>CM055127.1:438858908-439363908 GCA_029206835.1 Rana muscosa | reverse complement strand
CAGCTGTGGGGGGGGGGGGGGGGGGCTGGCACTCTCCATCTCTATGGGTGAGGTCACATCTCTAGGGCACAGGGACACCAGAGAGATGAACAAACTTTTTGCGAGTATTCAAAGACTTGGAAATGTAATCATAAATGAAAATGAAGCTTTGAGACTCCTACAGGGAACACAAACTACCAGCTACATACTTTATTTTATATCCAGGTGTGAATGTCGAGCTCCAGGACATCCAACTCTATTTTGTTCACCGTCTCATGATCTGAGAACACCTTGTGCTTGCCTGCTTTTAATGCAGAAGAGGAATTCCTAAACACGCCCATCTCCAATTCATTGCCTCCCCATAAACAGAAAGCCTAAAGTAAAAACACCATTGTTACATTCCTTAGTTAGATTTAAACCTGTTTTGAAAGTTTGAATCTGAGTGGCGAGCGACATACTGTAGCAATTTTTTTTTTTTTTTGTAGTATACAAAACAAATGAAGAACAAAATGAAGTACAAATAGATGTAAAACCTGTATAACTTTTTTAAAAATTGTGCTGCACCAAAACACATGGTATTTTATTACCATACGTTTTTTCCACAGGTGAATGAACACAAGGTGTGTGGTGCCTTTAAGACTTAATGGCACCACTGCAAAATTGGAAAAGGGCTGTGTGTTTTTGGGCATTGCAGGAATGCACACAATTTTGCGCACATTCCTGCAACACAAAAATGTCCACCTAGGGCAGGGGTAATGAATTAAAATTCAAGGAGGTCCGTTTGCTAAAAGTTTCTTCCAGCCGAAGTCTGAATTGCTCTCTAATATAACATAAAAGAAGGTTAATCACATTCATATTTCAAGTAAAAAAAACACCTTACATCTGGTGTCTTCGTCAGAGTGCCCCCTATACATCTGGTGTCCCCATCAGAGTGCCCCCCTATACATCTGGTGTCCCCATCAGAGTTCCCCCCTATACATCTGGTGTTCCCATCAGAGTTCCCCACTATATTTCTGGTGTCCCCATCAGAGTGCTCCCTATACATCTGATATCCCCATCAGAGTGCCCCCTATACATCTGATATCCCCATCAGAGTGCCCCCTATACAGCTGGTGCCCCCATCAGAGTGCCCCCTATACATCTGGTGTGCCCATCAGAGTCCCCCCTATACACCTTGTGTCCCCATCAGAGTGCCCCCCCGCCAATACATCTGATATCCCCATCACAGTGCCTCTCTATACATCTGATATCCCCATCAGAGTGCCCCCTATACATATGATATGCCCACCAGAGTGCCCCCCATACATCAGATGTCCCTCAACACATCACAATCCCCCCTTACATCTGGTGTCCCCATCACAGTTCCCCACTATATTTCTGGTGTCCCCATCAGAGTGCCCCCTATGCATCTCATATCCCCATCAGAGTGCTTCCTATACATCTCATATACCCATTAGAGTGCCCCTTATACATCTGATATCCCCATCAGAGTGCCCCCTATACAGCTGGTGCCCCCATCAGAGTGCCCCCTATACATCTGGTGTGCCCATCAGAGTCCTCCCCTATACACCTTGTGTCCCCATCAGAGTGCCCCCCTATACATCTGATATCCCCATCACAGTGCCTCTCTATACATCTGATATCCCCATCAGAGTGCCCCCTATACATATGATATCCCCACCAGAGTGCCCCCCATACATCAGATGTCCCTCAACACATCACAATCCCCCTTACATCAGGTGTCCACATCAGAGTGCCCCCTATATATCTGGAGTCCCCATCAGAGTGCCCCCCTGTACATCTGGTGTCCCCATCAGAGTGCCCCCCTATACATCTGGTGTCTCCATCAGAGTGCTCCCCATACATCTGGTGTCCCCATCAGAGTCCCCCCTATACATCTAGTGTCTCCATCAGAGTGCCCCCTATACATCTGGTACTCTATACATCTGGTGTCCCCATCAGAGTGCCCCCTATACATCTGGTGTCCCCATCAGAGTGTCCCCTATACATCTGGTGTCCCCATCAGAGTGCCCCCTATACATCTGGTGTCCCCATCAGAGTGCCCCCTATACATCTGGTGTCCCTATCAAAGTTCCCCTTATACATCTGGTGTCCCCATCAGAGTGCCCCATATACATCTGATGTCCCTCCACTCATCACAATCCCCACTTACATCAGGTGCCCCCAGGTGTCCCTCCACACATCAGAGATGTCCCCCTTTCCCTCTGTACTCACAGATAACAAACTGCAGAGAAAGCAGCCCCTCCTTCCTCTCTCCAATCTCCAAACAGTCTTCACTCTCCTGCAGTGCCACGCTGAGACTCAGGTGAGTTCTCAGTGTCAGTTCTCTATCGCCCCCTGCAGGCTGCAGGGACGAGAATGCATAATCCTCTCTCCAGCTATTTTAGAGAGCCATGGTCCGGTCTAAATAATGTGTCCAGTTTTAAGGCGGACTGAAAATCGGATACATGATTCAAAACCAGGACTGTCCAGGTGAATCATGGACAGGTGGCAACCCTAGTTGTATAGAAAACAAACCAAAATTGAAAGATAATTTTGACTTTAATGCTTAGTTTAATATGTAGGGCCATTTACATTTGTCTCTTGCTCTAAATATGGCTGTGCTTACTATTTATCAATGCAACACATTGCCTGCGATTTCCTGCTCCTCTTATCTCAGTGTAAGTCTACATTCTGCTTGGACTGATTGCAAACAATACAATCTGCTTATTATTGACTTTTTTACATTTTTTTATTGCAGCAGTTGTCATCAAAGTTGTCCACAGACATGAGATGACACTCACCAAATCCAGATGTTTTGGGCAAAATCCGACAATGTTCTCATGTCTAAGGCTGGTCCCCATTCCTGACTGCTGATTGCTGTCTTGGGGGGGATCGATGATCAGGTGGTTTGGATTAATTGCCCATCACAATGGTTCTTAAAGTGGTTGTAAACCTCAGACATGAAATATGAACAACGCATGTCCCTCTATAGTGTGTACTTGTCTCAATCCAGAGCACTAAGTGTCATTTCTGTCTGCTGCCTCATTCCTCTGCTATCAGCATGAATACTTTCTGACAAGTTTTCCTGACACCAAGAGAAAAAAGGTGACAGGGGAGGGAGCTCCAGCTGATTGACAGCCTCAGAGAATTCACAGTATATTTCGATGACTTGGCGAATGTTGTTCATAAATACTTCAAAATTGTGTTCGCTTATAACATATGATTTCTGAATAAATTTAGATTCCTGAACGTAAACCACATACAGTGTTAGAAATTTGTTTGTTGAAGGAAAATTTTCCAACTTTCTTTGAATTTTCTTATCACTGTAGTTGAAAGCGAACCTTACTAACGATTAGAAAATAGAATAAATGTTATTAAAAGGGAAGAGTAGAAAAAGGAACTCTTCTTGTGTATGGCTGACTTTGGGCCCCAATAGACTTCAATAGGAGTGCCTGAAAATTTTGAGGAAATGCTCATAATGTGTGTTTCTTTTGCTGTTCTCTTGCCTAGTAACTAGCCTTCCATTGGCTAAAAATAAAAAAAATAAATGTTTAAGCCTGAAATGCGTGGAAAAATGGGCAAAAATGCACAAAGATGCTCAGCACACGTGTATGTACAAATGTAATAATTGCGGCAATAGCCTCCCCTCTTCTTTCACATCAACTGGAACATTGGGCCAGGTGGAGGTTTCCATCTCATAGAGCACTTGCCCCTTGAGTGCTGAAGGGGCATGGGATAATGTGGACCGCCTCCCCAAATACCTATGGACACTCTAAAGCCTCGTACACACGGTCGGACTTCTATCGGACTTTTCCGTGGTTTTTTGTCCAAACGGAGTTGGTCGGGAACACCCATAGCATACACACCACAGGACTTTTCTGCAAACTTTCCCAAAACTTTTTGCAACATCACGTGGTTTTTCTGCTCTTTTCTGCTCTTTACCGCCACCCTTTGGTCAACTTCTGCTATTGTTGGTTGATTTTAACATTAGTTGTTTTGTCCATCGGTCAAAAGTCTGATGGTTTTCTGTACACACGGTCGGACTTTGCTCCATCTGACTTTTGTTGGACAAAAGTTTGTCCATTTGCAGACCCAACTTTTGTCCGATGAAAACAAGAAAAAAGCAAAAAAAGTTTGTCCGATGGAGCGTACACACGGTCGGATTATTGGTCCAACTTGCTCAAAATGAAGTTTGTTGGCCAAAAGTCCGACCGTGTGTACGAGGCTTAAGGGTCACAACACATGTTACAATCTGACCACACAATCGTTGTACAACCAATTTTAAATTGACCAAGCCTATGTAATAGAAGGACCTATTTTATCAATCCAATTAATATATATCCCATCCGGCAGGTCCTTGCACTACATAGCTGTTGGTAGATCTAAAGGAGATTGTACAATCGGTTATAATGTGTGTGGTAAGCTTAAAGTGATTCTAAAGGTTGTTTTTTTTTAAATTAAAAAATAACAAACATGCTATAAATATCTGCTTTATGTAATGGTTTTGCACAGAGCAGCCCTGACTCTCTTCTTTTTCTGTCCCCCACTGGCAGGGCTGGGTTAACGTAGAGGCTATTGGAACTGCAGCTCCAGGCACCTACCTTAATATAGGCCCAGCCACCTAAAAAGGACAGACTGCTCATGGAAAGCAATGGGCCAACGGGAAGAGATCTCCCCTGCCAGGCCCTGCATTCCACATGCAGCACCTGGGCAGGGTGGTGGGATTGATAATGGGCATTGCATAAGCAGTCCTAACAGAAGCTTGGGGCAAGCCAATGCAGACCTCTTACAGAAGTCCGGGGGGCTTCCATAGTGTTAGGCCTGTGCGGCTGGACTTTTTCAGCTCAGCGTGCACGCCGATGCACGGCTCTTACGGAAACCTGGCAGAGCAAATGCCAGGCTTCCCTAGTGTTATGCCTATGCGGCTGTGCCCTTCTGAGTTTGGGTGCAATGCCAGTACAGGCTCTTGGAAAGTAGAAGGGTGCCCATTAAAATGTCCACCAAAATCCTCAGCACCAAGCACATGATGCTCTTAATCCTCTTGCTATGGGGTCACTCGAGCAGGTTCACTCTTTAGCCGCAATCCTGTAAATGAACATTGTCCATTCACACTTAGAGCGTGGCTTGGCTCCGCCCCCTGCTCTCTCCTCATTGGCTCACTGAATGTGATTGCTAGCAGCAGGAGCCAATGACTCCCACTGCTGTGTGAGCCAATGAGGCGAGAGCGACCTGGGAGAGCTGCTGCTCACAAGCACATCAGTGGATCGAGATGGGGCTCAGGTAAGAGAAGGGGGGCTCGGAGCTGCACCCAGAAGGTTTTTGCCTTAATGCACTCTATGCACTTTAAGGGTACTAAATTATTGACCTTATTAATATTTCCAGAAAAAGAAGACCGTTGAGGGCCAATAAAGTTGATTCCATCCAGATTGGACAATGATTCTCATGTCTGGCACAAGCAGATGGCTGTAGGCATCTCCAGCCCCAAATCTTCAGGTGAACAATACACTGTCTGTGTTGTATATGTACAGCCATTTGCTATTCTTAGGCATAAACATGTATACTCAGCCATCCAGGTATGTATGGTTTTACCTGATAGATAGATATCTACTACCAGCTGAAGACAGAGACCAACCAGAGGAAGAAACTACCAACTTTATATTTGTATTTAACATATATAGATTAAAGTATGGAATGGAAGAAAATAAAAAATATCAGTGCTACACATAAATGACTTTGAGTTGACTTTTAATAACTGTGCACTGTGCAGCTGTCAGCAACCTCAGGAGGGAAGCTGAAGACAGTTTTTATGTTCATCCCTGGCTGACATAAGTTCAGTATCGGTTGCAAAGGTGGATACAGAAATATAAAAGAAACTGTCCTGTGAAATCCTGGGTTAAATGTATAATAATTTAAAGCACATATAAAAAAAAGTATATATACAGTATATATACAGTATATATATATATATGTGTGTGTATAAATAAATATAAATGAAAAAAAAATAATAAAAAAAAATATATATATATATAGCTCTATATACTGTATATAGTTTATATGTATATATATATATATATATATATATATATATATATATATATAAATGCATGTAATTTATGCTTTTTTATTGGAAAATATGGAATAAATTTAATGTGAACCCTAACTAAACTAAATCCTCACAATTATGTTTTTTTTTTATTTCAATAAAAGACTTGTTCTTACATTTTTGTACATTCTTTGCTGCACCTCCCGCAGCCTCTTTTCAGCCACTTCCTGTCTACATGGACACCAGCAATGGGTGAATGGCATTTATTAAGGTGATGGTGACAATAGTGGCTCATGCCTGTGTAACGTGTGTTTTGCCCATTACTGCTCCCCTCGCCCCTTTCCCTTTAATGGGGTATTAAAGCCAGGAAATGAGGCAGTGATTGGCTGTCAAAGTGGTCACATGATCACATGTCCTGCTGATTATACACAGAGACTGGGAGCTGTCTATGACAACTGGTTCACTGTGCTGGGAGAGCACCTTGGCATAGGTGTGGCCCACTCTCCCTGCCCCCACACATATACCTTCAGCGGTTAGCAAGAGGTTAAATGGTCACTTGCAGTCTCCACTGTAAGGCCGTGTGACAACACAGCATGATTGGGAGACAGGGACAGAGCGTTGTCACCCTATAATAGGAAGTCCCTAAAGAAACACCTTTCTGCATGATCAGCAGATAGTATTTAAGAAAAAGCTACAGATTAAGACATATTGAAAATGACTTTTGAAATAACATTGTGGGCTCGTTCAGAAGAGCAGGGTTTGACAAGCAATGAATTGCTTTTCAGAGGGTGTTTGAGAGGTGGTGTGGAGGTGATATGTTGCCTCCTCACTACCTGTTTTAAAGTGTTACTAAACCCAGGAGCCTCTATTCACTATATCTGGTCTCCCACAGTACACAGAACATGGAAATGTAATTATTTTAGTAAATATAAACTGTTAAATACATTTTCTCATCAGCAGTATATAGCCGTCTTGTGACTTCTATCAGTGTCTGGTTGAAGCTTGAAGGAGGAGTTTTCATTCTCCTCCGACTGTCCTATGAGGCTGCATGACCCCTGACCCTCTGTCTGTACAGTGCTGATTGGCCCTGTGCTGATCACATGCGTCCTCCCGAGAAAATAAAAAACTCTCTAGCAGTACACACCAAACTGAGCATGTGCAGAGTGCCTCCAAAGGCTGTTTTCTCAGGAGATATATTGGGGACAGTGGAAGAAGGGGAGGATCAGAAAAGACAGGATCAAACATATTTTGTACACAATGCGGAGGATTAACCCCGTAGGTTCCACAGTGAGTATAACAAGCATGCTTTACTGCATATACAGACTGATTTTACTGTTGTTGGTTTAGCAACACTTTAACCTTCAAAATGCCAACTCGCCATGCTGCAGTCATGGGCATTACACACAGTTGCAGGGCAGTTACGGCACAGCCCTATTCACTGTAATGGGTGTAATGGGTTGCATTTGTGGACCTGACGAATACGACATTCAATCATATTTTTGCCACAGTGCATTGCGACCGTGACATTTGGCTCTGAGCAGCTGCATTTCTGTGTTTAAGGCCTGATTCACACCCATGCAGGTTGCAGTTTGCATTTTTCAATACACATCTTTAAACCATTGAAGTCTATGGAACCAAAACACAGAACCCCCCCCCCCCCCCCCTGGCCCTTTCCATAAAATGCACAGACATCCATAGGAAACCATGTTAGATGAACTGTAGTGTGTTTCTACAAAGCTGAAAACACACTAAAAAAATGCATAGGTGTGAACCAGGCCTTAGTGGGCAGTCAGGGGGGGGGGGGTAAAACCACAGCTCAACTGCCTGATTTTACTGCCCCCTGGATGCCCATTGTAAATAATCCCTAACATGTTGATTTTAGTAATTGGGTTTACATTAATTTGGAGTCTTTCTTTAATGGTCCATTAAGGCAAATAAAATGCATCATAGATAGGTGTATCATCATAGATAGGTGTATCATCATGGATAGGAGTATCATCATAGATAGGTGTATCATCATGGATAGGAGTATCATCATGGATAGGTGTATCATCATGGATAGGTGTATCATCATGGATAGGTGTATCATCATGGATAGGTGTATCATCATGGATATCTGTACCATCATGGATAGGTGTATCATCATGGATATCTGTATCATCATGGATAGGTGTATCATCATGGATAGGTGTATCATCATGGATATCTGTATCATCATGGATAGGTGTATCATCATGGTTAGTTGTATCATCATGGATATCTGTATCATCATGGATAGGTGTATCATCATGGATATCTGTATCATCATGGATAGGTGTATCATCATGGATAGGTGTATCATCATGGATATCTGTATCATCATGGATAGGTGTATCATCATGGATAGGTGTATCATCATGGATATCTGTATCATCATGGATAGGTGTATCATCATGGATATCTGTATCATCATGGATAGGTGTATCATCATGGATATCTGTATCATCATGGATAGGTGTATCATCATGGATAGGTGTATCATCATGGATATCTGTATCATCATGGATAGGTGTATCATCATGGATAGGAGTATCATCATGGATAGGTGTATCATCATGGATAGGTGTATCATCATGGATAGGTGTATCATCATGGATATCTGTATCATCATGGATAGGTGTATCATCATGGATAGGTGTATCATCATGGATATCTGTATCATCATGGATAGGTGTATCATCATGGATAGGTGTATCATCATGGATAGGTGTATCATCATGGATAGGTGTATCATCATGGATATCTGTATCATCATGGATAGGTGTATCATCATGGATAGGTGTATCATCATGGATATCTGTATCATCATGGATAGGTGTATCATCATGGATAGGTGTATCATCATGGATAGGTGTATCATCATGGATATGTGTATCATGGATAGGTGTATCATCATGGATAGGTGTATCATCATGGATAGGTGTATCATCATGGATAGGTGTATCATCATGGATAGGTGTATCATCATGGATAGGTGTATCATCATGGATAGGTGTATCATCATGGATAGGTGTATCATCATGGATAAACAGAGATACACCTAAGGTTGGGGTTGGGACTTTATATGAGGTAATGACTGCATACACCTCCATCCCCGATATTGTGAGACAAGAAACTAGATGGTGGGACTTTATATGAAGCACACTACTATTATATGGACCAAATTAAATTAAGCATAGTTTATTCTTACAAAAGGGGCATGGCATACACATAAAAAATGGCAAAATGGTATTAATAGATAGCAATAATTGGAGTCTAGATATTACATGATTGTACATAGTGTTCCAACGTAACATACATGGTAATGCATGATAATCACAAGTTTAAGTAAATGAATTCTAGACACACCATAATAAGACATAAATCTCACAAGGTAACATAGCAGTATATAGCCTTGGGTATGTGAACCACAATTGTAGGGGTAACATGTAAACAGTATAATAATAATAATTGGTTCATTAAAATAGGATAGTAAAATACAGATAATATGCATGTACACTGTGACGTATCATCATAGGAGAGCTCTACGCGTTTCGTGGTTAGTATACCACTCGTCAGGAGCAGATACGCAGTATAGGGGTGTCTATAATAAAACAAAAAATGCCAAAATATTACGATAGTAGAATATTTTAGAGAAACATGTACAATATAGAAGGAAGAGGGGGAACAAACAGGTCCCAATCACTCTTACCTATCTGTAGTATATGGGTAGGTTTGTAGCATAGTATCAATGGTAAAGGGTGGGCAGCTATGAGAAGCATCCTTCCCGGGAGTTGAGACGGTGACACCTGGAACACGGCGGTGGCAACAGCAGCCAGGGGTAGTGTGGAAGTAGGTAGCCAGTGAACAGCTGGGGTAAATATAATCATGTGTAATTCCTTATATAGTGAAATCCCAGAGGTATCTGTGGAAATCAATAAGTAAATAATAAGTTGTTTAACAGCTGATGAACTGAAAAAGGAGTAAAAGTGAAAATTAGAAAGAGGGGTTAATTAAAACATGGTGGCTAGTGTTGTTTCATATCAAAGGAAGACATTAGTAGATACCAGGGTGAAAGTGTGAAAATGGTGATAAGGGGGTTAAACCATAAGTACCTGTAAGGGTATAAAGGAGGAATTGGTCCAGGAGGTGCCGACATGTAATGAGAGTGAAAACAACCCAAGGTATTGGCGCGGTGCAAGCAGAGTATAAATACCAGCCATGAACCAATGGTGACCATCAACGTCACGCAGCGTCGTGGGAGGGGGGCGGCGTCACGCCCAAGCAGCATAACGCGCTTGGTGTTTGGCGCCCAAACCTCCCTCGTGGTGAACGCAGAATGACAACCATGTCGGCGGTGCGGCGTCACCAATGATGTCACCCGCCGGCCATGTGAGCGTGGCGTCAACACGCAGCAAGTACCCGACCCGCCCCCCACAGGGGGAGGGGAGGGGGAGGTCTCGGTGCGTGTTGCAACTCCCGGGGACGATGAAAGCAAGCTAAACCCGGACTACCAGAGCTAACCTCTCTAGGAGGAAAGGAAACGGTGTGGCAATAGATAGATCACAGTAATAGTAGGAGTACATATAGAGTTATGGTAATGTGCTTCCATCCCCGAAATATTGAAAAACAGAGATAAACCTAAGGTTGGGGTTGGGACTTTATAT
Organism: Rana muscosa; assembly: GCA_029206835.1. Taxonomy (NCBI): domain Eukaryota; kingdom Metazoa; phylum Chordata; class Amphibia; order Anura; family Ranidae; genus Rana; species Rana muscosa. The sequence goes on along the minus strand of CM055127.1, from coordinate 439,353,198 downwards.
GAGGTAATGACTGCATACACCTCCATCCCCGATATTGTGAGACAAGAAACTAGATGGTGGGACTTTATATGAAGCACACTACTATTATATGGACCAAAATAAATTAAACATAGTTTATTCTTACAAAAGGGGCATGGCATACACATAAAAAATGGCAAAATGGTATTAATAGATAGCAATAATTGGAGTCTAGATATTACATGATTGTACATAGTGTTCCAACGTAACATACATGGTAATGCATGATAATCACAAGTTTAAGTAAATGAATTCTAGACACACCATAATAAGACATAAATCTCACAAGGTAACATAGCAGTATATAGCCTTGGGTATGTGAACCACAATTGTAGGGGTAACATGTAAACAGTATAATAATAATAATTGGTTCATTAAAATAGGATAGTAAAATACAGATAATATGCATGTACACTGTGACGTATCATCATAGGAGAGCTCTACGCGTTTCGTGGTTAGTATACCACTCGTCAGGAGCAGATACGCAGTATAGGGGTGTCTATAATAAAACAAAAAATGACAAAATATTACGATAGTAGAATATTTTAGAGAAACATGTACAATATAGAAGGAAGAGGGGGAACAAACAGGTCCCAATCACTCTTACCTATCTGTAGTATATGGGTAGGTTTGTAGCATAGTATCAATGGTAAAGGGTGGGCAGCTATGAGAAGCATCCTTCCCGGGAGTTGAGACGGTGACACCTGGAACACGGCGGTTGCAACAGCAGCCAGGGGTAGTGTGGAAGTAGGTAGCCAGTGAACAGCTGGGGTAAATATAATCATGTGTAATTCCTTATATAGTGAAATCCCAGAGGTATCTGTGGAAATCAATAAGTAAATAATAAGTTGTTTAACAGCTGATGAACTGGAAAAGGAGTAAAAGTGAAAATTAGAAAGAGGGGTTAATTAAAACATGGTGGCTAGTGTTGTTTCATATCAAAGGAAGACATTAGTAGATACCAGGGTGAAAGTGTGAAAATGGTGATAAGGGGGTTAAACCATAAGTACCTGTAAGGGTATAAAGGAGGAATTGGTCCAGGAGGTGCCGACGTGTAATGAGAGTGAAAACAACCCAAGGTATTGGCGCGGTGCAAGCAGAGTATAAATACCAGCCATGAACCAATGGTGACCATCAACGTCACGCAGCGTCGTGGGAGGGGGGCGGCGTCACGCCCAAGCAGCATAACGCGCTTGGTGTTTGGCGCCCAAACCTCCCTCGTGGTGAACGCAGAATGACAACCATGTCGGCGGTGCGGCGTCACCAATGACGTCACCCGCCGGCCATGTGAGAGTGGCGTCAACACGCAGCAAGTACCCGACCCGCCCCCCACAGGGGGAGGGGAGGGGGAGGTCTCGGTGCGTGTTGCAACTCCCGGGGACGATGAAAGCAAGCTAAACCCGGACTACCAGAGCTAACCTCTCTAGGAGGAAAGGAAACGGTGTGGCAATAGATAGATCACAGTAATAGTAGGAGTACATATAGAGTTATGGTAATGTGCTTCCATCCCCGAAATATTGAAAAACAGAGATAAACCTAAGGTTGGGGTTGGGACTTTATATGAGGTAATGACTGCATACACCTCCATCCCCGATATTGTGAGACAAGAAACTAGATGGTGGGACTTTATATGAAGCACACTACTATTATATGGACCAAATTAAATTAAGCATAGTTTATTCTTATCTATTAATACCATTTTGCCATTTTTTATGTGTATGCCATGCCCCTTTTGTAAGAATAAACTATGCTTAATTTAATTTGGTCCATATAATAGTAGTGTGCTTCATATAAAGTCCCACCATCTAGTTTCCTATCATCATGGATAGGTGTATCATCATGGATAGGTGTATCATCATGGATAGGTGTATCATCATGGATAGGTGTATCATCATGGATAGGTGTATCATGGATAGGTGTATCATCATGGATAGGTGTATCATCATGGATAGGTGTATCATCATGGATAGGTGTATCATCATGGATAGGTGTATCATCATGGATAGGTGTATCATGGATAGGTGTATCATCATGGATAGGTGTATCATCATGGATAGGTGTATCATCATGGTTAGGTGTATCATGGAAAACCACTTTTAATAATAAAGACAGTTGAGTTGTAAGTTTAGTTTGAAGATCCGGAGCCTTCTCAGGTTATCTTTCAGCACCAGGAAATCTCCTCCAGTAATTAGGGGGGAAGTCTGTACACTAAGGTGACCAGATTTTTTAAAATGAAATCCGGGGACATATTTTTTTTTTTACTAGTAATGGCGGCAATCAGCGGCTTTCTGCCCGTCGCCGCTGCCGCTGCCCACCTCACAGCCTGTCAAGTCTCACTCTCTGGGCTACTACTGGGTGGGGAGCGGAGGAAGATCACTCCGCCAGGGAAGGCAAGGAGATAAGCAGGCAGGCGGCTGGCCGGGACTTGAGACAAGGCAGAAGAACATGGGAGCGGAGCTGGATGGGCACCCAAACTGAAGAAATATTCCCTCCACTCCGACCAGCACATGATCATCAGAAAGGGGCTCAGATAATGGATAAAAATACACCCCCCTAAGCTAATAGGAGCGGCAAAGCAAGGTTGTGTAATTCAGATTTTTTTTTTTTATTCTGCACTGACTGTCTTTGAAATTGCCCCAGCCCCTGTTCAAATCCAATCCGGGGACAAAACCGGGGACAGACTTGGTCCGGGGACAGTGTCCTCAATCCGGGGACTGTCCCCTGAAACCGGGGATGTCTGGTCACCCTACTGTACACCCCCCTTCCAGGACAGCTCCACCTTTTCTCTATGTTGTTGTTGAGTAGGAAGTCCTCTTGTTGGTGATTAAATAGCGATTGTCATCATTTCCACTTCTCCAATCCATGTCACACTGAGACTGGAACCTGCCGGAGAGAGGAAGTGTGACCATGGAGAGGCTTGCAGACAAAGATCTGTGCACTCCAGGAAATCCAATCTGAGCATATGCCGGGATCAATAGGCCGGGATCCAGGATCATCCCAGACATTCTGATCCCCAGACCCCCTATAAGAGGCAGGAGGGAGATGATAATGTCAGACCAGACAGAAGGTGTCTGAGAGCAGCTGCTGCTTCATATGTGGCGACTCACAAGGGAATCCCAGGCCATTCCAGACAATCACTGCCCTGTGTACGCCTAGTTCTACCCACTGTGCATTCATATTTCTACCCACTGCACTGTGCATTTATATTTCTACCCACTGCACTGTGCATTCATATTTCTACCCACTGCACTGTGCATTTATATTTCTACCCACTGCACTGTGCATTTATATTTCTACCCACTGCACTGTGCATTCATATTTCTACCCACTGCACTGTGCATTCATATTTATACCCACTGCACTGTGCATTCATATTTATACCCACTGCACTGTGCATTCATATTTCTACCCACTGCACTGTGCATTCATATTTATACCCACTGCACTGTGCATTTATATTTATACCCACTGCACTGTGCATTCATATTTATACCCACTGCACTGTGCATTCATATTTCTACCCACTGCACTGTGCATTCATATTTCTACCCACTGCACTGTGCATTTATATTTCTACCCACTGCACTGTGCATTCATATTTCTACCCACTGCACTGTGCATTTATATTTCTACCCACTGCACTGTGCATTCATATTTCTACCCACTGCACTGTGCATTCATATTTCTACCCACTGCACTGTGCATTCATATTTCTACCCACTGCACTGTGCATTTATATTTATACCCACTGCACTGTGCATTTATATTTATACCCACTGCACTGTGCATTCATATTTATACCCACTGCACTGTGCATTCATATTTCTACCCACTGCACTGTGCATTCATATTTCTACCCACTGCACTGTGCATTCATATTTCTACCCACTGCACTGTGCATTTATATTTCTACCCACTGCACTGTGCATTCATATTTCTACCCACTGCACTGTGCATTCATATTTCTACCCACTGCACTGTGCATTCATATTTCTACCCACTGCACTGTGCATTTATATTTATACCCACTGCACTGTGCATTCATATTTCTACCCACTGCACTGTGCATTCATATTTCTACCCACTGCACTGTGCATTTATATTTATACCCACTGCACTGTGCATTCATATTTATACCCACTGCACTGTGCATTCATATTTATACCCACTGCACTGTGCATTTATATTTATACCCACTGCACTGTGCATTTATATTTCTACCCACTGCACTGTGCATTTATATTTATACCCACTGCACTGTGCATTTATGTTTATACCCACTGCACTGTGCATTTATATTTATACCCACTGCACTGTGCATTCATATTTATACCCACTGCACTGTGCATTCATATTTATACCCACTGCACTGTGCATTCATATTTATACCCACTGCACTGTGCATTCATATTTATACCCACTGCACTGTGCATTTATATTTATACCCACTGCACTGTGCATTTATATTTATACCCACTGCACTGTGCATTCATATTTATACCCACTGCACTGTGCATTCATATTTATACCCACTGCACTGTGCATTTATATTTATACCCACTGCACTGTGCATTTATATTTCTACCCACTGCACTGTGCATTTATATTTATACCCACTGCACTGTGCATTTATGTTTATACCCACTGCACTGTGCATTTATATTTATACCCACTGCACTGTGCATTCATATTTATACCCACTGCACTGTGCATTCATATTTATACCCACTGCACTGTGCATTCATATTTATACCCACTGCACTGTGCATTCATATTTATACCCACTGCACTGTGCATTTATATTTATACCCACTGCACTGTGCATTCATATTTATACCCACTGCACTGTGCATTCATATTTATACCCACTGCACTGTGCATTTATATTTATACCCACTGCACTGTGCATTTATATTTATACCCACTGCACTGTGCATTCATATTTATACCCACTGCACTGTGCATTTATATTTATACCCACTGCACTGTGCATTTATATTTATACCCACTGCACTGTGCATTCATATTTATACCCACTGCACTGTGCATTTATATTTATACCCACTGCACTGTGCATTCATATTTATACCCACTGCACTGTGCATTCATATTTATACCCACTGCACTGTGCATTTATATTTATACCCACTGCACTGTGCATTTATATTTATACCCACTGCACTGTGCATTTATATTTATACCCACTGCACTGTGCATTCATATTTATACCCACTGCACTGAATACTTCTATCACTACTGATGGCACCATGTACTCCTATTTGTACTCACCGGGGTTGATTTACTAAAGACAAATAGACTGTGTACTCTGAAAGTGTAGTTGCTCCATTGCTTAGTAAATGAGGTAAAGCTTCACTTTGCAAAGATTACCCAATCACATGAAAAAAAAATAAAAAAAATAGCATTATTGCTTGCTTCTGCTCATTTACTAAGCTCTGGAGCAACTGCACTTGCAAAGTGCCCAGTTTATTTGCCGTCAGTAAATCAACCCTACTAACTGCCTTGTGAACTCCTACTTCTACTCACTGCACCTTGTATTTCCAATTTGTACCCACTGCTCCGTGAACTCTTTTTCTACCCAGTATACTGGGGTTTATTTACTAAAAGCAAATAGATTGTGCACTTTGCAAGAATGGTTGCATTCTGCAAATGCAGTTGCTCTAGAGCTTAGTAAATTCTACTGCATGGCTCCCAACTGCAGCCTATCAATGCCCATCAGTGCAGCCTCATCAGTGCCCATCAGCGCAGCCTCATCAGTGCCCATCAGTGCAGCCTCATCAGTGCCCATCAGTGCAGCCTCATCAGCGCACATCAGTGCAGCCTCATCAGCGCCCATCAGTGCAGCCTCATCAGTGCCCATCAGTGCAGCCTCATCAGCGCACATCAGTGCAGCCTCATCAGTGCCCATCAGTGCAGCCTCATCAGTGCCCATCAGTGCAGCCTCATCAGCGCACATCAGTGCAGCCTCATCAGTGCCCATCAGTGCAGCCTCATCAGTGCCCATCAGTGCAGCCTCATCAGTGCCCATCAGTGCAGCCTCATCAGCGCCCATCAGTGAAGGAAAAAAATTACCCGTTTGCAAAATTTTAGAACAAACTGTGAAAAAAATATTTTTATCACAATATTCTGTCTTTTTTCATTTGTTTAGCAAAAAAATAAAAAACCCAGTGGTGATTAAATACCCCCAAAAGAAACCCCTATTTGTGTAAAAAAAATGAGACAAATTTCATATGGGTACAGTGTTGCATGACCTGTTGAATTGAAGTGTTAAATTGTCATTCAAAGTGTGCCCAGAAGGCAAGTGGTTAATCAAAGAAATGTAACATTTCAAGAAATTCACAATTTTTTCCCCTCTATAAAAGTCTTTCTTTTTCCCAAGACATGTTATGACCCTCTGTACATCTCTCCAGTAATGTCTTTTGTCCATGTAGCGTCTCATATGTTCTTGTTGAAATATATTTTGACACTCATAAATCGGGTATGACTGCAGAATGAATTGGAGGGTGAAGAACTACACCAGCGACCCAAGATAGCTGACGAGAGCGATTTCTGAGCGCCACCGAAGAGCAAGATAAGGTGTGCACCCCGCAGCCACACATCTGACTCAGCATCCTCACCGGTTACTGAGAAATCTGTTGCACAATTGGTTTCTCTTCCCTTTCAAAATCCTCACTTCTGTTTCATAGGAAAGGGTCGGTCTACGGTGTTTTCTTTCTAGGACTAGATGAAACAAAGGTTCAACTTAAATGGCTGAAGTGAGATGAATTAGGGCAGGTTCACATCTATCCGTGTCCGCTTCTGTCCATTTTTGTAAATGTTAGCGCGTTTTCATAATTCTATTGGAAATTACAGAGCCTGCACAGAAAAACTGACATGCTTCATTTTTCAAACCACACTTAACTGCATAGATCTGAACAGCTTCATTGAACAACATTGCTTGTTTATAGTTAATACATTAAAACAATAAAAGTGTGAATGGGGCCCTAAGGGCTCTTTAACACTTGCAGTCGGGGAGGATGGTAAAAAAGGTGGTTAAGCCATGGTTTACCCTCCCCCCCCAAGTGCCCCCCTTAAGTTGAAAACCAGACAGGGTTGTACACATGTCACAGCAAAGACAACCCTCCTCTTTTGTTTGCCGAATGTGACCCACTAAAGTGAATGGGGCTGTGCTGCAACTGCGAGCCAAACACTAGACTCATGGTTGCAGAATGGTATTACCATTCAAGAACCCCAATCATTTGTCTATAAAAAACAAAAAAAACAAAAAGGCATTCTGGAGGTGCCAGTATCATCTCCTGAATACCTGTCAGACACTCCTGTACCTCCACTGTCGAACTCTATTCAGAGACCAGCACCAGGGTTCACTGTTGGATGTGCAAAGGGTAAATTGGTGTCTGGAACTCCCGCAGATAGGCTTCATGACCAGCAATAGGCCCAGTGACAGCGGGCGGCAAACAGCGGCAGCGGTCGGTCGGGTGGGTCTGGTACCCCATCTATGGTGGGCAGCGCTTCTCCCGGGCTTTCCCTTCTCCTGCTCTCCACGGGCATCGTGGTGGCTTCCGCTTTCTCCCTCCTCCTCGGCGGCCAATTGGGACTCTTCTCTTTTTGGCCAATCGGAAAACGGTTGGTTGGCCGGATAAGGGATCAGTGTTTCAATAGCTAATATTTATTTGCTGTTGTAACACCTGGGTGGGCTCCTGGTGCAATGCTTTGCGCCATGAGCCCACCCTATTTTGAAGCCTATTAGAGCCTCTGGCTGTAAACAGGTGCTTCAAAAAAACACTCCCGCCGCTGTAATTCACGCGTCCGGCGTCTTGAAAGGGGCCGGACGCATGAATAGGAGGTGGCCATTTCCTTTCAGAATATCGACCGTGGATATAGCATGGAGGTGGCGGCCGTGGATAGTGGGGGCGGCGCTGCGGCGCTCCTAATGGACAGGCCGCCACTGAATAGGCCCAAGATTTTATGAAGTATTTGTGTTTCCAAAAGTGGTGTATACAAAATAACCAGAGGTTTCCTTTGTTCAGAATGAGAATGTATTGTCTAGTAGTGGGTTGGTATTTTTAGCAACAGGTCTGAAATAGTGGAAGACCAAATAAATCCTGGCTTACACTGCAACATTTGATGAGGTGCCCCCTGTCATCTAGATATTTATATAGAGCCAACACTTTACACTTCCGTTTACATATTGTACTTTCCACCATCAAGGAGCTTACATTCTTGGATCCCAACCTCATATACTAGGGTCAGTTAAGACAAGAGCCAATGAAGGCCTCTTGAGCCCCTATAGGGAAAGAGAGCCTTGACTGATGGGGGCATGGCCAGGTGCCGGACAAGGTGGTTGTGTGGTCACCAAGGATTGGTTGAACTATGGGAGATGGGCTGGGCCTGAGCTCAGAAAAGTAATGCCCCAAGGAATTCTGGGTCTTTTGAGGAATGTATTTGGAAGAGCTGCCCACCCTCCCGCCCCTTTTTTCTTATGGTATGTCACAGCTTGCTGCGGTTTCTTGACCTTGCCAGCATAAAAGTTGCTGTAATGGGCTAGGCCCTTAATGGAAATTGGAAGTAGGCTGTCTGTCCAGCACTTATGGTAAGGACAGGCCCCCTTTTGAAATTGTGTGCTCACAGTACAACTGTGACTGGCACTGGTTTAAAGTGTTCACATGTTATGTGTTGGAATTTAAATAAAGCTGTGGCCTTGCCCTTTCCAACCTAATGGTTGTAAGTATGTTTATTTAAATGGGGTGAGGGGGCAAGGGTGAGGGTTCGATTCATTTATGTTACATTTGATTTGTACCTAGGCCCATTGTGCCTCAGCAGTCATGAACCTACCAGCATGTCTTTGGAGTGAGGGAAGAAATATTGTCAGACACTTGCCTCACGAAAGGGGCCCTGCGTGGTTCTGAAACGTTGCTGTATGTGTAGCACTTGGTTGCTACTAGTAACAAACATCCACCAAATCACCCTGCTGCCAGACCCCCATATATCACTTCTGAGACAATGAGCAGTCATTTGTGTTGTTTTGTTTTTGTTTATTGGGGGATATAACTTGGTTGGGGTAAAGGGGGATATGGGATGCCATAGAACTTGTTGAATCGCCATCACATTTATCTCCATGCAGACTATTGCTCCTCCTCCTCTGCACTAGCTCCTGCAGAATATCACTCCCAGGACTTCTCTCCTCCTGCACAACTCTTCCACTGTAAATCCGCTAGGTTCCTGTCTCATCGTCTTCAGTATGTCAAAAAAGGATCACTCTGAATAACACCCAGATTACTGGCTGTACTTAGTTACTGTTGTAATGTTGCTTGAATGATGTTACTTGAGTGCTGTTGTTAGGCCAGAGGTCTGCAGCACCTCTCCTCGGCTGCCTAGCAAGTTAGTAGCACGTGGTAAGAGGTGGACTACTGCTCCCAGCTAGTCCAATCTGCAAATCCTGCGCCCTCAGGCCACAGTTACTTGACACTACACCCCACAGTCTCTCCTCTGGTCCGGGACTCCTCACCAATGACCATGTAAAGATAAGGACTTCATACATGACCGTGTAAGGATGAAGTTCCCTCCCAGACTTCCTGGCATGCCTCCGCACCCAGCACTCCACTATGGTATACACACTGACCTTCTCCTGCCCCAAGTCCATGATGGAGAACTTTATCCGGACATACGTTCCAGCAGCACCTCCTGCCCTTCTGATCCAGGAATTCCTCATCTGTGACCGTGTACAGAATCGGACCTCATCCATGACTGTGTAAGGAGGAGGTTCCCTCACAGCTCTCCCTGGGCCGCTCTGCGTTCGCCCCCCCCCCCAGATGGGGACGCCCTACAGCCACTGCATTCCATGCCCCACTTCTCCTGGTCGACAACTCCTCCCCAGCAGCAAGTGACCTCAGCTTATATGGGAGGCCTTCCCCCTGCCAATACCAAGTGAGGATTGTTCAGGGCTCCTCACATGAGCTGCCTGCCACTCCAGTTCCAGGTCATGCCTCTCTTCCAGAACAATCTCCCTGGAAGCAGGGGAGGCGCCTCAGATCCAGAGCACAGATTGTCCCACCCACTGCTATACTAACCACTCCCAGCCCCAGATCAAAACAAGCAGGCCTAGCCTAAAGCATAGGCCTGACTAAATTTGCCTGTACTGACAGTTTCCCTAGAAAAATCCTATTCGAGCACCTACCTATGGTAGAGGGTGCTACATAATTTGTTTATCATGTGACCACGAAAATAAATCCATTTGACGAATCCTTGATGTGCTGATAACATTTTCTTCACTTTAAACATTCACGGTTTCCAGCCTATGGTCATTACAGCACCCAGCACTACTGAATAGCCAGTTTCTTGAATGTGTGTTTAGGGAATATTCCGCTTGGACTATGGGAGTTTGGGGGGCACTCTGGGAGGTTAAGTAATCTGGCTGAAATCAAAGGGCTTGGGGACACTGTGAGACACTTGGAAGTTGGGGGCACTATGAAGGGCTGGGGGCTCTGCAGCAGGCTGGGGGCACTATGGAGGCTGGGGCTCTCTTGGGGCACTGTGGGTCACTATGGGTGTTTGGGGGCACTATGGGAGCTAGGAGGCACTGTGGGAGGTTAAGTGATCTGTAGCTGGCTGGAAGCAACGGGCTTGGGGGCACTGTGGGAGGCTTGGGGACACTATGAGACACTTGGAATTTGGGGGCACTATGAAGGGCTGGGGGCTCTTCAGCAGGCTAGGGGCACTATGGAGACTGGGGCTCTCTTGGGGCACTGTGGGTCACTATGGGTGTTTGGGGGCACTATAGGAGCTGGGAGGCACTGTGGAAGGTTAAGTGATCTGTAGCTGGATGAAAGCAAGGGGCTTGGGGGCCACTGTGAGACCCTTGGAAGTTGAGGACACTATGGAGGGCTGAAGGCTCTGCAGCAGGATGAGGGGGGTACAACACTTTTGAGGCTGAGAGGTCTCTGGGGGCACTGTGGGTCACTATATGAGTTTGGGGGGCACTGTGGGAGCTGGGAAGCACTGTGGGAGGTTAAGTGATTTGTAGCTGGCTGGAAGCAAGGGGCTTGTGAGACACTTGGAAGTTGAGGGCACTGTGGAGGGCTGGAGGCTCTGCAGCAGGCTGGGGGGCACTATGGAGGCTGAGGGCTCTCTGGGGGCACTGTGGGTCAATATGGGAGTTTGGGGGGCACTGTGGGATTTGTAGCTGGCTGAAAGCAAGGTAGATGGGAGGTCATGGCCTGGCAGTGGACCACAGCCCGGTGGTTGAGAACCACTGCTATAGAGGAGCCCTGATTGAGAATGGCTGCTCAAGACAATCAACAATAGTTGATGACGGTGACAAATCCACCATAAACATCTGTATCATGTGACAATCTCCTTGTATGTGTACCTTTATTGTAATTACAACGCAAAAGACTTTTGTATAATTAATTGCACATTGATACAGTACAGAAGATGATAAACACACACACTTATATTTGTTTACTGTCTATTTCGAGTTTCCCATATGTTAATTGATCTTAAGTACTAAAGCGAATTTTTTCACATATACGCATGCAGAAAGGGCTATTATCTCCCAGAATTATTAATGGATATTTTTTATGATGAATAATTAATCTTTTGAATAATTTCTCTATCTGTGATCTGAACATTTATTTGCATATCTAATATATGATTACTTTGGTTCCATTCTCCTAGGACAAAACATAAAGTCAATAATATTCCCCAAACTTTTTTTTTTTCTCTCAAAGTTCTGCTTATAATTATTTTTAATACACATTCCAAAGTTAACATAGAAGCTGGATGGAATTCTACAGAAAAGTCTTTACAGGGTGAGGCGTGCTATTTAAAGGAAAAGTAAGCCTAAAATATGTGGTGCTAATAAGTGCAAGAGCACACTCAAGTCAAAATGGAAAACGAAGCCCTGAGAGGCATACCTGATTAGTACTTTGGTTTTTCTTCCAAGAAATTTTGTCCCAGTCCCAGTCCCTTTGGTCAGTAATCATAGATCTGAAAACCTCTGCTTGTGATATTAAAGAGATATCCCCAAAATAACCCAATGGTGGCTCCTTGTTGTCTCCTTCATAAATACAAAAAGAGGTCAGTACTAAGATTTTTTATCATAGCAACCAATCAGATTAAAAATTTGTTTGAAAGTTTGAATTTGATTTGTAATACAGGAAGTGGAGAGATTGCGGATTAAACATTTAGATTCCAACAGACATGGACCTGCCAGGACAGTTCAGCATCTCTGGACTCCAGGGACGTGCGGTGAGGTCAGTGGCTAGAGAGGCACTGGCTAGTATCAGAGCCAGATACACACAGGTTACATTCGCCGCGAACGTTAGAGCGAGAGCAATAATTCTAGCACTAGACCTCCTCTGTAATTTTAAACATGTAACCTGTAAAAAATTTAAAAGCGTTGCCTATGGACATTTTGAAGTACTGAAGTTTAGCGCCATTCCACAAGTGTCCGCAATTTTAAAGCATGACATGTTTGGTATCTATTTACTCGGCGTAACATCATCTTTCACAGTAAACAAAAAAAAAATTCAACCAGTAAGTTCAGAGTAAATAGATAAATAATAAATGACTATCTTATAACATATCAGTGGCGGCTGGTGCTCAAAATTTTTTGGGGGGGCGCAAACAAACTGAAAAACAAAAAAATCATCAATTGCTGCCACTGTGCCCATTAAATGCAGCCACTGCGCCCAAACGCCACCAGTTTGCCGCTTCAAATGCAGCCAGTTTGTCACCAAATGCAGCCAGGTTGTCCCCAAATACAGCCAGTTTGTCCACAAATGCAGCCAGTTTGTCCCCAAATACAGACAGTTTCCACCCAGCCCTGCACTTACCTTCCTCGGGTCAACGCTGTCCTCCTCCACGCTCCCTCATGTCTTCTTCCGTCCTCGATGTCTTCTCCTGCCCTCGATGTCGCTTCAGCCAATCAGGTTACCGGTAACCAGACCCGGTGAACCTGATTGGCTGAGACGCGTGTCAGTGTTAACCCAGGAACGCACAGCCTGTGCGTCCCCTGGTTGACTATTTGGAAGCCGATTACAGCCCACAGGCTGTAATTGGGAAGCCTATCAGAGCCGTTGGCTCTGAAAGACACTTCCAAAAACCAACTAACTGCTGTTATTCAGATGGCCGGCGCTCGCCAGGGGGCTGGCCATCTGAATAGTGGGCGGCAGCGGCGACAATAAAAATACATACATTCATGCAATGCATGAATGTATATATTCTTGACGGTGCGCCCACTATGGACTGTGGGAGGAGGCACAAGAGGAGCAGTGTCAGCCACTGTAACATATAGGATAATAATATATGATTTAGCTTGTACCTTTTCAGCAGCAGTAGATTCTCATTCATGTGTGAGAAAAACATGGGATTGTGGGTAAATCTTATACACATAAACCCATGTTTTTTCCTTGCAGTTAAAAGGGCTGGGCTGGAAGGGAGCATTTGTCTTTTAGACACATTCCCCCTTCTATGACACTGCAGTGAAAGGCGAGCCTCCACTGCAGCATTTTTATTGCACAGCTTGGGCCAATGGTACTTTACCATCGGTCTACGACTCCAAGCTGTCCATTGAGCTCAGTGCCTCTGACAAGAAGTGAGGAGAGGCACTGTGAGCTCATCCTCTCAGTCTGATGCAAACAGAGTGTGCCAGCTTGTATTTAAACTGGCCGCTCTGTATGTAGCTTCTGACAGGCTGCACAAGGAGCCCCGTATCTCTTATTTTTATTTTTTTATGTTAATGGCAGGAAAGGCTCTGCCTCACCTGCCTCCCCTGACTGCACATCCCTGCTGGACTCTATCCCGATGATGTTGCGTCCTAGGTTGTGCCCCGAGATCACCACATCACCCTTATTTGAGCCACCTCATCAGATCATCTATGAACATTTTTGGCAAAACGCAACCAAAGAACCTTAGTGGGTTGGTGTGGGGGGAGTGTTCATTGGAGTCCGAAGACTCTTTACAGTTCAAAAACTTCTTTCTGTGTTACACAGTACAATCTAGTTCAAATAATAGAAAAAAATGATGGAAAACCTCCATAAACACAATTCTATACCCACAGTTGGTCCAGAGGAAGGCAAAAAAAGTCACAAGGGTCCCAGACAGCAGGGAGGGCAGATACTAGAACTAATCCCACTGCAGAAAGAGGATGGAGAAAGAGGAGTAGAGGCTAGCAGCGCTGTGGGGGGAGGCACAAGAGGATCAGTGTCAGCAATAAGGCAGTACATATGACCCTACTGCATGGCAGGTGCCCTGGCCCCCCTTTTGAAATGATGGGGCTTTGGCCCAGTACAGGAGGGCTGGCTGTACTGCCTTATCAGCGGCCCTGCCTGTATGGCTAGCTGTAATCCAACCCTGCACACAGCATTAGAAAGAAAGTTTGTGGCATTTGAGAAGCTGATGAATTAACCTGCTAAGCATTGTGGGAAAACTGATATTATTATGGAAGTGATGTCAGCACCATGTCTACCCACTTCAAAGACAACTCTATAACCACTGTGCTATTTACCAAAGTAACAAAAGACACCAAACCCACAACCACACGGCACACCTCACCTTTTCACTTTCACCCGTCTAGCAGACAACTGAGAAACCAAATCATATCCGAGCCGTATCAGTGTCTGACTGTTATCAGAGAGGTAGATCAAGGTGCTTATAGAAAAGTGTCTGCTCTGCAAATATAACATTTTAAGTACCGTAAGAACGGTAAAAACTGCAAAAAGCTGTTTTTAAGACGATTTATTGAGAAATTGATGAACCGAAGGATGGCAGCAACACTGCGGGCACATTTGTACGTCAAAGAGGTATGCACAATGAACGTACCTTATCGCATGAAAAGAGAGGCGCTGTGTGTATTTTTTGCAGCACGACACATTGTAACACATAGGACAACGTGCATTGTGCTTCTCTGAGTTGCAGTGTACATGTGTTTTGGAAGTGCATTGGGTGCACAGCTCTGTGTACAAGGTGTACAGACAGGTAAGGAACTTTAATGCAGGAGACACATAGGGGTTGGTTTAATAAATGCAAATAGAGGGGGAGATTTACTAAAACCGGAGAGTGTAAACTCTGGTGCAGCTGTGCAAAGAAACCAATCATCTTCCAGGTTTTATTGTCAAAGCTTAACTAAACAAGCTAAAGACTGAAGCTGATTGGCCATCATGCACAGCTGCACCAGATCCCGAGTGATCCAGTTTTAGTCAATCAACCTCAGACAGTGGACTTTGCAAATGCACTTGCTTTCTGCAAGTGCAGTTGCTCCAAAGCTTAGTAAATGAGGGAAAGCTCTGCTGACTTCCATCATCCAATCATGTGCAAGCAAAAATGCTGTTTTTTTTTATTTTCCATACATGTGATTGGGTATTCTTTGCAAAGTGAAGCTTCATCTCATTTACTAAGCTCTGGAGCAAATACTCTTGCAGAGGGCAGCTGCACTTGCAAAGCGCACAGTTTATTTGCCTTTAGTAACTCAATCTCATAGAATATCTCTCCTGCATTAAAAATCTTTCCCTATTCACCAATTTTTTACTTAAAGTTTCACTTTAAGGTGCAATATTTTTACCTTGGGCTGCTCCTTCGACCTTGACTAACCCCCCCTCTACTCATCTTCAGTACACAGGGAGTAAGTGTTGCATAGTTCCCTGAAGATAGTTGGAAAAGTTAATAACATTGTTTTAGTTTTTTTTTTTAGTGCACAGAAAGTTACAAGAACACTGGATTTCTGGCGGGATCAACTGTCATTTTTCTACACTTGATAACATTTTTAAATATAATATATGTCATCTATGGACTGATACAGTTATGGTCAAAAGTTTGCATACCCTGGCAGAAATTTTGGCATCAATATTGAAAATATGACTGATCATGCCGCAAAACTGTCTTTTATTTAAGGATGGAAATCACATGAAGCTATTTCTTATAACATATTTTTTGGACCCTTTTTAAATCATGTATCAATGCAAAAAAAAGTTTTAAAAACGGCTGTTGATTTTATTAATGCTTAAAGTGAAACAATAAAAGTGAAATATTCCTTTAAATTTTGTACCTGAGTGGTGTCTATAGTATGCCTGTAAAGTAGCGCATGTTTCCCATTTTTAGAACAGTCCCTGCACAAAATGACATTTCTAAAGGAAAAAGAGTCATTTAAAACTCACGGCTATAATGAATTGTCGGGTCCCAGCAATGCAGATTAAAGTCATTAAAAAAAATGGCATGGGTCCCCCCCCCCCCCAGTCCATTACCAGGCCCATTGGGTCTGGTATGAATAGTAAGGGGAACCCGAACCAAAATGTAAAATAAAAATGCGTGGGGGTCCCCCCAAATTTCATACCAGGCCCTTCAGGTCTGGTATGGATATTAAGGGGAACCCTGCGCCAATTAAAAAAAAATATGGCTAGTGGCCCCTCTCAAAATCCATACCAGACCCTTCAGGTCTGGTATGGATTTTAAGGGGAACCCTGCGGCAAAATGAAAAAAAAATGGCGTTGGGGTTCCCCCTAAAAATCCATACCAGGCCGCAGGAAAAAAGGGGGGGACGAGAGAGCGCCCCCCCTCCTGAACCGTACTAGGCCACATGCCCTCAACATGGGGATCTGGGGGTCCCCTTTGTTAAAGGGGGCTTCCAGATTCCGATAAGCCCCCTGCCCGCAGACCCCCACAACCACCGGGTAAGGGTTGTGGGGATGAGACCCTTGTCCCCATCAACATGGGGACATCCTCCCCATGTTGAGGGCATATGGCCTGGTACGGTTCAGGAGGGGGGGAGGCCGCTCTCTCGTCCCCCCCTCTTTTCCTGCGGCCTGCCAGGTTGCATGCTCGGACAAGGGTCTGGTATGGATTTTTGGGGGAACCCCACGCCATTTTTTTTTCATTTTGGCGCGGGGGTTCCCCTTAAAATCCATACCAGACCTGAAGGGTCTGGTATGGATTTTAAGGGGGGCCCTACGCCATTTAAAAAAAAAAAATTGGTGCAGGGTTCCCTTTAATATCCATACCAGACCTGAAGGGCCTGGTATGAAATTTGGGGGGACCTCCACGCATTTTTTTTTACATTGTTGGTTCGGGGTTCCCCTTAATATTCATACCAGACCCAAAGGGCCTGGTAATGGACTGGGGGGGGGACTCATGCCGTTTTTTTCAATGACTTTTATCTGTATTGCCGGGACCCGACAATTCATTAAAGCCGCGAGTAGTTTAAATTTCTTTTTTTCCTTTAGAAATTACATTTTGTGCAGGGACAGTTCTAAAAACGGGAAACATGTGCCACCTTACAGGCATACTACAGACACCCCCCAGGTACAAAATTTAAAGGAATATTTCACTTTTATTGTTTCACTTTAAGCATTATTAAAATCACTGCTCCCGAAAAAACATCAGTTTTTAAAACTTTTTTTTGCATTGATACATGTCCCCGGGTCCCCAAACACTTTTTATGATAATTACTTGCATATTAACCTTTAAAATGAGCACTTTTGATTTTTCACGTTCGTGTCCCATAGACTTTAACGGTGTTCGCGTGTTCGAACAAATTTTTTACCTGTTCGCATGTTCTGCTGCGAACCGAACCGGGGGGGTGTTCGGCTCATCCCTAATCACAATTAGTGTCTGTGTATAAATAGTCAATGAGTTTGTTAGCTCTCAAATGGATGCACTAAGCAGGATAAACACTGAGCCATGAGGAAGTAGACAGTGAAAAAACCTGCGTAACAAGGTAAGGAAACATTACAAAGATGGAAAAGGATATAAAAAGATATCCAAAGCCTTAACTATGCCAGTCAGTACTGTTCAATCACTTAATAAGAAGTGAAAAATTTGGGGATCTCTTAATACAAGGCCAAGGTCACCTGCCCAGCCTAGTCCTCTTGCCGGCCCCAGACAGCTTAGCCCTTGGAGCCTCACATACTCTACCCTCGGAGAAATGGGATCCCCCCACCTTACTGTAATCCTGGCACTTAGACCCCATACACACTAATAGATTTTCTGCGGACTTTTGTCTTCAGATTTACCAAAATCATATAATATGAGGTCAAACCTTAGGACCCCATACACACTATTAGATTTTCTGTAGATTTTTGTCTTCAGATTTACCAAAACCATGTAGTGCAAGGGCCTGCCTAAATTGCATACAAATTGAAACTCTTAAGGTTTGACCTCATATTAGATGGTTTTGGTAAACCTGAAGACAAAAATCTGCAGAAAATCTAATAGTGTGTATGGGGCTTAAGGGGTTGATTTACTAAAGGCAAATGGACTGTGCACTTTTCAAATGCAGTTGCACTCTACAAAGCGTAGTTGCTCCAGAGCTTAGTAAATGAAGGGAAGCTCTGGTGACTTCCATCATCCAATCATGTGAAAGCGAAAATGCTTTTTTTTTAAATTTGTCTTGTATGTGATTGGGCATGCTTTGCAAAGTGAAGCTTTGGGATTGATTTAACAAAGGCAAATAGACTGTGCACTCTGCAAAGTGCAGTTGCTCCAGAGCTTAGTAAGACCCCTTTCACACTGAGGCGCTTTGCAGGCGCTATAACGCAAAAAATAGCACCTGCAAAGCGCCCTGAAAGAGCCGCTCCGTTCACTCCAGTGTGAAAGCCCGAGGGCTGGACGTTAAAAAATGTCCTGCAAGCAGCATCTTTGGAGCGGTGAAGGAGCGGTGTGTATACTGCTCCTCCACCGCTCTTGCCCATTGAAATGAATGGGCAGCACGGCCATATCGTGGGAAAAGCGGCGCTGCAGCGCCGCTTTGCGGGTGGTTTTAACCCTTTTTCGTCCGCTAGCGGGGGTTAAAAGCACCCCTAAGTGGCCGAATACCTCCGCAAACACGACAGTAAAGCGCCGCTAAAAATAGCGGCGCTTTACCGCCGACGCCGCATGCGCCCCAGTGTGAAAGGGGCCTTAGTGAGGTAAATGTTCACTTTGCAAAGAATACCCAATCGCGTGCAATAAAAAAAAAAAAACAGCAATTTTGCTTGCACTTGATTGGATGATGGAAGTCAGCAGAGCTTTTGCTCATTTACTAAGCTCTGGAGCAACTGTATTTGCAGAGTGCAACTGCCCATTGCAAAGTGTGCAGTCTATTTACCTTTAGTAAATCAACCCCTTTGCCTCATTTGCTAAGCTCTGGAGCAACTGCACTTGTAAAGTGTACAGTCTATTACCTTTAGTAAACCAACCCCTCAGTGATAGGGTGACCACATTTCCAAACTCCCATTCAGGGACACCCTCCCTTCCCAAAAGTCAGCTTGTGCTGTAACGAATCACAGCACAGTGATTGGACACAAGAGGCAGGATTTATGATTTCTCCAATCACAAGCAGAGGGCGGGGATTGTGCTCCTCCAGGCTTTCCCGGGCCAGGACAAGTACTGTCAGTGAGTAAAGCAGTGATGTGGTGGCCTTTTTTGGGGGCATCAGATTGGCCTGGGGGGTGGCTGTGTCAGTTTCATTCCGGGACACTGTATTGTCCTGGAATGGATGTGCCCGGGACAGACCTGCAAAATGCGGGACTGTCCCGGGCAATCCGGGACACGTGGTCACCCTAATCAGTGCACACATGACTGGCCGTTCTAATGTCATAAAAGTCACAAAATCTCTGTAGGTCGCAGGCCTCCCATGCATTGTGTAAGGCCTCTTGAATCCATGTGACGATATCAGCCAAAGACTGAAGGCACACTGGATAGCATTTCCAACACTTCCTCCAAGCTTGGGCTGTTTTCTGGATGCTATTATCAGTTTATTGTTCATACTCCATAGGCTGGCTTTACTCCCCCCCCCCCCCAGATTTGTTGTATTTAGTAATATATGAAGCATGTAGCAGCCGATCCCTGAATTCTATGACTTCATTGCTCCTCTGCATTGTGCAGCTGCCACTGATCTTTCCAGTATTAGTGCGCAGTGTCAGTTAACGGTCAGTGACTGAACACTGGCAATCTGAAAATCAGATCTGTTAAAAGACAGTGACCACAAATCAAACTGTGTGTACGTTTGGCTGCCTGGCTGGAATGAAAGAGACCTGTTATCTTCTCAGTTATGTAAGACAGTCATGCAGACGTCGATTTTTCACTCGAAAAGGAGTCAGAAGAGGTTCCATCATGACACATCGTCTTGTGACTTCAATTTTTTTTTTTGGTGTGCCATTATAAACAAAATATCACAGGGTGTTGTCAAAACAATGAAAGTGACCAAAGGGGAACTAAACAAATTTCCTGAAGGGTAAGGATGGGTGTTGGATGATCCAATTCTGTCATCACTACAACCACCTTAAAGAGGAACGTCACCCTACCTAGATGAAATGTTATTTCTACTTCCTGGAAACAGTTCCTGTATACAAATAAAAAATTACATACTTGCAGCGCTTAAAGATATCTGACCCCAATGGTTGCCCTGACCTTGCAAGTCTCCCGACACCTCTGACCAGTGGCGGCTGGTGCTCCATTTTTTGGGGGAAAGGCGAACAAACCACCAGACCCCCCTCCCCCGTTTGGTCAAACAAACCCCCTGGGGCGCTCGGCAAACAACCCCCCCCCCCGTCGCTTTCCTGTCCTCCCACCAGCCCATCACTTACCCCTTCCAGGTCGCGGGCAGCTTTGATGGCTTCCCCCTGCATCTCCTCCTTGGCAGCTTCCCCTTGCGTCTCCTCCTCGGTGGCTTCCCCCTGCATCTCCTCCTTGGCAGCTTCCCCTTGCGTCTCCTCCTTGGTGGCTTCCCCCTGCATCTCCTCCTTGGCAGCTTCCCCTTGCGTCTCCTCCTTGGTGGCTTCCCCCTGCATCTCCTCCTTGGCAGCTTCCCCTTGCGTCTCCTCCTCGGTGGCTTCCCCCTGCATCTCCTCCTTGGCAGCTTCCCCTTGCGTCTCCTCCTTGGTGGCTTCCCCCTGCATCTCCTCCTTGGCAGCTTCCCCTTGCGTCTCCTCCTCGGTGGCTTCCCCCTGCATCTCCTCCTTGGCAGCTTCCCCTTGCGTCTCCTCCTCGGTGGCTTCCCCCTGCATCTCCTCCTTGGCAGCTTCCCCTTGCGTCTCCTCCTCGGTGGCTTCCCCCTGCATCTCCTCCTTGGCAGCTTCCCCTTGCATCTCCTCCTCGGTGGCTTCCCCCTGCATCTCCTCCTTGGCGGCTTCCCCTTGCGTCTCCTCCTCGGTGGCTTCCCCCTGCATCTCCTCCTTGGCAGCTTCCCCTTGTGTCTCCTCCTCGGTGGCTTCCCCCTGCATCTCCTCCTTGGCGGCTTCCCCTTGCGTCTCCTCCTCGGTGGCTTCCCCCTGCATCTCCTCCTTGGCGGCTTCCCCTTGCGTCTCCTCCTCGGTGGCTTCCCCCTGCATCTCCTCCTTGGCAGCTTCCCCTTGTGTCTCCTCCTCGGTGGCTTCCCCCTGCATCTCCTCCTTGGCGGCTTCCCCTTGCGTCTCCTCCTCGGTGGCTTCCCCGTGCATCTCCTCCTTGGCGGCTTCCCCTTGTGTCTCCTCCTCGGTGGCTTCCCCCTGCATCTCCTCCTTGGCAGCTTCCCCTTGTGGCTCCTCCTCGTGGCTTCCCCCTGCATCTCCTCCTTGGCGGCTTCCCCTTGCGTCTCCTCCTCGGTGGCTTCCCCGTGCATCTCCTCCTTGGCGGCTTCCCCTTGTGTCTCCTCCTCGGTGGCTTCCCCCTGCATCTCCTCCTTGGCAGCTTCCCCTTGTGTCTCCTCCTCGGTGGCTTCCCCCTGCATCTCCTCCTTGGCGGCTTCCCCTTGCGTCTCCTCCTCGGTGGCTTCCCCCTGCTTCTGCTCCTGGTCAATACGGTTGCTTCTCCTCTCTGCCAATTGGGTCTTAAGACCTGCTTCCTGATTGGCCGGGAGGAGTAGCAGGAAGACAATAGCAAACATTTAAATCACTATTGTCACACAACTGGGTGGACTCCGCCCACCCCTTTTGTAGCCTATTAGAGCCTCAGGCTCTAATCATGTGCTTAAAAAAAAATCCCATAGAGATCCATGGGTCCGGCGCACTGCATGTAGATTAGGGGCCGGGTGCATGGATTAGGAGGGCTAACTAGCCTTGCAGGATAAATGTCATTCTTGAATGTGTGCGCTATAATCTGTTTTGTACTGTTTTTGGTCTTATAGCAGCACCATCTTGAATTTAAACGCATTTTAGGGTGTGCCCCCCAAATATGTTTTTGTTGTGTGGATTAGGAGGGCGACGCCCCTGTGCCCCTAATGGAGCGGCCATGACTGCCTCTGACACCTTGGGTTTGGACATTTCTGAATGTAATTATGCAGACACTAAACTATGACACAGTAAACAAGTAATTCTTTACTCAGAGTTTTACAGTTAAACAAATCACAGAAAGAGTGACGTAGGCAAATATAAAGTTATTAATCCTTAGCACAAATAAAAAGGATAATCGTGAGCATAAAGTTTTAATGAGTAAAGAAAGAGTGAGGAAAGAAAAAATTCTGGATGGCCGCACTCTGCAAAGGATGCTGGTTTAATAATAAAATCCACAAATACAGCAAAGGCACTCAAAAGTGAACACAGAGATAGGCTAACGCGTTTCACATCGTGAGATGCTTACTCATAGCTATGAGTAAGCATCTCACGATGTGAAACGCGTTAGCCTATCTCTGTGTTCACTTTTGAGTGCCTTTGCTGTATTTGTGGATTTTATTAATAAACCAGCATCCTTTGCAGAGTGCGGCCATCCAGAATTTTTTCTTTCCTCACCTAATTTTGTGCAGAGCCAGCACCTGTGTGTACTTGGAGTGGGGCAGAAGCATTACATGGATTCAGAGGCTTCAGAGCGGTGATCTTTCTTCATTTAAAGAAAGAGTGACTTGTAACCTGAATAAGGCCTATGACCACAGGTAAGAAAAGGGAAGGAGAATGACCAGCTTTGTGTCACACTACTCCCTCTTGCTCCTCGCCACCACAACCCCACAATGAACACAGATACTCAAGAGACTTTACACAAAATATAAGACCCTGGTCTCTGAAAAGAGTCCCTTAAAGATCTGGGCAAATGTGATACCCAATGTTCCTTTGAAGGGGGGATGTCCTTGTGGTTGCAGGTGTTCTGTGTCTTCAGCTAGCTCAAAACAAGGGCCCAATGCAGTTCCTAGACAATAGCAGTGTCTCTTTAATGGAGCTTTAGTGAGGGAGGCAAAGTAAAGGTGTCTGCATGCAGTGTCTCTTGGTGAGCAAAAAGGGTGGGCTTTTGCCCGCTCACCAATCCAGGAGATACCAGGCTTGAAAGAATGGCGTGAAGGACACAGATTTCTGCAGATCCTGGGATCGGGGAAGGGGGTGTTCAACCGCACACCCTGCAGCACAGTATTTCAGCCAGATCTGTACTGCGGACGATGATAGTGGCCTCCTGATGGTCACCAGGCTGACCGGCTTTGGAGATGATGGACGGACACGTCCACACACTCTCATCTGAGGTTTCCCCTGCTGCCTAGGCCGCCGCACCAACTCACTCTCTTTCGACCATCCGGGTCACTGCTTCCAGCTGAAGGCCGTGGTCCCAAGAGAGTGACTCCTCCCCAACACAGGCCATTTATCACCTCTCCCGGCATTCTGTTCTACCTCTTCAGCCAGCTGGAACTTGTAGTCCACGAAGGACATCCCCAGTGTGAATCTGGGCTCTTTAGACTACAGGTCCCAAGATCCTTCGCTCTTCTGTAAGTTCTCACTCACTCTGCTTTCAGGATATGGCAAGGCAGAGTCCAGCCTAAGCACTAGAGGGTACAGCCTCCCGTGACAGATGCTGTAAAGTGTCCCTTGACAACGCAGGCAATTTAGCCAGCTCCTGGCTACATACTCATTAGTCCATGGGGTCCAGCGTTCTCCTCCTTCCAGCCTAAAGTTGTTCCTTGCCCATCTGCTTCCCAGCTGCCATGTTTGACCAATATCCTCCTGCACATGTGCAGAAAAGCCGTGGATCTATAGATACTGATAGCGACCTGCAGCGTGTCTGTACATGTGCAAAATCACGCAAACCCTTGACCATAGGTGTGCGCAGCCTATTGCATTAGGGTGTGCACCCCAAAGCTCCAACACATATGCGCTTGACATATTTACCGGCCTCTTCCCCGCTCTCCATCCTGAAACAATGGGAGGAAGGGGGACCAAGGGAGCACATGGGGGACCCGGGCAGCAGAAAGAAGAGGAACAGGGAAAGGAGGGGTGGCATATACAGGTCCTTCTCAAAAAATTAGCATATTGTGATAAAGTTCATTATTTTCTGTAATGTACTGATAAACATTAGACTTTCATATATTTTAGATTCATTACACACAACTGAAGTAGTTCAAGCCTTTTCTTGTTTTAATATTGATGATTTTGGCATACAGCTCATGAAAACCCAAAAATCCTATCTCAAAAAATTAGCATATCATGAAAAGGTTCTCTAAACGAGCTATTAACCTAATCATCTGAATCAACTAATTAACTCTAAACACCTGCAAAAGATTCCTGAGGCTTTTAAAAACTCCCAGCCTGGTTCATTACTCAAAACCGCAATCATGGGTAAGACTGCCGACCTGACTGCTGTCCAGAAGGCCATCATTGACACCCTCAAGCAAGAGGGTAAGACACAGAAAGAAATTTCTGAACGAATAGGCTGTTCCCAGAGTGCTGTATCAAGGCACCTCAGTGGGAAGTCTGTGGGAAGGAAAAAGTGTGGCAGAAAACGCTGCACAACGAGAAGAGGTGACCGGACCCTGAAGAAGATTGTGGAGAAGGACCGATTCCAGACCTTGGAGGACCTGCGGAAGCAGTGGACTGAGTCTGGAGTAGAAACATCCAGAGCCACCGTGAACAGGCGTGTGCAGGAAATGGGCTACAGGTGCCGCATTCCCCAGGTCAAGCCACTTTTGAACCAGAAACAGCGGCAGAAGCGCCTGACCTGGGCTACAGAGAAGCAGCACTGGACTGTTGCTCAGTGGTCCAAAGTACTTTTTTCGGATGAAAGCAAATTTTGCATGTCATTCGGAAATCAAGGTGCCAGAGTCTGGAGGAAGACTGGGGAGAGGGAAATGCCTGAAGTCCAGTGTCAAGTACCCACAGTCAGTGATGGTCTGGGGTGCCATGTCAGCTGCTGGTGTTGGTCCACTGTGTTTTATCAAGGGCAGGGTCAATGCAGCTAGCTATCAGGAGATTTTGGAGCACTTCATGCTTCCATCTGCTGAAAAGCTTTATGGAGATGAAGATTTCATTTTTCAGCACGACCTGGCACCTGCTCACAGTGCCAAAACCACTGGTAAATGGTTTACTGACCATGGTATTACTGTGCTCAATTGGCCTGCCAACTCTCCTGACCTGAACCCCATAGAGAATCTGTGGGATATTGGGAAGAGAAAGTTGAGAGACGCAAGACCCAACACTCTGGATGAGCTTAAGGCCGCTATCGAAGCATCCTGGGCCTCCATAACACCTCAGCAGTGCCACAGGCTGGTTGCCTCCATGCCACGCCGCATTGAAGCAGTCATTTCTGCAAAAGGATTCCCGACCAAGTATTGAGAGCATAACTGAACATAATTATTTGAAGGTTGACTTTTTTTGTATTAAAAACACTTTTCTTTTATTGGTCGGATGAAATATGCTAATTTTTTGAGATAGGATTTTTGGGTTTTCATGAGCTGTATGCCAAAATCATCAATATTAAAACAAGAAAAGGCTTGAACTACTTCAGTTGTGTGTAATGAATCTAAAATATATGAAAGTCTAATGTTTATCAGTACATTACAGAAAATAATGAACTTTATCACAATATGCTAATTTTTTGAGAAGGACCTGTATTAGTACTTATCCCCTATATTTTCCTCCTGTGGCAGCTGAATGTTGACAAAAGGAAGAGGAGGAGAAGCCTACTTTCAGCTGCTGCAGGAGGAAAAGACAGTAAATTCCACCCCCGCAACCTCTCCTGTCCAGGTTCTGAGGGTCGGCAAGTTAGGATTGTGGTTTACATGTCACCTGCCCACCATTGACAGGTTGCCAACCCCAGGATTAGGATGTGCCCAGGCACACCTGGCACACCCCTTGCGCACGCCTACGCCCTTGGCACATGTGCAGACATGCCATGGATCTCCGCCAGGTCCTATACCTGCTGTGTGTCTGCACATTCACGGAATATGAACAGATATAGCACTGCATATGTTATTCTTCTCTAGGGAAAGGAACTGAAAAGTCTAAACATAAAAAAAAAAGTATATTGTTTAAATGTGTTTTTCTTCAACTGTATAAAAGGAAGGGGACAAGTCGTATTCATGAGCGAAGGTTCTCTTTAAAGTGAATATGTAGTCTTTTAATGTTTTTTTTTTTTTTTTTTTAAGATATACATTTAAAAAGGTCATCTTGGTGTAATTATCAATGAGTATCAAAGTCTTAAAAATGTTGTTTCTATTTAAAAAATGTAATCGGCTAACAGTGGTTTCATGGTTTGCATTCCTGCCTTGCAGTACCGCGGTCCTCAGTTTGAATCTCAGCCAAGACACCATCTGCATGGAGTGTGCATGTTCTCCCTGTGCTTCCATGGTTTCTTCTACTGGGCACTACAATTTGTTCTCATACTCCAAAGACATGCTGGTAGGCTAATTGGTTGGTATCGGAATTATCCCTAGTAGGTGTGTGCTAGTTGGCTATGCATGCCTGTTATCACATGCTTGTCCCCAAGCCTGTGCAATTATAGAATGTTGAGAAAAAAGCCAGTGACCTACCTGGTAAAAAAACCTCACCAAGATAATTCTATAAATAAAGGCTCTTGAGGGTATCAGATATGGTGGCCAGAAAGATGGCCCATAGAATCACTGAGAGTTGGATACGACTGAACAGATATCACATGCAAAGACTTTAAAGTGGTTGTAAAGGCAGAAGGTTTTTCCTTACTGCATGCTATGCAGTAAGGTTTAAAACCTTTAGCATACAGCCTAGCCGTCAGCCCCCCCTAAATACATACCTGAGTGACTGAGTCTGATCTCGATCCAGCAATGTGCATGAGAGCTGAGACTTTTTCGCTCCTCATTGGCTCAGATACACAGAACCATTGGCTCTAGCTGTTGTCAATCAGAGCCAGTGACCATTGAGGGGGAGGAGGAGGGGGGCATGGGAGGGTGGAAACTGGGGCAGGGCCGAGCCCTGCTCTGTGTGTCTTGTGGACACACAGAGCAGGGCTCAGAAGTGAGCACACACAAGTGCCCCCATAGTAAGTGGCCTGCTCACTCGACGAGGTGGGGGAGAAGCGGTGGGGGACTCAAGAAGAGGAGGATCGGGGTGCTCTGTGCAAAATCATTGCACAGAGCAGGTAAATGTAGCATGTTTGTTATTTAAAAAAAAAAAACCCAAACCTTTAATATTACTTTAATTATTTATGCAAATAGACGTAGCCAGAGTAACATTCTCCAAAGCATGTTGGTTGGTCAGCTGGCTTCTGTCTAAATTAGCCCTAGTATGTGTGTACAAATTACACTATATTTTCAAAAGTATTGGGACACTTGCCTTTACATACACATGAACTTTAATGACATCCCAGTCTTAGTCCGTAGGGTTCAATATTGAAAATATGTTGGAAAAAGGAAAAAATTGACTTTCTAGGCACCAATTATAAAATGAACAAATAGTTTAATTCACAATTTAATACATAGTTGGAAACAAGAGAGAAAAAAAAAAAACACAACATTAATATAAAAGGCTGTAGATACACTAGAGTAGCGACTAAAAAGCACTTCAAAATTTTGTCAACAGGGTCACCACACGTTACATGGAACATATGTGATTGTAAACTGTGTTGTAACAATATTTTGAGCAAATTTTGTTACAACACAGTTTACAATCACATATGTTCCATGTAACGTGTGGTGAGTGACCCTGTTGACCAAATTTTGAAGCGCTTTTTAGTCGCTACTGTAGTGTATCTACAGCCTTTTGTATTAATGTTGTGTTTTTTTTTTCTCTTGTTTTCGAACTATGTATTAAATTGTGAATTAAACTATTTGTTCATTTTATAATTGGTGCCTAGAAAGTCAATTTTTTCCTCTTTCCAACATAATTCCAATTGATGTTTAGGACATGGCACTTTGTTATCCCAAGTACCCACAGATCCATCCCGTGTTGGCACTTTTTTCTGGGTTCAATGTTGAGTTGGCCCACACTTTGTAGCTATAACAGCTTCAACTCTTCTGGGAAGGCTGTCCACAAGATTTAGGAGTGTGCCTATGGGAATATTTGACCATTCTTCCAGAAGCGCATTTGTGAGGTCAGGCACTGATGTTGGACAAGAAGGCCTGGCTCGCAGTCCCCGCTCTAATATATCCCAAAGGTGTTCTTACGGGTTGAGGTCAGGACTCTGTGCAGGCCAGTTAAGTTCCTAAATCCCGAACTCGCTCACCCATGTCTTTATGGACCTTGCTTTGTATATAGTTACATAGTTAGTCAGGTTGAAAAAAGACACAAGTCCATCCAGTTCAACCATAAAAAAAAATATATATATATATATATCGTACAATCCCATATACCTAATTCTATACCCACAGTTGATCCAGAGGAAGGCAAAAAAAAACAGCAGAGCATGATCCAATTTGCTACAGCAGGGGAAAAAATTCCTTCCTGATCCCCCGAGAGGCAATCGGATATTCCCCAGATCAACTTTACCTATAAATGTAGTGTAGCTATGCACATTATTGAGTTCTGGATGCCGTTCCAAGCCAAGCATTTGGGGAGATTTGAAGAAAACCCAAGTGACCTACCCTGTAAAGGATCACCAATTAAATACTAAGGAAAATAAGTTATGGCATGTATACACTGCCTCTTCAGCTAAGGGGGGTAGCGGTTGAGGGGTTGGTAAAACCGCTGTTCAACTGGGGGAATTTTACCTCCCCCATCTGCTAGAGCAGAGGTGCCCAACCAGTGGCCCGGGGGGCCACATGTGGCTCACGGAGCCCTCTGATGTGGCCCGCGACCTCCTGCTCTTGGATGGCGGGTTGGCAAGCCCAGATTTCAGGTTGTCTACCCATCATGCCAGAGTATCAGTGTTGTGAATGAAGCCAGTGGTAGAGGAAGCAAGCAGCTGCGGAGGAGAGCCACATAAGCCAATGCTTACTGTATAGCACCGGCTCCTGTCATAGGTGGAGTGATACCAAATGCACTCTGCCTGGGACAGCAAGTTTATTACTAAAATCACAGTGTATATATGGACATATCTGTTCTGCAGCGGTTACTGGGCTGCTTTCAAACTGATCCGCAGGTGTAGTGCAGTGTACCTGCGGCTTACCTGCACTGAGCCATAGAATTTTGGTTTTACCTGTGTTTTTGGTGCACTTACAGAAAGTGCACCACACCTGCAGGATATAATAGAATTCTATGGCAAAGTACAGCTATCCTGCAGGAAAGCCACAGGTGCACTGCGCTGCATCCACGGTGTGGGTAGACCGCAGACCATCAGTGTAAAAGTAGCCTTAGGCCCCTTTAACATGATCTGTCTGACCCAATCGGACCCTCCATTCACCTCTATGGAGCGGCAGATGTAAACAGACTTGTGTCCGTGTACACCTGCCTCCTTCCAATCTGATCTGCTAAAAAAACAGAAGTGGATCCATCCAGTAGAGTGGGCTGTGTCTGTGTCCGCTTTGCATACGCAGAGTGGACGCAGACCTGTCATCTGCTCATTGTGGCCCGCGACTGGTTATTAAGTCGCTTAAGTGGCCCTCGCTCTTCAAAAGGTTGGGCACCCCTGTGCTAGAGTGTACGAGCCCTAAGAGTAAGATCTGTCTGAATGCTCCTTGATTCCAAGCACCACTCTGCAGTTTTCAGCAATGAAGTGTAGCGGACCCCCAAAATTGGGGTCGCTATGCTTTAAATTTAAGGGTAGCCTGAGCAATAGTTTAGCTCAGGTTCTTCAATTTAGCTTGGTATGGACTCTGCTCTGCTGTAATGTTGCCTGGAGTGTGGTTCCACTTGACCTGCAGGTGGTGCTGTTGCCCAGGTCTTGGGAAGAACCACAGGTGGCGTTGCGGTGTGATTGGGTGTCCTCTCTCGGCTATCGTGTGGTGGGCGGGTTCTGCCTGCTGTGCATGCCGGGAGAGGGTACATAAGGGGCAGACGCCATGATCTGGGGTGGTGTGCCGGGGGGATTCCGAGGAGGACCCCTGGTGGCAAAGTCGTGCCCTTTGGCCCTGCTGGCCGGGGGGTGCGTGAACTGGTCGAGGAGTCTCGGGCATCTTTAGCCCGAGGCTACAGAGTTCCAGGTAGGCCCAGTACCTTCAACTGGGTCTACAAAACCAACCACTGGAGTCCCAGGGAACCCAAGGGAGGGTGGCCCGCTCTGAAACAGAGGAAACCGGCGGAGGACCTGTCCGATGGATCGGTGAAGGAAGTTACGGTCTCGGGGAGGCCTGGTTGCCTATCAGAGTGAAGGAATCGTGAGTTGCAAGTTAGCTCCTGTAGTGTGCCCCATTGGCACCTATGGTCTCTAATAATCTATAGGTGTTAGGAAGTTCTAAATTCAGGAACTGAAGGATTATGTGGCAGAGGATCTCCTGAACTTGTCCGTGAAGGGGACTTAAACAAAAGCCCCATACACACGGTCGGACTTCCATCTGACTTTTCCGTGGATTTTTGTCCGAACGGAGTTGGCCGGACACACCCATAGCATACACACCACAGGACTTTTCTGAAAACGTTCCCAAAACTTTTTCCAACATCACGTGGTTTTTCTTCTCTTTTCTGCTCTTTACCGCCACCCTTTGGTCAACTTCTGCTATTGTTGGTTGATTTTAACATTATTTGTTTTGTCCATCGGACAAAAGTCCGATGGTTTTCTGTACACACGGTCGGACTTTGCTCCATTGGACTTTTGTTGGCCAAAAGTTTGTCTGTTTGCAGACCGAACTTTTGTCTGATGAAAACCAAAAAAAGTTTGTCCGATGGAGCGTACACACGGTCGGATTTTTTGTCAAACTTGCTCAAAATGAAGTTTGTTGGCAAAAAGTCTGACCGTGTGTACGGGGCTTAAGTGTCATGTTCGTGTTTCACTCCGGCTGCTAGAACTGTGAGAGGGATCTATCCAGGTGAGCAATAACCACTCAGGCTTGAGTGGAGAATAGGGTGACTGGTAGGCTTGTGCAATTCGTTTCGTAACGAATCAAAATTCGTCCGAATTTAGCAACTTTCGGACATTCGGAAGCATTCGAATTTCCGAACAAAGCAATTACGAATAAAACCGAATCCGAAATAAATTATATCGCAAATAGCGAATGCCCGAATGTCTTCGGCATAATTCGTTATGAAAAAAGTTACGAATGTACGAATCCATACGAAGCACAATAACACTCTGCTCTGCTCTCTGCTTCTCCCTCACCGTGCTGAACTCCCTCTCAAAATGGTGTACAGGGGCGGAGGCTATAGCCGCATGTAAAAAACGAAAGTAAAATACGAGATTTCTAATCGTTACAAATAACCGCTATGTATTTAGAAAAGTACAAATCCATTCGAAGCACATTAGGCATAATAGGCAGCGTCGTTGTGAGAGAGCCACGGAAAATTACGAATCAACAAACCCAAAAAAAGTTACGAAAGTAGGAGTTGTGTCCAGAATCAACGAAAAACAATGTACCCTACCGAAAGTATGAATTATAAATCAACTAAAAATCCAACGAAAAATGACGCTTGCGAAAATACGAATTAGTCCGAACACGAAAAATTCCGTCTAGCAAAATTACGAATGATTACGAATCAACAGGACCGAAAAGAAACGAACCAAAACTAAACAAATTTTTCTGTTATGCACAAGTCTAGTGACTGGGAGACGCGTGCCTGAACCTAATTCCCTACTAGATTTCATTGCTGTCTTCAACCTTTCTCCCAAAGTTATTTCAAGCAAAAGAAAATAAACTAATTTGTTGGAGTTTAATTACTGTCTGGACATTGGCCTTCTTTCGGGGAAGAATAGTTCGCCCTGGTTCACACTGGTGCGATTTGACATGCGATTTGACATGTCAAATCGCATGTCAAATCGACAAAATTTGCCGCAAATTGCGGGCAATGGCACTGCCCTAATCGGATGCGACGCCGCATCTGCGGCGCTGCACCGATTACAAAAAGTTTCTGTACTACTTTTTGCGATTTCAGCCGCGATTTACATTGACATCTGTTTCAGATGTCTTTGAAATCGCGGCTGAAATCGGGACTGCCAGCAGGAGTGAAATCGTGCGAGTTCAGCTGAACTCGCAGGCTTCACTCCCGCAGCCCCAGTGTGAACGTGGGCTTACCCTACATTCTAGGGACGAGAACCAACGGAGGGAGGTAACTCGCTGCAGGACCCAAAATTGCAAGAACACCGCTCAAACTCTTATACCAGGAGGATACGGGCATGTGGCATGGTGTGCCTTTTGCTCCTGCAAGTGAAGGTAGGCAGGAAAAAAGGGTCTGTGTACTACAGAAGTATGCACACTGAAGAATCATGTAAGAAGAGTCTGTAGTGCTATTCACACGCATTGGGGAAAGCTGACTGAATGTGGCTTCATAAGACACACATTAATGTACATTAAAAAAAAGTGGAGTTTCTGACTTTAGCACAGCTGCAGTGTCTCGTGGACAGTTTTAGCAGCTCATCGACAGATCTTGTTGTCTGGAGTGGTTCTATAACATCTGTCCAAGTGCAGATCTCCAGCAGAACATAGTGCTTTGACAAATGTACAACTGTCATTTAATGATCGCCGGTGCCGGGAAAGTGACTTGATATTGCTTTGGTAAACAAGGAGAGAACCGACACCTGTTTATCGAGCTCAAATGATTTCTGTGGCCTTTCAAATATCGCTTCCAATTATCCCTGTTTTTGTGCTTTTCAAGCCCTCCTCTACTAACAATGTGTTGACAAATGTTTGACATAACCTGCTGGAGAACTGGGACATGCAGGTTTCATGAAATCTAATTAACACCGTGCTTAAATAGAGATTGCCTCTCTGGTTACATTATATGTTGCCCTTCCTTCTTGCTGTAATTATGCCAATCTGTCTACTTTTTAAGTTTTAATGTATTCCTTTGCTGGTGTTTTCACCTTTCGACTTCAAACCACATACCGTGAATATCTGTCAAACTGACATAGCATTACATTTAATACTGAAATGGACAAATAAAAGCTAGTTATATATCTTATAGCGGAACTCCAGCCAAAGCTTTTGTTTTGTTTTTCAGTTTTGGATAAAGTGAGGGAACTTTGTTGGCTTTTCTTTGTTGTGTCCCCATTGGTAAGATTTTGCCTAACTTAGTGTCTTGGTGACCACACAGAAAGTGAGGTCCCAATGCACTATAGCCAATGCACACGTTCCTGTAGAGATGGCTGTATATGTAAGTGGATGCTGAAGCGACCAATGGCTGGAACCGTGAATAGTCGGAAAGAGAGATGTAACCAGCACACCAAGATCTCCAACATGGGTCCAAAGCTTTATTCAGCAATCGCGTCACTGCACCAAATACCGGTAGTCACTTTTCGGAGCCACGAAGGTGTTCTGCGTGGCTCCAAAACGTTACTATTTGCTGTAATGATGTGATCGCTGAATAAAGCTTTGGACCCATGTTGGAGATCTTGGTGTGCTGGTGACATCTCTCTCTGTTTCTCCAATGGGGACACAAACAGCAATAAGAACCAGATACAGGATCTGACCTTTCCTCACTCTATTCCAAATGAAAAACACAAAATTGCCTTTCAAAAAACACGAGACAACGACAAAATGGTTGGATCAAGCTGTGATTTCATGTCCAATCAGATTTGTGCCAAACATTTGTTGATTGGATAGCCTAGAACAGGGGTCTCCAAACTTTCTAAACAAAGGGCCAGTTTACTGTCCTTTAGATTTTATTGGGGCCCGAACATGGCCAGTGGCAGTAGCTTTAGTCGAAGGAATATTGCCCCATATTTGGCTTCAGGGGAATGAACAGTGCCCTACCATTGTTGTCAATGGGAGGAATATTGTCTCATATCAGTGGGAGCAATTAGGAGGAGCCCCAAGGGCCAGACAAAGGCAAGCAAAGGGCCACAGTTTGGAGATTACTGGTCTAGAACAACCATTCTCATTTAGAGTTCCATGGCACCTTAGGGCTCCTCCAGTGGTTGCTAGGGGTTCCTTGACTTACAGCTGATTGACCTCTCATTTGATGATATCCATTTGGCAAATCCAGCAGAATGATGCCAATGATCTTTCCAGTAGTTTGTAAGTGTGGCTTTCTGACCAACACGTTGAGGGTTCATTCTTCCTAGTGACCACCAAAGTATAAGGCATTTTTCCCATTGACCCCAAAGAATTGGTTTTATTAAAGTCTCCCCAAGACCTGTAAACTATTTTAGAGGTTCCCTTAGGTTAAAAAGGTTGAGAAAGGCTGGTCTAGAAGATCGAGCTAAATATCCCTGCTTATGGTGCCCTCTCCTTTTCTGATACCATAGGACAGACTGATTATACCTGCATGGCCAATCACCCTTCAGTGTTTATGGATAATTTTTTTTATTGCAGGTTTTTATTTAGTGCTGTCAATTTACACAATGCATTACATATTGTACATTCACATCAGTCCCTGACCTTAAGGAGCTTACATTCTAAGGCCCCTATCTCACACGCATACATATCACACGCCAATTTGGACAGGAGTCAATTAACCTACCAGCATGTCTTTGGAGTGTGGGAGGAAACCCGTGCTAGCACAAGGAGAACATGCAAACTTCATGCAGATAGTGTCTTGGCTGGGATCGAACCTGGGGACCCCAATGCTGCAACGGCTAACCAATAATATAATAATCATGCAATGTTAATTTATTTAAAGCAGACCGGTTACATATGTCTTCATAATGAGCAAAGTAAACTTATACAAGATTTGAACAGCTTGTTGTGAATGCAACTTCACCTTATTCACTCAGGTAAGTGAGCATTCTCTTCCTTAACCTCCCTGGCGGTATGATTCTGTCAGATTTTAGGTGCTGAAAGCGGTACCATTATTCTGCATGGAAATTTGGCGTTTTATATTGCAGGCCTGTAATTCTTAGGAATAACTCACTTAAATCTGTCCAAACCAGAGTCTAGTAGACATCCCGGGTATAATAAAGTTCAAAAAACAAAATTATACATTATAATAAAATAAATAACTATAAAATAATTATAACAAATAATATAATAATAATAATAAAAGTGTTTTTCAGTGTTTGATGATGAATTTCCCCACAAATCGCTATCGCTTAATTCTGCGAGTGATTCTAATTTATTATCGCTGTTTTCTAGCTGGTCTAAAACCACTTTTGACATAAAGGGACACTTTTTGGTTGCTATGGACAATCTCCAGTTTCTAGGCAGAAAGAAAAGTTTTTATTATATAAAAGTGCATGCAGGACACTGGGCAGACCACTAGGGACAAAGGGGGTGTGTAATTATTACATACAGTACTGTAATCAGTAAGATTACAGTGTACTGTATGTATACTGTGTTTCAACTTTTTTCAATTTGGTGCCGATCTCCGTCCCGTGCGTCGTAACGCCGCAGGGAACGGAGCTCGGCGGCACTCGGAAGTGTGTGAATCGAGCGAGGAGACAGCTCGATCACACAGCGGAGAGGCATCGCAGGATCCAGGGGACAAGGTAAGTAACTCTGCCTGGATCACTGCGATGCAATCCCGAGTCTGGCTTGGGGTTACCGCTTTTGGTGCTGAAATTTCACCCCGAGCCAGACTCGGGAATACCGCCAGGGAGGTTAAAGAGGAACTGCAGCCGACTCACATAATTTTTAATAAAAACATATTTGCCATTCTGAAGCTTCCCTCCAACCACTTTGCATATTATTTTATATATACTGTGATTCTGTACTTGCCAAATATGCTGCAGAAATCTCCCTCCACTGAGTCTGGCTGCAACCATTTTAACTGTGGGAAGCTGAAGCTGCTGCCTGTTCACTTCCTGAATTTACACAGATACACATAGGCACACCCCCTGCTCTGCAGCTCTCATTGGCCCTCTTATGACTCACCACCTTCCCTTCCTGGCCAACTCTCACGAGAGTGAGAGAAAGAGAGCTGTACATAATGTCATAAGCTTGGCTTTTTTCCAGACAAGAAACAACAAGGGCAGAAGATTTAATAGATGGAGATATGAAAAAATGACTGAAGTTCCGCTTTAAGTGAAAATTCCCTCCTGGTGTAGTAAACCAACAGCATTGT
This sequence comes from Rana muscosa, assembly GCA_029206835.1. Lineage (NCBI taxonomy): Eukaryota > Metazoa > Chordata > Amphibia > Anura > Ranidae > Rana > Rana muscosa. Next base: position 439,317,028 of record CM055127.1, on the reverse strand, counting down.
AATAACAGGAAATGGTTTTCTCAGTACACACAAAAAAAAGGTTATTTATTGGTATAGTACTGATATATTATGTAGCACTTTTACAGAGTATTATTATTATTATTATTATTATTATTATACAGGACTTATATAGCGCCAACAGTTTGCGCAGTGCTTTACAACATCAGGGAAGACAATACAGTCACAATACAATTCAACACAAAGGGATCAGGGGGGCCCTGCTCGTTAGAGCTTACAATCTAGAAGGGAGGGTCAAGTGAAACAAAGGGTAGTATCTGTGGGGGATGATCAGGTGGACAAATGAAAATACAGTTGTTAGGTGTAAGTAGGATAGGCTTCTCTGAAGAGGAGGGTTTTTAGGGATCCTCTAAAAGCTAATAGAGAAGGAGATAGACAGACAGATTGGGGTAAGGAGTTCCATAGGCTTGGAGAGACTCTGGAAAAGTCCTGGAGGCGAGCATGGGAGGAGGTGATGAGAGAACTAGAGAGCAGGAGGTCTTGAGAAGAACGAAGAGAACAATTAGGATGGTATTTAGAGACTAGGTCAGTGATGTAGCTGGGGGCAGAGTTGTGGATGGCTTTGTAGGTAGTTGTTAATATTTTGAATTTAATTTGTTGGGTGAGCGGAAGCCAGTGGAGGGATTGGCAGAGAGGAGTAGCAGACACAGAGAGGTTGGTAAGGTGGATGAGTCTGGCAGCAGCATTCATGATGGACTGAAGGGGGGATAGAGTATGCAGAGGTAAGCCAATGAGGAGGGAGTTTCAGTAGTCGAGGCGAGAGATGACCAGGGAGTGAATTAGGAGCTTTGTTGTGTCATTGGTTAGAAAGGGGCGTATTTTGGAGATGTTGCGGAGGTTGAGGCGGCAAGATTTGGACAGTGATTGGACGTGAGGCTTAAAGGAGAGTTCAGAGTCCAGGACTACTCCTAGGACCTTGGCGTGTGGGGATGGGCTGATAGTTGTGCCATCAATTTTGACAGAGAGATCAGGGGAGGAGGCACGTGGGGGAGGAAAAATGATCAGTTCAGTTTTGGATAGAGTACATTCATCAACTCACATCAGTTGCTGTTACACTGGAGCTTACGATCTAATGTCTCCACACAGACACCAATATACAGTTCAGAGTCAGTTTAGCCTTTAGTAAATAAATCCCGACGAGTCCAGTTAAATTAGAGTGACATCATTACTTCCTATATATAAATTACATTTTTTACTTGTGACATTACAACTTCCCAATATATTATATTATATAGAGGGGACATACCTGCTTAAAAATTACCCCTCCTAATTTTTACATTTGCGATTATACCAAAAGTTTTTGCAGACATCTGACCATCACACCTATACAGTATAAGCTTGTTGGACATCCCATTCCAAACTCATGAGAATTATTATGGAGTTGGCCCCGTTTGCAAAATGACATCCTCCACTTCTCCAGAAAACTTTCCACAAGATTTTGGAATTTGTCTGCGGGTATTCTTGCCAATTCAGCCAGAAAAGCATTTATGAGGTCAGGTGCTGTTGGACGAGAATACATGGCTCGAAATTTGTATTCAATTTCTTCCTAAAGGTGTTCAGTAGGGTTCAGTTCATGGCTCTGTGCAGGCTACTTGAGTTCATCCTCACCAACATTGTCAAACCATTACAGTACAGTCATGCTGGAACAGAGAATGGCCTTCCTCAAACTGTTGCCACTAGGTTGGAAGCACACAATTTTCTAAAATGTGTTTGTATAATGTATCTTCAACGGTACCCTTCACTGCAAACACCTGAACTCAATAATTTGGAGGGATATCCACATAGCTTTGGTTATAGTGTACCTTTTGTTTTATTAGTCTCTACTCTACTTTGACCTTTACAGAAGTGAACTGACATTTCCGGATATCACAAATTTTCCAGGAGTGACATCACTAGGCCCCAGATATGTTATATCTTAAAAGGGAGATACGGTACTACAATATGCAATCAGTTATATATTACATGGGACATCACAATCTTCCAGATACCATTTATATCTTACAAGCATGACATCACTACTTCCAACCAGGGGCGTACCACCAGTGGGGCAGACTGAGGAGACCCCAGGCAGCATTTGGTGAGGGGTGGCACTGAAGCTGGAGGGTTTCACTGTAGCTCAGTAATGACGCCCTATATACAGGCCTAGAGGATTAAGCTCACAAGGGAATACATTTGATAGTTCTCTCCTGTGGGTGGAAAGCAAGAGCTGAAGTCATCTTACATTACTGGTTTCGTTTGGGTTACTGTAAGTCTGCATCCTGTGTGCGATTGGTTGCCATGTTTCTGTAGTCTATATACAGAGGGCAGCATTACCAAGATAGTTGCTAGGACTCTGACAGCTGGAATGGACACCCTCATTGGTTGTTATGGTGCAGGCGGCTGCACCTATACCATTTTATGGCCCAGTCGCCTCCATCCTGTGAACCAAGGACACGCAGCCACACAGCATCTTTGGTTGATGGGATCACTGGTCAGGTCACAGCGCCAATGGTTGCTGTGCCAGCATCCTAGCAACCAAAAGGGGGATGGAACAAATAGAGTGGCACCTTGAGTTTCTATGGGACACAGTTTAGCAGAGATCATACCACCTGGAGGAGGGAACGGGTGGGGAGGTCCCGCGGCAGGAGGTTGTAGGGGTGGTTTGTCAAAAACAGTTGCCTCAGGCAACAGTTAACCTAGGCATGGTCCTGCTTCCAACATATGTTATATTTTATAGGAGTAAAGCTAGCCACATAAATAATTGTACAACCTCCATCTGATCTGCCAACAATTATATATTGTGAAGACCAACCTCATTGAATCCAATTTGAAGAGATTATGTAGCCAAGGCTTTACAGTGCATAGTTGTTGGTAAATCTAAAGGAAATTTTACAGGGATTTTACAATTAGATTGAAAGGTGTGTTGTCAGTTACTTTTTACAGCCATGGCATCACTATTCCCCAGATGGATCACCATACTGAAATTAGGAATATTCCTCGAATTTTTGGAATGTGCGATAGAATGAGACACTTGGATATATTTTATTCTCATTAGGCTCTCCTGCGCTATGCACCACTTTTAAAAAGCTTTTTGGATCATTTAGTCCCTCCTTACCCCACCCTTCTGGGTTTTACGTACTTGTTGGGTTCCAAGCCCTACTCCATTGAAGCCATTGTTTCAGTTAACCAAAATGAAGGATTTAAATGATTTATATGTTTCTGACTACAGTCCTCTTATTTTTTTTAGACATGTGATTGAATGAGACACATGAATATGTTTTGTTCTAAGAAGGCTCTATTGTGCTAAAGCAGGGGTGCTCAACCTTTTGAAGATCGAGGGCCACTTAAGCGACTTGGTAACTGGTCGCGGGCCACAATGAACAGAGAGGGTGGATGGCATGTCCGTGTCCGCTCTGCATATGCAGAGCGGACACGGACACAGCCCACTATACTCTTTTTTTTTTTAGCGGATCGGATTGGAGGTAGGACACAAGTCGGTTTATATCTGCCACTACTTAGAGGCGAATGGAGGGTCCAATTGGTCGAACTGACCGTGCGAAAGGGGCTCAAGGCTGCTTTCACTCTGATGCGCTGTGGTTTACCAGCTTTCCTGCACTTTGCAATAGACTTCTATTATATTCTGCAGGTTTGGTGCACTTTCAGAAAGCTCACCAAACTCACAGGTAATAACAGAAGTCTATGGCTCAGTGCAAGTAAACTGCTCTGCACCTGCAGATCAGTTTGAAAGCAAACCAGTAACCACTGCAGAACAGATATGCCCATATATACACTGTGATTTTAGCAATAAAATGACCTTTAATAACAGTATTCTATTCTATTCCATCCCAGAGCAGGAGGTCACGGGCCACATCAGAGGGCTCCGCGGGCCACATGTGGCCCCCGGGCCACTGGTTGGGCGCCCCTGTGCATGGGCGTCCACTGAAATGTTTTCGGGGGGGGGGGCGCTTCAGTAGCGGCGATACACAGTCGCATTTTACCCTTTCTTCGACCGCTAGCGGGGGTTAAAAGTGACACCCCACTGTGCCCCCTGCATCTTTAAATATCTCTTTGTCACTACTGTGTACCCCCTCTTCACAACTACACCTCTGGACCCCTTTTCATTACACAGCACCCCACAGCTCTGGACCCCTTTACATTACACAGCACCCTGCATCACTGGACCCCTTTACATTACACAGCACCCTGCATCACTGACCCCCTTTACATTACACAGCACCCTGCATCACTGGACCCCTTTGCATTACACAGCATCCTTCATCACTGGACCCCTTTACATTACACAGCACCCTGCACCCCTTTACATTACACAGCACCCTGCATCACTGGACCCCTTTACATTACACAGCACCCTGCACCCCTTTACATTACACAGCAGTACCCTGCACCTCTGGACACTACACACACTACACACTGACCACTACAGTGCACACTGACCACACTGACCATATGTATGACGTGTCCTATGACGTCATATCTCTGCAGTCACACACACGTGTTGTAGGATATCTCCTCCTCCCTCCATACCGCACACACTGCCCGGCTCTCCTTCCTTCTCACCTTCAGCAGGTCCAGCAGAGCTGGAAGTGGGTGTAAGGGCGGCGGAGGGTGTAGAACACTGCCAATTTGGCCAACGCCTTCTCGATTCCAGGGGGGGCAAACGACCCCCCTTGCCCTATGGAGCGGACGCCCATGCCCCTGTGCTAAAGGATCAAAAAATGGAAAGCTTTTTGGATCCTTCAGTTCCTTTTTATCCTACCCTTCTGGGTTCTACTTTCTTGTTGGGTCTGCAATTCTAATCCATAGAAGCCATGGTTTTCATACACTGCACTGATGGCCAAAAAGCCAGAAACAGCTGTATGAAGTTTATGGCTCTGTTAAATTAGTCTGTATTAGTTCTGTACACTAATGGGTATGGATGTTCCCTTAAAAAAAAAAAAAAAAATATGATTTGCATTGCTCTGCTCACGATCCTCTCATTTTTTAGATATGTGATGTAACAAACATATGAATATCTTGTGTTCTAAGAAAGCTGTACTGTGCTACTCCCCAGATATAAATTATATTTTACAGGAGTAACATACTGCCTACTCCTATGATATGTTATATTTTTCAGGAATTACATCAGTTCTCAACAAACACAAGATGTATTTTAAGGTCACCACTACATTATTATAAGTTACGTTTCATGGGTGTAACACCAAAGTTTCCAAAATGTAACGGCATAATTAAATATCCCATTTCTTCATATTCCTTGTGTAATACATACAGCGCATACATGGTTTAGACTACAACAAAACTCCAGATATTTTTTTTTTTTTTTTTTTACTATTCCTTTATCCACTGAGCATCCAAAAATGTGCCTAAGATGATTGAAGTGCTGGCAGCCTGGAGATCAAACACGCATTTCCAAGCCCTCTGTAAGTTTGAAAACCAAAACTATGTTTCAGAGAAATAATTGTGTTTCCAAGTGTGTGGTTTTATAAAGCTGTTAGTTTCATGTGCACTTCTGGTGCCAAATACCAAATTCTCTGCCTTGCATAAAATATAGCAAAAATTAGCCTTAGTGAAAAAAAAAACCTAAACCAGCATTAGTAGGTTTTTCTCTTTTTCTTTTAAAGTGTTTAAATTTTTGGAGTTATTGCTCTAATTTATCTTATTAGGAGACCCCCCAGGTTGAAGCGGGATTACTTCTTTTGTATTTGCCTCTTAGTGGTTGGTAGCTCCCCAACTCATGACATGTTTCATGGTTGGGACTGTGGCCTGATCTGACTCATGGACCTTGGGAGTCTTCACACTTGGGGCTTATTCACACAGCATGTTTTGGCATAAATTTTGCTGAATTTTCTAAAGCGGTGAAAAACATAGACAAGGAAAACATAATATGTTTTCAACAGGACTGGTTCAGATCAATATGTTTTAGCGCATCATAAAAAATTGCTGTATTTTGCATTTTGGGTACATTGACCTGCATTTTGCTATTTAATAGATAGATAGTCCATTAAAAGTCAGACAAGTGGCATTTTCAGAAAAGGTTCAACGCTGGCAGTCTCCATATTTAAAGGTTTACTTTATGTACATTCAGATATTTACCATATTTTTAACAAACAGTAAATTAATTTTGAAACAAGTCCTTATTCACATCTATAGCTGCAGGCACTGTGGAGCAATCATTCTCACAGCAGAAGCACCAAACTAATTTGTTCTCTCAACAGCTCAGCTACCCCTTCTCCTCCCTCCCAGCAGTGACCCAGCAGCTCAACTCATCTTGCTCCTCCCTCCCATTAGTGACTCAGCAGTGCAATTTCCCCTGCTTGTCACTTCCAGCAAGGACTCAGCAGCTCAGTGCCCCCTGTTTCTTGCTTTCAGCAGTGACGCAGCACCTCAACACTCCCTGCTCCTCCCTTCCAGCAGTGACAAAGAAGCTCAGCTCAACCTGCCCCCCCCAACTCCCAGCAGTGACTCAGCAGTTTTTCATATTTTGAGACATTGCTGTGAGGGTGGAGCATGGTGAGCTGAGCTGAGCTGCTGAGTCTTTGCTGGGAGAGATTGCATGAAATATTCAGCTGCTGAATTGTTGCTGAGAGTGGGAATGGTGCTTCTGTTGTGAACTTTGAGGATGAATTGCTCCACAGAACATGCAGTTACAGTGGTAAGTCAAAGCCCCTTGAAATACACAGTGTTTCAGTTATAAGGGGGAATGTAATTCTCTCCACTCTTTGCCATGATGCATCAACTAGTGCTGGGTGCCCAAGCTCTGTAATATCAGTGTGGGGAAAGGGTCCTGAAACCCATTTAAACCTCCATTCCAAAGCTGGTTAGTAAATTAAAAAGGTACAGAAGGGGCTCCTATAAGGGAAGGGTGGAGGAGTGAATGAGAAGTCCAATATCAGTAGCAGAGGGTGCAGGCTAACTGCTAACTAGCGAATCTGTTACTTTGCCCTAAATGACCAAAGTACAGGTTTGTCTTAAAGTAACTGCAGTGCTATGACCTTGAAAAAGGGTCCGGACTGAAACGCGTACGCCTACTCACTGATATCCCTTGCACAAGGTCTACACAGGGCTGCACGGTGTGTGTGTGAGGATATATCGCAGCCGTGGGTTGAGGATCAGCTTCCCTGGCTGTTTGTACCCCTGGCTTTCAGCCTCCCATCCAGGTGTGTTGGTCATCGAGATCTCGGCCGTCCCTGCTGCCCAGTGCTTTTTTGGCAATCATATGCGGGCTTCCACATTCCATCTTTGCCTTGAACCAGGCTCCTCGGTGTGGGGTTACTCACATTCCACAGTGGTCAGCAGGTGGATTGCCTGTATGCATGCTGCTCTGGCTCCCCACCACCCAGCCCGTTGTCTCTCCTTGGTCTGTGCTGTGACAGTCTGTGGATTCCCCCTTACCTCCTCCACTGTGGTCCAAGACATGCATGTAGGTTTGAGCTAATGCTTAAAAAATAAATAAACTTTTAGAATTCATGGTCCAGCGCCTTGGTCCCTTGTTTGCAATTGGCCTTAAAGTAAACCTGTCATTACCATAAGGGTACTGAAGAGGTGGCAGCAGTACACTGCAGGTATTGAACTTCAAATGCACATATAAAACAAAGGAAAGAACAAGGTAACAAACCTTGGGACTTTAAAGGTGTTCAAAAAGTGTATAATAACAAATTACCATTTGCATAAAATTGTATGTTTTATTACAACAATAAAAACATGATAGAGATATTTCATCCTAACAAAATAGCTTGTTCTATTCAAGGCATATATGCACACTACCACTCGACATGTTTCGCTTTTAATAGCTTCTTCAGGAGATTCAGGTGTGTTGTATTAAATGCTATGGATAACAAAGAAGACAAGAATGAATTTCATGTTGTTCTTGATAGAATAAAGTATTCATCAACATATTGGCATATATTTAATATGTATGTTTTTAACAAATAAAACCCCTTGGATGGCCCTCCATGGTTCAACACTACCTTGAATTTTATCTAAATTGTAATTTGTTATTATACACCTTTTAAACACCTTACAGTCCCAAGGTTTGTTACCTCGTTCTTTACTTTGTTTTATTCATATATTGGGATGTGGTGTTCCCTTCTGATTTCTCTTTCTCATCCTTTACAAACTTCAAATGCACATAGTTTTATAGGAGCCCTCCAGAATCAGTGGTGGTCCAAATCTTGGGCCACTGTAAGAGCTAATGCACCCCGGCGTATATGGCTGTATGACATAAAACTCGGCCACATTTCAGGGGAGCCACAGCTGTTTTGTATAGCCGCCTGTACAAATAAATTACAGGATACAGTCATGGTCTGCATCCAGTTGGGTATGGCCATATGCTTACGCTAAAATACGGCTGTATTTTAGGATGTAGAGTCGTATATGCCAGTATGCATGAGTAATAATATTCTGGTTTCAGCACTTCCTGATAGTACTAAAGGCCATTCTGCCCCCTTTTTTTAGGAAGGGTTGAAACTTTTAACAAAGCTGCTTGAAGCTCACAGATAGCATTCTGTACTTATTGCTCTTCAACACTAAAGCCCCTTTGTACAAGGCCTTATAGAGCATGTCGGGTTTGCTTTCATTTTTATTTTATTTTAAACTACAGCAATTCTGGGTCAACTTCATGAGGAAAAAGGTAGACCTGATGGCATTGAGCTGACTGAGAAGAATTTAGTAAAGCCGTTTTATTATGTTTCCTGTTGATATAAGCAAATTTGGCACCCAGCCTACTTGGAAAAGACAAAAAGCCTTGTTTGTAAATGAGACGTCTTCAGATATCACATAACTTTATGCAGGGCATATCACTCCCGCTATAAAGCAAATATACACATGTATTAGACACTTAATTGTCTACATGTTTATCAAGACCCAAGTAAAAGCTTGTCTTCATTAATTATAGAGGGACAGGAATTAATGGTTCGGTATAATTGCCACAAAAGCCTGCCATTATTAATTCTTAACAGTTTAAGGGCTTCAAGTTGAATGATGTGATCTTTTGTATCTGATTCTCCATTCCTCCTTCTGTATTGGCATGCTTTATCCCAGCCCATAAAGATTAATTTGCTGCAGTCAGAGGCATGAATAATGAACCTACTGACTGTAACATGGAGCCTTTTTTTGGCTAATTGTAAGCAACAGTTTAGCACAAATGGAGAAATTATCTCTACTCCTGCCTAAAGTAAATTTAGGTGTCCAATCAAAAACCATTCTGTGGTTGGTGGCCAATAGTAGCCCGAATTTTGCCCTGAATGGAATGCACAAGGTAGTGTTGAACTATAGAGGGGCATCGAACAGAGACTAATGAGTGCTACCAACCTAAACAGCATGGTGGGATCCAGTGGTTTCCAAGGATGGGTAGACATCTAAAGATGCTTCTTTTTTTGATTAGACATCTAATATCCTATGGCGGCCTTTGGGGCCTAATAACACATTTAGGTTTTAATACTTGTATTTTTTGGGATAATTGTATGGAACAGTTTTAGCAGATGTAGAGAAATTATCTTTACTGCCCCTAAAGTAAATATAAGAGTCCAATCAAAAACCTTTTATCAGTTTGTGACCAATCAGAGAGCAAAATTCTGCCCTAACTGAAGTGCACAAGGTAGTGTTGAACCATGGAGGGCCATCCAAGGGGCACTAATTAATACTATCAACCTAAACTGCATGGTGGGTTCCAGTGGTTTCCAAGGATGGGTAGACAAATACTCTTCTGTTTTGATGACACATCTAATATCCTATGGCAGCCTTTGGGGCCTAATGATACCTTTGTTTTTTTAATACTTGAATTCTTGACTAATTGTAAGCAACAGTTTAGCACAAATGGAGACATTGGGGGAGAGTTACTAAAACTAGTGCACATAGAATCGAGTGCAGCTGTGCATAGTAACCAATCAGATTCTAACTTCAGCTTGTTCAATTAAGCTTTGACAATAAGGCTCCATTCACACTTATGCGACTTTTTAGACTAACGTCACATGACAAGCACCGGATGTTTTTTTTCAATGACAACCATTCGAATATATGTGACTTAAAGTCGCAGCGACTTTAAATAGGTTCCTGCACTACTTTGGTCTGACTTTTATGGGACTTGAGTGCCATAGACTGCAATGTAAATCCTCAAAAGTCATATGAAAGCCCCACCTGAATGTTATACATGCGACAATCATGCAACTGTTGTCCATTATCATTGGTCAAAGCCAAAAGTCGCACCCATCCAACGTTGTGTCAAAATTGCATCAAAGTTGCACTCCAAAGTCGTGCAACAAGTGTGAATAGAGCCACAAAACCTAGAAGCTGGTGGGTTACTATGCAGAGATACACTTGATTTGGTGTGCACCAATTTTAGTAAGTCTCCCCCATTATTTTTTCTCCTGCCTAAAGCAAATATAAGGGTCCAATCAAAAACCTTTCCGTGGTTGGTGTCCAATAGTAGACCACATTCTTCCTTGATTGGAGTGCACAAGGTAGTGTTGAACCATGCAGGGCCATCCAAGGGGCACTAAGGATTGCTTTCAACCTTAACATTATGGCGGGCTCCAGTGGTTTCCAAGGATGGGGTAGATATCTCAAGACTCTTCCTTTTTGATTACACATCTAATGAGCTATGGCAGCCTTTGGGGCCTAATTATACCTTTTGTTTTATTAATCCTTGCATTGATGTGCACTGTCATGAGATTTTTAACAAAGGTATGCGCTGAAAAAAGTAAGACAAGGGCAAAGGACTAGTCAACAGCAGTCTATGGACTCACTGCAGCTGATCTTTTTCCCATTACTGACTTACCACTGACTTCCACACTAAAGGCCTGAACATACGATACGAAAATTATCGTATCTGAACGATCTGTCGATTTTCTGATCATTAGTATGATGCTTTTAACAGCCAATTCCAAGTTTTCAGATGACAAAAAACTGTATGTGCAGACTATAAAATTTTTGTTGTACTTGAACACAACGTCTGATTTTCGTTTAATTAGTACAGTTTTTGTCTGAAAAAAATCGTAAGAGGAAGAATACGCATGTTTAGAAAAAAAAGAATACATACAAAACAATTCAACACATTGAAGTCGTATGAGAATGTTCGTATGTTGAGTCTTCACTTTCGATATGAGACTTAAGGAGTTGATTTACTACAACTGGGCATGGTAAGTCAGTAATAGGAAAAAGATCAGCTGCAGTGAGTCCATAGACTGCTGTTGACTAGTCTCTCGTCCTTGTCTTACTTTTTTTGCAAAATATGGTGCAGCTGTGCATGGTAGCCAATCAGCTTCTAAATTCAGTTTGTTCAATTAAGCTTTGACAAAAAAAAAACCTGGAAGCTGATTGGTTTATATGAAGAGCTGCACCAGATTTTGCACTCTCCAGTTTTAGTAAATCAACCCCTATGTCCCTATGTGGAGGCAGCCATTTTGGTAGTGGCAGATGTGCTTCATACGTGTGAGTTGAAAAGGAAAACTGTGATAGGCTGAAAAATCAGAAGGCTCTTCTTATCAAGCTGGAACTTCTCTTCCATTACCCAATCAGCAAGCTGGGGGTGGAGAGAGGACACCATTGTGGTCCCTAAGTCCCTAAAGTGTTAACACCCAACTGGCAGAACAGCCGCCACACCACATATACTCCAGGCTTCCTTAAAGTGTTTCATACACAAAATGTCAAACAATGCATTGATGGTGTTATTAAAACCACTTGACAACTGGGCACTAAACCCCCTTCGTGCCCGGACCAATTTTCAGCTTTCAGCGCTGAAGCACTTTGAATGACAATTGCGCGGTCATACAACGCTGTACCCAAATGATATTTTTATAATTTTTTCCCCACAAATAGAGCTTTCTTTTGGTGGTATTTGATCACCTCTGTGTTTTTTATTTTTTGCGCTATAAACAAAAAAAGACAGAAAATTTTGAAAAAAAAACACAATATTTTTTTACTTTTTGCTATAATAATATCCCAATTTTTTTGTAAAAAAAATATTTTTTTTCTCAGTTTAGGCCGATACGTATTCTTCTATATATTTTTGGTAAAAAAAATTGCAATAAGCGTATAGTGATTGGTTTGCGAAAAAGTTAAAGCGCCTACAAAATAGGGGATAGAATTATGACATTTTTATTATATATTTTTTTTTTTACTAGTAATGGCGGCGATCTGCGATTTTTGTCAGGCCTGCGATATTGCGGCGGACATATCGGACACTTTTGACACTATTTTAGAACCATTCACATTTATACAGCGAACCATGCTATAAATATGCACTGATTACTGTATAAATGTGAGTGGCAGGGAAGGGGTTAACACTAGGGGGCGATCAAGGGGTTAAATCTGTTCCCTGTGAGTGATTCTTACTGTGTGGGGGAGGGGACTGACTGGGGGAGGTGACCGATCTGTGTCCCTATGTACAAGGGACACAGCATCGGTCTCCTCTCTCCCTGACAGGACGTGAAACTCTGTGTTTACACACAGAGATCCACGTCCTGCCTCTGTCACAGCCAATCGCGTGTACCTGGCGGACATCGCGGCCGCCAGGACCACGCATTGGCATCACGTGACCACGCCGGGCACAGCTGTTCCCCGCCGCGCGCCCTCAGCGGCGTGCAGGGGGGAGAGAAACAGGAGGACGTCCATGGACGTCCACTCAGCACTTGAGAGCCGCGCTGCAGACGTCTTTTGTCTATAGCGCGGGTCTCAAGTGGTTAAAGGAGAAGTACAGCCAAAGATTGCCTTGACCTGCACCCGGCTCAGGCTCTCAGCTAGCTGCTGAGAGCCTGAGCCGGATGCTCCCGCCCTGTCCACGCCCAGCGCTCCAGTGAGCACTGGAGGGGAGAGCAGAGAGCCGGTGACTAACAGTCACCAGCTCTCTGCTCATGGAGCTGTAAGAACTGAGCGATCGGCAGTGTTTGATCGCTCGATTCTCAGTCTTAGAGCCAGCGGGGAACAGATACAGCATCGAATTGATGCTGCATCAACCTAGGTAAGTATGGTTTTGAAAAAAAAAGATTCCCATACTTCTCTTTTAATTTCTGAATGTCAAATTTATACAAAATATCCAAACGCAGGGATATTCTTCTATTCTTCCATCGCTCTCGTTTCCAAAATGCCTATCAAGGGTGCAGCCCTCCTCCGACTGGGAAATCTTTGGAACCAACTGCAAAAAGCACACAGGAGAGCGTGACCACCTCGTGCATTAACATAGACAAATTTTATTTAATCCACATAGACAAATGGAAAGGTACATGCAAGAGCTATGAGGAAGGGGGCATGACCCCTGAAACGCATCAGCTGTCCAGCAATTTGTTCCTAGGACTAACTGCAATGCATTCCAACTGGAGCAGATTTGTGTTGCTTGATGTTTTTACTTGCATGTGAGTATCCACTTGTCTATGTGGATTAAATAAAATGTGTCTATGGTAATGCACAAGGTGGTCGTGCCCTCCTGTGTGTTTTTTGCAGTTGGCTCCAAATTTTGACTTACCTATTGATGTAAATACCACAAAGATTCTTCCTTCACTGCAGGTACCTCCAACTGGCTGTGCTGATTGGCACTGCAGAGCTGTGTAGAACACAGGAACAGCACCCACACTTGATTGGATGCAGATAATACTTGGTCGAAAAAGTTTCTGACAGGCTCATTTGACAAAATGCGAATGAACAATCGATTTCTGTCGATCAGAGTGGTGCCCACAGGGCCATACACTGCTCACATTTCCACTGAGCCAGCCGGAATTAGCTGAAATTTGAACAATGCATAAATCAGACCTTCAGACTTTATCACAGTTGCATTCACTTCTGGATAGCATTAGACATTTACTAAACTATTTTACTTGTTGCCTGAAATTGCTCTTTAAAAAACACGGACTTTGGAGTTGTGCAATAAAAACAAAACACTTTATTTATAGCCTCCTCTGTGCCTTTTTACGAGTTCAGAGCTCAGTCTAGGTGTGTCTTTCCAATTGTGCGGCAAAGTTTGACCTTTTCCCAAAGTGAAATATTATGCTATTGGGTCCTACGCTCGTACTGTACATCCCCTCGTTTCTGCTGAACTGCTCGAAAAACAGCGCCGGCTTAAAATGATATAAAAGAAAAAGGAAAAATACGACTGAAAATACTCTCTCTCTCTCTTTTTGCCTAGTTGACAAGAATCTATACATTAATTATGTAGATTTACCAAACACAGTGCAGAAAAGATTATTTTGCATTTATTTGTTTTTAGCCGTGTTATGGCTTTGAAATCACAGACTTATAGGCAAATGTATGTCAGTATGTTAGCATATATCTGCATGTATTTGCAAACACGTGATGTTGTTTAAAGTGAATATAAAGCCAATTTTTTTTTCTTCGTTTTGGATAGAGTGAGGAAGGGCTAGAACCCCTGTCAGATTTTTATTGCTACCTGAATCTTTACTAGCAAGATTCTTCCTCTTTATTTGTCCTGGTGACCGCTCTCATCAAAACTGAGTAAGGCCTCATTCACACGAGGCGGATCCGTTACAGCGGAATCCGCCAGCTCCCGCCAGCTCAGCGGGAGATCTCTCCGTTGATCTCCGCTGAGCTGGCGGATGACAGGTCCCTCTCTGCTCACTAAGCGGGGAGGGGCTTGTCGAGCGCCACTGTCTCCTATGGAGAGATCGAACAAAAACGGACAGCATGTCCATTTTCATCAGATCTCACCCGATCCGATCCACCAGGACGGATGGCGACGTATCGCCATAAGTCTGATTTTAGCGGATTGGAGCAGCTCGGATGTCAGCGGACATGTCAACGTCCCTCCATAGACTTGCGTGGAGCGCCCGTTCAGGTCTGTGTGAAAGGGGCCTAAGGGAAAATCCAAAAGGTTGAGTTTTCATTGGAACTTAATTTTTTTCAATGGGGGCACTTAGGTAATAGATTTAGAGTCCTAGTGCCCAACCCAAGAGCTGCATGTGGTCTTTGGCACCTTTTTTGAAGCCCCTGCCAACACTAATCTACACTTCCTCAATACCTTGTTATAGCAGTGATCTGTTTAGTGTAATGTTTCTCCAGTCTCTGACAACTCATGTCACGTTTACAGTCTCTGACAATCTCCTGCAGCATGTTTGCAGTCTGTGTCCATCTCATGTGTCATGCCCATAGTCTCTTACCATCTCTTGTATCATGTCTGCAGTCTCTGACCATTTCTTGATCATGCCTATAGTCTCTGACCAATCTCTTGTATCATGCCCATAGTCTCTGACCATGACCATGTTTGGTATCAGACCAGCAGTCTCAAACCATCTCTTGTATCATGTCCATAGTCTCTGAAGATCTCTTGAATCATGTCCACTGTCCCTGACCCTCTCTTGAATCATGCCTATAGTCTCTGACCATCTCTTGTATCATGCCCATGGTCTCTGACCATCTCTTGTATCATTCCCATAGTCTCTGACCATCTCTTGTATCATTTTCAAAGTGTTTGACCATCTCTTGTATCATTTTCAAAGTGTTTGACCATATCTTGTATTATGCCCATGGTCTCTGACCATCTCTTGTATCATGCCCATGGTTTCTGACCATTGCTTGTAGCATGCCCATGGTCTCTGACCTCCTCTGGTATTATGTCCACTGTCTCTGACCATCTATTGTATCATGCCAGCAGTCTCTTATCATCTTTTGTATAATGACTGCAATCTCAGACCATCTCTTGTATCATGTTCATATTCTCCGGCCATCTCTTCTGTCATGTCAACAGTCTCTAACTATCTCTTGTATCATGTTCGCAGTCTCTGAACATTTCTTGTATCATGTCCATAGTCCCCGACCATGTCTTGTATCAGGCCAGCAGTCTCTGACCATGTTTTGTAAAATGCCAGTAGTCTCTGACCATTTTTTGTACCATGTCCATAGTCTCTGATCATCTCTTGTACCATGTCCATAGTGAGAAAGAGATTTTTACCGCTCCAGGTAAACACGCTATTAGCTATGATTAAGCACTGACCCTCAGTGTCAAACATGTAAGCTGTTCCCCCCGGCTATGCTGTGATGATTTTTGGTGTGATCTTCCATTTTTTACAATAAAGGCGACCGTCAAAGTTTTTTTGGAGTGCGGCTGTCCATATTTTTTATTTTCTTCTCTATATACCATGTCCATAGTCTCTGACCATCTCTTATATCATGGTCAAAGTGTTTGACCATCTCTTGTATCATGCTCATGGTCATGTATCATGCTCATTTTTATATGCTGAAAAGGCCCCCCTCGGCTCATACTCGAGTGAGGGTCTTCTCTCCTGTAGTGTCAGTCTTGATGAGGAGGGAAGGAAACCTGATTACGCTGTACATTGTCCCCTCTCAGATGATTCACAGCAGGGCTGTATGTATGTATAGGAAGTCCGCGCCATCCACTGTAACAAAGCCCCACCTCCTCCTCGTCCGTCCGCAGCGAGGAGGAGGCGGGGCTTTGTTACAGTGGACGGCGTGGAAGGCAAGGACTTCCTATACATACAGCCCTGCTGTGAATCATCTGAGAGGGGACAATGTACAGCGTGATCAGGTGCAAATCCCTTCTCTCTTCATTAATACTGACACAGTGGATCAAAGGTACATGGGCACATTGAGGCTGCAAATGGGCACAGTGTGGCTGCAAATGGGCACAGTGAGGCTGAAAATAGGCATTGTTGACCCTCTTTTCCACTTACAGTAGCTGCTGCATTTCCCACCCTAGGCTTATACTCGAGTCAATAAGTTTTCCCATTTTTTTGTGTGGTAAAATTAGGTGCCTCGGCTTATATTCGGGTCGGCTTATACTCGAGTATATGCAGTATTTGCACTTCGTTTGACAAGTAAAAAAGCAATTAAAACCAATTATGGATTACACATCCTTCAATTTGCTACATATATATATATATATATATATATATATATATATACACACACTATTGTGCAAGAGTTTTAGGCAGGTGCGAAAATGCTGTAAATTAAGAATGCTTTCAGAAATGGAAGTTTTGATAACAACATTGAAAATAAATAAACAGAAGAGAAATCCAAATTAAATCAATATTTGGAGTGACCTTAGTAACAGAGTTTGGCTGTTCCTCACCCAATTTTAAGCCTCCTACACAGCTGTTTCTGTTAATGACTGTGTGTTAATGACTGTGTTTCAACCTACATATGAAGTTGATGATCATTAGCACCTGCTTGGTATAACTGGTTAATCATACACCTGACTCAAATCCTACAAAATCCCTGAATTTGTGCAAGTGTGCAAAGTGTGCAAGTGTAAGAATTGATGCTGGTTTGAAGCCAAAGGGTAGTCACACCAAATATTGATTTGATTTAGAGTTTTCTTCTGTTTGATCACTTTGCATTTTATAAATTGATAAAAATAAATCATTAAAATATATATTTTAACATCTTACTTTACAGCATTTTTTCATACCTGCGTAAAACTTTTGCACAGTAATATAAATATATTTATATATATATATATATATATATATATATATATATACATATTTATCCTCTACCTTACCCTTACACCTTTATACCTACCTCAGTAGAAAGTCTTCCGCCCTGTACACACGATCGGAATTTCCGATGAAAAAAGTCTGACGGAATTTTTTCATCGGATATTCCGACCGTGTGTGTTCCCCATCTGAATCTCTCACTGAGATTTTATCCCATCGGAAATTCCGATCGTGTGTAGAGGGCATTAGGCCCTTTCACACGTGCGGACCATTCAGATCCGCCTGACAGTTTTTTCAGGCAGACCTGAACGGACAATCCATACATCTCTATGGAGCGACGGATGTCAGCGGTGACATGTCCGCTGACATCCGATCCGCTCAATCCAGATGATTGCAAACCCTATATTTCATCCATCTGGCAGATCGGAACGGATGAAAACAGACAGACGGCCCATTTTCATCTGATCCCCCCATAGAGGAGAGCGGAGATCTGAACGGTCCGTTTCTGCACAGTGTGCAGAGACGGACTAGTCATATGCCAGCTCAGTGGGGATCAACAGAGCGATCCCCGCTGAGCAAGCGGATGTCTAAAAAACGGATCCGCCCGTGTGAAAGGGGCCTAACAGAGTGACTAGATCAGCTTTGACTCTTGTGCTTGTTGTCAAAGCCTTTGGGATTGAGGAGTCTGTTGGCCACAATTGGCTGTGACAATTAGGAAATGATCAGAGTCAGAAGCCCCGTGGATTTGTCCATCGGAAATCCGATGAAACTGTTTTTCATCAGTCTTGGCCACACACCATCAGTCAAAAAACCGACTGTCCCAAACGCTGTGACGTAAAACACTCAGATGAGCCGAGAAAAATTAAGTTTAATGCTTCTGAGCATGCGTCGACTTGATTCTAAGCATGCGTGGGTTTTTTAACCGATGGACTTGCCCATAGACGATCGGAAATTCCCATCGGTTTTTTATCCATCGGAAAATTTTAAAACAAGTTCTATTTTTTACAACCGATGGAAAAAAGACAGATGGGTACCATACACGATCGGTTGGTCTGATGAAAACCATCCATCAGACGGTTTTCATCAGTCAAACCGATCGTGTGTACGGGGCTTTAGAGTACGGCTCTTACAAGATAATTTACATGTCAGTTTGCTGAATAAAAAAAAAAATCAATGATTTTTTTTTTTTTCCTTTCTAGCCTTGTAAACTGCAATTTGTGTTCTTGTAAGGAAAAAAAAACTGGCAGTGGAGTTAAAATTCCAATTACCATTTGAAAAGGAGCAATCATAATATGACCACTGCTGAGCCTATTGTCCAGTGAAAACGCTGATTTGCAGTCAATGAGGGAATGAGTGGGCCTGACGCTAAATAGAATCTTGTTCGTAGAAACTCCCCCTTTGCGTGGTGTTCCATTATCCTGCATGGATTGTTACATAACTTAAATTTCTCATTGACTGTAGTTATAATGCTGATGCCGTCTGCTGGAAGACTTTACCTAGCGATAAAGGACATTTATATACTGGGCTGATAGCCTCTTCTATAAAGTCTTATTTCATATCTTTATAAATGGGAAGACCTTTTTTTTTGATTTGGGATAAAATAGGGCAGGGGTCCTCAAACTTTTTAAACAGGGGGCCAGTTCACTGTCCCTCAGGCCGTTAGAGGGCCGGACTATAGTTAAAAAACAAAACTATGAACAAATTCCTATGCACACTGCACATATCTTATTTTGAAGTAAAAAAACAAAACGGGAACAAACACAATATTTAAAATGAAGAACAAGTAAAGTTAAAGTTAAACCAACAAACTTACCAGTATTTCAATGGGAACTATGGGCCTGCTTTTGGCTAATGAGATGGTCAATGTCCTGTTCCATATTTGTCACTGCAAGCCCCCCCTCACTGTCATTTCAAACCATCATTGCAAGCCCCCCTCACAGGGGCGTAACTAGAAATCACAGGGCCCCATAGCAAAATGTTGTATGGGCCCCCCCCCACAAAAAAATGGAGGACTTAAATTAAATAGTGGGCGTGGTTTAAAGGGCAATGCAGCCTCACTGTGCCCATCAATGCAGCCTTACTGTGTCCACCATTGAAGCCTCACTGTGCCCATAAATGCAGCCTCACTGTGCCCATAAATGCAGCCTCACTGTGCCCACCATTGCAGCCTCACTGTGCGCACCATTGCAGCCTCACTGTGCCAATCAATGCAGCCTCACTGTGCCCATCATTGCAGCCTCACTGTGCCCATAAATGCAGCCTCACTGTGCCCATAAATGCAGCCTCACTGTGCTCATCAAATGCAGCCTCACTGTGCCCATCAAATGCAGCCTCACTGTGCCCATAAATGCAGCCTCACTGTGCCCATCAATGCAGCCTTACTGTGTCCACCATTGAAGCCTCACTGTGCCCATAAATGCAGCCTCACTGTGCCCATAAATGCAGCCTCACTGTGCCCACCATTGCAGCCTCACTGTGCGCACCATTGCAGCCTCACTGTGCCAATCATTGCAGCCTCACTGTGCCCATCATTGCAGCCTCACTGTGCCCATCATTGCAGCCTCACTGTGCCCATAAATGCAGCCTCACTGTGCCCATAAATGCAGCCTCACTGTGCTCATCAAATGCAGCCTCACTGTGCTCATCAAATGCAGCCTCACTGTGCCCACCATTGCAGCCTCACTGTGCCCACCATTGCAGCCTCACTGTGCCCACCATTGCAGCCTCACTGTGCCCATCAATGCAGCATCACTGTGCCCATCAAATGCAGCTTTACTGTGCCCATGAATGCAGTCTCACTTTACCCACAAATTCAGCCTCACTGTGCCCATCATTGCAGCCCCTCCTATGCCCCATGTCCCAGTCTGCAGTCCCTGTCTGTGGGTAGGTGTTTTGTTGATGCTCGGTACAGTACCTTCTATGCCAGCAGGATATCCATGATCGCCATCAGCAGGCAGGGTCTGTTCTAGTTTTAGATGGGGACAGTGCTCCTTCCAGAGGATCTGTTTGCTGTGAGATGGAGTGGTCCCTGGCCACCTGCACCTTCAGCTGTCCTCATTTTCTGCCCCCAGACAGCCTGTCCTCTGGTCCTGAGGAAGTGAGAGCACTGTGTTGGAGCTGAAGAGAAGGGGGAGCAGAGAGCACTGGTGGGGTTGGAGAGCACATGGGTGGGGGCAAAGAGCAGGGGGAGTGGAGATCACAGGGGTGGGGAGCGGAGATCGCTGGGGGGGGGGCTTGAGAGCACTGGGGGGACTAAAAAAGAACAGGGGTGGAGAGCATGGGAGGCTGAGAGAGGGGGCTGGAGAGCACTGAAGGGGCTAAGAGTGTGGGGGGTAAAGATCACTGGGGGGGATCTTGAGAGCACTGGGGGGGGCAGAAAGAACAGGGGTGAAGAGCACGGGGGCTGGAGAGCACTGGGGGGTACAAAGAGCAGGGGGGAGTGGAAAGCACTGGGGGGGAGTGGAGAGCACTGGGGGGTGGAGAGCAATGGGGGGAGCTTGAGAGCACCAGTGGGGGCCAAAAAAAAGGGGTGGAAAGTACGGGGGGCTGGAGAGCACTATGGTGGGCGGAGAGCACTGGCGGGGTTGGAGAGCACATGGGTGGGGCAAAATGCAGGGGGGAGCGGAGAGAGCACTGGCGGGGGTTGGAGAGCATGTGGGTGGGGGCAAAATGCAGGGGGGAGTGGAGAGTAGTACAGGAGTGGGGAGCGGAGAGTGCTGGGGGGGAGCTTGAGAGCAATGGAGGGGGAGCCAAAAAGAACGGGGGTGGAGAGCACGGGGGGCTGGAGAGCGAAGGGTGGAGCTTGAGAGCACTGAGGGGGGGGGGGAAGAACAGGGGTGGAGAGCACTGGGGGGGGAAGAACAGGGGTGGAGAGCACTGGGGGGGGGAAGAACAGGGGTGGAGAGCACTGGGGGGGAAGAACAGGGGTGGAGAGCACTGGGGGGGAACAGGGGTGGAGAGCACTGGGGGGGGGCAGGGGTGGAGAGCACTGGGGGGAACAGGGGTGGAGAGCACTGGGGGGGGACAGGGGTGGAGAGCACTGGGGGGGGACAGGGGTGGAGAGCACTGGGGGGGGGACAGGGGTGGAGAGCACTAAGGGGGGGGGGAACAAGGGTGGAGAGCACTGGGGGGGAGAGCACAGTCTGGGGGGAGTGGAGAGCACTGGGATGGTGGCTGGAGAAGGATGGGGAGAGCTTGAGAGCAGGGGGGGCAGCAAGAACAGGGGTGGAGAGAACTGTGGGGGGGGGGAGTGTGGTGGGGGGGGAGCACTGGGGGGGGGGGCAGCAAAAAAAGTTGGATAGGAGGAGAAGCAGGGCGGCTACATATAGAGGAATTGAGCTTTCTATTGTCCTCCATACAGCCGCGGAATGCTTGATTCTCCTCCTCTCCCTCCTGCAAGCATTCTGCATGGAGGACAGTAGAAAGCTCAATTCCTCTATATGCGGCCGGGCCCCCCTGCCAAATCCGATCCTCCTATCCAGGCACATAGGGCAGGCTGTACAGCGGGCATCTCCTCAGAGCTGGCTGAGTCTGTGTGTGTTCGGCGGCGGGCGGCACTGTAATGCGGTCCCGCCCCCCCCTAGACCGGCTTGTGTGATAGGCTGAACACTCATTCCATCTACTATCACACGAGCCAGTCTAGGGGGGGCGGGACCGCGTTACAGTGCCGCCCGCCGCCGAACACACACAGACCCAGCCAGCTCCGTAATGCACAGGAGCAGGAGACTGAGGAGAGAGGGGACAGGGAGGAGCACTGCAGCAACTGAAACCGGCCCCAGCCCACGGGCCCCTCTCGGTTGCGGGCCCCATAGCGGCCGCGTGTGTCGCTATGGCGGTAGTTCCGCCACTGCCCCCTCATCTAAGGTGACCAGATTTTTTTAATGAAATCCGGGGACATATTTTTATTTTTTTACTAGTATTGGCGGCAATCAGTGACTCTCTTGCCCATCGCCGCCGCCGCCCGCCTCACAGCCTGTCAAGTCTTACTCTCCAGGCCCCGGCTACTACTAGGTGGGGAGCGGAGGAAGATCACTCCGCCGGGGAAGGCAAGGAGATAAGCAGGCTGGCCGGGACTTGAGCCAAGGCAGAAGAACAAGGGAGCGGAGTTGAATGGGCATGCACCCGAAACTGAAGAAATATTCCCTCCGCTCCGACCAGCACATGATCATCAGAAAGGGGCACAGATAATGGAAAAAAATACACCCCCCTAAGCCAGTAGGAGCGGCGGAGCGGGGGTGTGTAATTCAGATTGTTTTTTTTTTTTATTCTGTACTGACTGTCTTTGAAATTGCCCCAGCCCCTGTTCAAATCCAATCCGGGGACAAAACCGGGGACAGACTTGGTCCGGGGACAGTGTCCTCAATCCGGGGACTGTCCCCTGAAACCGGGGATGTCTGGTCACCCTACCCTCATCATGATTTCAAGTCATCATTGCAAGCCCCCCCTCACCGTCATTGCAAGCCCCCCTCATCATCATTGCAAGCCCCCCCTCACCATCATTGCAAGCCCCCCCTCACCGTCATTGCAAGCCCCCCCTCACCATCATTGCAAGCCCCCCCTCATCATCATTGCAAGCCCCCCCTCATCATCATTGCAAGCCCCCCCTCACCATCATCATTGCAAGCCCCCCCTCATCATCATTGCAAGCCCCCCCTCACCATCATTGCAAGCCCCCCTCACCATCATTGCAAGCCCCTCTCACCATCATTGCAAGTCCCCCCCTCACCATCATTACACTGGCTCTATCACCAAGCTAGTCTAGGAGGAGGGCGGGACCTTTTTCACAGCGCGCCCAAGGTTTTCACAGTGACACAGCGCGCCCGAACTGTACAGTGAGCTCCGTGACACAGAGGTCTCCCGCTGTGTTACAACCTGCCCGACCCCAGGCCTGGCCTGTCAGGAATCCGGCCCTGGGTGGGGAGGGATGGATAAATGTCATTGGCAGGCCGCATGTGGCCTGCGGGCCGTAGTTTGAGGACCCCTGGAATAGGGAATAGCTAAATCCCAGCCTTACCTTCAGTCTTGCACAGTTGTACAGGCTCCTCTCCTGTACTGAAATTACTTACTCTGATTTCACTGCACACTGTGAGATTCTCACAGACTGCATTACAAGCTACAGAAAGGAAAATAGAGTCCACCTCATTTCCTGGCTTGGAGGACGTCCAGTATCATCTAGCTCAGGGGTCTCCAAACTTTCTAAAAAAGAGCCAGTTTACTGTCCCTTAGACGTTCAGGGGGTCAGACAGTAGCCAGCAGGAATAGGAGTTTATTTTAGGCATTAGTGGGAGTAAACAGTGTCCTATTTTTGGTATTAGGGGGAAAAATAGTGCTCCATTGTTGGTGTCAGTGGGCAGAATAGTGTCTCCTATCAGTGAGATGAATAGTGCCCAAAAGAACAGATACAGGCAAGCAAAGGGCCACATCTGGCCCCCAGGCTGCAGTTTGGAGACCACTGATCTAGCTTTTTCCTCCACAGCCTTTTCTCTGGTCACCCCTTTGATTCATTGGATCTTGGTTCTTTCAATTATGTAGACTCAATATCACATGTGGGGTGTTTCGTAGGGCAGTGTGTATGCAAATGTAGCCTGCCTAGGAACGCCCAATTCTCCAGACTGACATTGACCCATCAAGGCGTTTTGATATTTCCATACCTCCTCCCAGGATCCAGCCCACTGCTAACATCGGGATTGAGGGCTTTTAGGCCTCATGCCCACGGATGTTTTTATAGCCGCGTTTTTTACAGCTTAAAAACGCCTGTCCATGTTATTGTATAATTATTATTATTATTATTTTTTTTTTAAACGTCGGAGCTCAAAAACGCAATAGCGGCGTTTTTGCGCCTTTTTGCGAGTTTTTTAGCGTTTTTTGACGCTTCGCGTTTTTTTATGCCTAACGCCGACGCTGAGGAACGCACTGGTCCTGGTTTTTTTTTACAGCTGAAAAACGTCTATGCTATTTGCAGCTCAAAAACGTCTAGGTGGGCAAGCTATAGACTAACATGGACAGGCGTTTTTAAGCTGTAAAAAACGCTCAAAAACGCGGCTGTAAAAACGTCCGTGGGCATGAGGCCTTAAGAGGAGTACTGTGGCAAGTTGAATTGATGTTTTCAGGATACTATGAATAGCACCCTGCCAGCCCCTCACACCAGCCATGATCTGCCTGTGTTGCAAAGAAAAGCACAGAGACCCAGAGACCACCAGTCTCACAAGAGTTGAAAAGAGATTTGGTGATGCCATTACTGGGCGGTTTACTGATCTCTTTGCTGGAGAGAAAGGTGTACCTCAAGATTTGCAGTGCAAGGATCTCCCTGCTTCCTCTTAATTTATCCTGTGATTATATGATTCCTCCACCACTGCTGCTGCTTCCTAAATATTCCCACACCAGTATCAGCTCACCACCCATCAGAGGGAAATTAGGAAGTAGATCCCTACCTCTACCAAGATTGTTGCCTTCACGCAATGACAAGGCTAAAGCATAGTACACACAGGCTGAATGTCGGGCCGCATCGGCCGGTTCAAAAGAAACTGTCAAACATTCACCAGTGTGTATGGCAGCCAGTCCGACAGAAGCCAGCTTTTTGGCCAGTTGAAGAGACATGACCAAAACAAAAAAGGTCTGCCGATCGGCATTAGATCAGCCCTCTCAGCCAATGGCAGAGAGCACTGATCAGTGGTGTGTTCTGGCAGGGGGGGGCTGTCAGAACACAATAGCTCAACAGGTGAGATTGATGTACTAACATCATATTGTTATTACAGCGGCTCCTTCTGAGCTCTTGAATTTTTGTTTTGTTTAGCCTGCTGGGTTGAAAAAAAACTAAAAATCTCCTAGTGTGTGCCAGGCTTGAGGTAAGTCAAGATAGATCAGCTGCAGGAAGCCTAAAGGAAATTATTGGTCTGATGTCCTCTACTAGCTTTTTTTGGGGGCCCAGCTTCCACAGCCCAGGTCCTCTTTAATTGCTCTTGAAGTTGAAGAATCAGGGCCTTGAGGTTTACATGTTGCTATCAAGTGCAATTATAAGCCAGCTTCTTTTGTCTCTCAGGGACACCAGTCAGGAGATACCATCAATAAAATTCTTGACTTCTTTTGCCAGATGATGGTGTCCCCTGCTGGATTTTCCATAATACGAGGGCTGTGCCGAAACAAATGCAAAAGTGGGCATGAATGTTTTATTTATAACAAAAAACAAATCAGCGCAATAAAAAAACTAACGTAAGCAGCTGGACACCAAGGGTCAAAACTTCAAAATCCCTGAAATAAAATGCATAAAAGACAGTGCAGCGCTGAACAAGTCCATGAGTCCAAACAATTGATGAGGCAATTGTTACATCCACGCTGTTATACCTCGGCACTGGTCGTAGTGCCTTTTACATGTAAGTGCACCTTGTATTTTTAATAAATTTTCAATTATATGCGAAAGAACACTATGGTCTGCCTTTCTATTGCATGTCTTATACCCTATTGGAGTCAGTTGTGATCCGGTCCGGTGCTGATGGTTTCTATCATCGCGGAGCTGTTATCCAAGCCTGATACTGTTATACCCATATGGGAAGGTTTTCTGTGACCCTCTATAACCAAAGGGTCCACTTTGGGAGGTGAGCGGCCAATCTTATTACTGGTGGAGGTCTCTCACTGTGTTCATATCACCATCTGCATGCTATAGAGTTCATAAGTCACCTCTGAAGATCACGGGGATCATTTTTGATTTTTGATGTTCTGATTATGGACTCATGGACTTGTTCAGCTCTGCACTGTCTTTTATGCATGAATGTTTTATTAACTTGCATAGGTCATTTAATTTCCCAAGTTAGTAGAATAACTTTTCCTCTTCTTCTTTTTCATTGCAGGTAAATAATGGATTCCAAGTTTAGCACTACCCCCGCAGGAGCTGCTGGTTTTAGTTTTGGGCCTTGCACGTTACCTCAGTATTCGTTCTCTAGGGGAAGAAAGTCTGTAGAAACTCCAATGTTAACACAAGATGTAAAGCCTTAAGCAGTTAGGTTTTATTTTCCTTTTTGCATAAACAGATGAACAATGGTAGAAGGGTGAAGGGAAGGGGTAGGTTCAGGCACACAGTACAGATCACTGGGGAAACTTCTCACGTATAAAGTTAGTCACCACTCCTCCCTGAGTGGGTATTGCTCACCCGTATAGGCCCCTCTCACCTGGCCTAGCAGCCGGAATGATGCACGGATTATGATCAGGACCAGTCTCTGCCACAGACCGGTTGTGGACAAAATGGGATTATCCAGGATCCTCTGCCACAGGGTTTAACGCCCAAACTTCCAGCCAAACAGTCAAGAGCCTTTAAGCCAACCCGGCAGACTGTAAGGTGAACTTTAACTGCGGTGCATCCTCCAATAGAATTACCAGGCCCTCCTCAAGACACCAACCTTCCGCTTGGCCTTTTCCAGGACAGGTCCTCCCCTGGTTACCTCCATTGAGTGGCTTCCTCCCTCAGGACGGACAGCACAGGATCACCTTCAAAGTGTAGGCCCAGTCAGCATAACTGGGCCTACCTGGTAGAGTTGCAGCCTCGGACCAGCATGGTTCCGAGGCCAGAAACACACAATACACCCCTCGCACCAGGAGGGCCACGGGGGGGAACCAAGGACCCAAAAAGATGGTGTCTGCCCCTTAAGTACCCTTCCCCAGCATGCTCAGCGGGTAGACCATGCCCACTGAACTGTTTCCGGGGGAAGGTACCCAATACACTCTGGCTTGTCAGTCTTCCACATTGGCCTGAGGTGGTAACGCCACCTACAGGCAAACAGTGGGAAGTCTGCCCAACACAGCCATAGCTGGAACAGAGGCTAATTTAGCATCAATTATTTACATCTGAGCCTAACTACTGGCTCAGATACCCTCTAAATTGAAGCATAGCGCTCAGTCATTGGGAGCAGGGCGCTACACAAGCAAAGGCAATGTGCCGTCATTGAGTTCTTAAGAAAGAGGGGTGCAGGCTGTCCAACATCCACAGAAGGCTACAGAATGTTTACGGAGATGACACCATTGACAAGAGTCACCAATGACAAGACATTCCTTAAACATTATGTCGCCTTCTTTGGATGTCACACAGCCTGCACCCCTCCTTCATCAACAACTCAGTGACGATACATGTTTGGAATCCATTATTTACCTTCAATGAAAAAGAAGAAGAGTTACTAAAGAGGAAAAGTTACTTTACCAACATGTGAAATTTGAATGACGTATGCAAGTTAATAAAAAAGTTATGCCCACTTTAGCATTACTTTCGACATAGTCCTTGTATAATGTCCAGCTGCGTAAAAGTGGCACCTTTGCTATGTCTTTGTGGGTGGGGACACATACACAAACTTGTGAAGTAGGACTTTAATAAAGGAGATCTTGATTTCCAATAGAAAAATAAAATTTTACAGGAAGATGCTTATGTGTAACTGATTTCCTTCTGATGTTCCCTTACCGATCGTGAGAAAACTGATTGTGAAATTACGCCAATACATTTTGGTTTCAGAGAAATTAAGCTTCTCTGGCTTTTGTAACCCCTCGAGCACCAGAGGAACTGGCATTGTATTGGCAAGAATTTGTTTTTCTGCTTCTTTTTTCTCTCCCGAGATTTGTAATGGCTGCTAATGGCGTTTTAATTGCTTTAGAATTTTATAGCGTATGTGTCAGGTCATATTTACCATAAGGCACTCGTGGGCCTGTGTCCAGGATTGCAGGGTAACAGGGGACAGAATCGAAGTACAAAATGTATCATTTGTTTTAATTACTTTATTAATTTTTTATTGTTTGCCCGCCTTGGAACAGTTCTGGGTAAATCTAGCAGCAGAGCTAAAAGGGAATGTGGTGAAGAGCCTGCTTAGAGAAGCCTCAAGATTCACTGTGAGAGGGATGGGATCACCTTGCCAATAAGTTAGCTGAAGAGGTATTGTTTCTGAGGCAGGTTTTAGATGTTGACATTTCCCAATGCCTAACTTCTCAATAGCCCTCCGCTACTATGTAGATACGGGAAAGCCAGCAGCTCAATCTTCCTTAATGAATACATTTATTAATCCAGGTGTGGTACAAAATAATACAGGACTTACGCGTTTCGGCGTTAGAAATATTTTTTGCACAATTTTCCTCTTTTTCTTTCTTCTCGTTTCTTTCTCCCCCCCCCCCGACCCACCAGCCAGGCTGCCTTATTGGGCTGAACTTGACAATTGAATTGTCTCACTCAATTATCATAGCCTGTGTTGATAGGGGCAGGGTTTGTATCTAAATATGTATGTATATAAATATTTTGTTCTTCTGAGGATTTTATGGCTATGACTAAGGCTACACGCCAAAACACGTAAGCCCTGTATTATTTTGTACCACATCTGGATTAAGAAAGGTATTCATTGTGGTAGATCGAACTACTGGCTTTCCTTTATCTACATGTTTGCTTGAGTGCTAGGAGGACACTACAAGCCAGTGCACCGACCGCTCACCACCTCGGGGAATTGCTACAGGTGTTTTCTACTATATTCAAGCTCTTTGCCACTGCCTCCCCAAGGGCCCTCATGCACTCAGTGGCCCTAGACATTTTATTTCCCTGCGGCAAAACTGGATTGACCAAGTTTAAGGGACACATGAGGCAGTGTCAATCGTCTTACCTGCTTTTTGAAAATGGTTACTTTTCTGGGGTGGAGGGGGCCAGTCTGGGCCCTCTATAAACCAAAGGCCCATTTGCTGCTGTAACAAAGTTACAATCTAGTACTCTACTAGAGTTCCTGCCACTGCCAGGGCTCATTGAGATGAGATCAGCTTGCCAGTGGCATGTTAGAAAATGTACTGTCCGCTAGGCCGGTTTTGGATCTGGATCTAAATCACACCTTTCCAATAGCTTTCTGCCTCCTTGAGGGGCCCTCACACACTTAGTGTCCCCCAGACATTTTATTGCACCAAAGCAAAGCCTGGTCTTGCCAATGCCAATAATAACTGGCATTCTATTGTTGTGTACTCTATATTGTAAAGATATAGGTAGTCCATTGGAAAGAAGACTCTTTCAGAACATCTAAAGAAGGAGGGTGGAACCAGGGGCTCAAGTTCACAAATCTCACTGCTAGAGTTTCCTAAACTCATAAACCACACATGATATAATCTGATTGTACAATCCTCTTTAAATCCACCAACAACTATGTAGTAAGAAGGTCTGTTTGAAAGTTTCAGGTGGCATGGACTGATTAGGTGAGGCCTTGCATTAAAAAAATCTAAAGGGGATTGTACGGAGACTTTCACAATTACATTGTAAAGTATATGGTCAGCTCCAGGCCTAGGCAAGTGATGTTGTACATCCCAGGAGTCTTTGAGGGGAGGAGGTTTTTTTTGCAGCTAAGCACACCCTCCTGCCTGCAATAAGGCTAAGGAGGAAAGAGCTATGGGTGCTCAACCTGTGGCCCTTCAGCTGTTGCAGAACTAAACGTTCCACCATGCCTCTGTCTAAGGAAGTCATGCTTGTTTAATTGACAGCCTTGCAATGCCTCATGGGACTTTTAGTTCTGTAACAGCTGGAGGGCCACGGGTTGGGCAATTAGGCCCCTTTCACACTGGGGCGGTCGGGGCGTCGGCGGTAAACCTGCATCGTAGGCCCAGCTCTCTTAACAAGGGCCTACGCTTCTGAGAAGGATCCCAGGCTGCCCGTTTGCAAAGGGGCCCATCTTTAGGAAAGGAGTTCCAGGGGAGATCAGTCCCGGCGGAGATAGCGATGGTACTGCTGTCTCGGGGAGAGGCCTGGATGCCTACCTAAAGGGGGATCCATCATCTCTGACATCCGTGCTCCATCCCGGCTGCTAGGACCGCTCTCATAGGGACTATCCGGGTGAGGAATACCCACTCAGGCTTGAGTGGCGACAAGTGTATATATTTGAGATCTAAGTGTTGCGTGCCTGAACCTTCCCCTACATCTTCAACTCTCCTGCCTTTGCTTTCTTCAAGTTAACTCAAAAGTAAAGAAAAGAATAAAGCCTTGCTGATTAGGTTTTACTCGTGTGTGGACATTGGCCTTATTCCTGAATACACTGGTGTACCTAGACAACGGAGCTGAAGGATCCACTCGTGGGAGGTAACTTGCTGCAGACCCAAAGGTAATCAAACAGTGGATTTCATACTTAAAGTGTGGATCCGGCGTAGCCGCAGGGGAAGAGTAAAGAGGGAAGTGCAAAAACCCACCCTGGGAGCTACATAACTTTTTGCACAAGAGCTCTTCTCTTCTTCTTTTTGAAGGACTTTACTGGATTATTTAGGAATGTTTTTTTTTAACACATTCTTATTTACAGTTCTTGATATATATGAATTTCTAACTTGAATTTATGCACTCCAAATTGATGGCGCAACACGTTTTTCATTTTTATTAATAGTATGTATACAAAACTTATTGTCAGCGCAGAACCCTTGCAAAAAAAGAATGATTATGCTACTCTGGTGCATGTTGCAGATTTCAAACCCAAAGACTGTACATAGTTCAGGTCTAGAACAGCGTTGTATAGCTAGCCATTGTCAGAACTATCATGGTAAGGGGGAAGTCTAGCGCATCACTCCATTTGTCTGCACAACTGGCCAAGTAATGCAATATGCAATATAATGGCTCTGGCACCAGCTTATCTGCGGGGAACAAATAGACTGGATAGGGCTTTCTCCTTCAAAACCATTTGAATGGACAACGGATATGAGATGGTCACTCAAAAAACATTTGGGAACCCCTCATCCCAAGTGAATAGGTACCCCTAGCCTGTGCTGCCCTTAGACAAAAGTCAAAGCGCCTAAAGCTAATTCCTGCTGTGGGACTTCTTGTCTCTCATGACAGGTAGCAAAATGTTGAGAACATGACAAATACTATGATGAAGAGTTCCAACAAACTCTTTATGAATGCTGAAAGTTGAAATTATATTTTTAATATCAGGGCCTCTAAACATAGGATCACAAAACAGCTTCCATGTAGAATTATGCCTAAACGTCTCTCTCCACATCAGACTTGAGAAACCCCACGAACCGAAATGAAGCGCATATTTCAACCAATAAAAGCCTAATAGCTTGAGAAGGTGTGGATCCGTGACACATACTAAGAGCCATTTAAAGACAAAATGTGTGCTATTAATCAGCTGAGCTGCCCAATATGTGCAGATTAGCCGAAGCTATGCGTTCTTTATCAGATCAGTCAATCCCTTCACATGGATTAGCATAAAATGTTTAGCCAACAAATTCTCACCTAATGTTGTTGGAAGAGATCTATGGCTCCTTCTAGCTGGCGTCACAATTATTAGACAAATATTTCATGTTTAGGAGAAAAAAAAGAGACAACGCTGAACGAATGTATGAGAGTATGTGTATTTCCAAGTTGTCAGCCTGCCCTCTTGAATGGGTTCGTATTCTCTATGCTAAGCCTTGCTAAGCAGTTTTGGCATCTATACTATAATGCAAATGACATAAGGTTCTTATCGTATAAGCAGAACCCCCCTACTATTCAAATGTGTTTAGGATCATTTTGGGGCTGTCACTGCTGCAGGCTAGATAGGGCCAGGGTCATGTGACATGACAACTGCCATCAGGATGACAATATCAATTAAAATATAGAATCACTTTAAAATGTGTGCAAGGTACAAATTTAGATGTTAAAGTGTTTTCACAAACCTAGGATAACCAATCAGCTGTTGTTTTCCTTGGCAGGTTTGAACCTGGTATGAATGACATGATGCATGAAGAAAAGGCTTTACTAAAAGACTTGTCCACTCAAAAGTGATATACCTGTTATTGGTGGAGGCTGAGTAACATGCTGGCTGCCTACTGTTTTTCTTTTGGGGACTCCACTGACAAGAACTTTTTGCCATTGTTTCTGGTTCTCTTTTCATCCACCTAGAAATGCTGAGTGTTCTCACCTACCGTGTAATATTGAGGGTTCCCACCTAGCTTGGAGTTTAGAGTGCATCTGCCCACATTTGAGTACTGAGTGTTCCCACCAAAATTATGGTATTGAACGTTCATATGTGAGTATTTGCATCCACTTTGGGGTGTTGATTGTTTCCAGCCACCTTGAAGGGCTAAGTGTTCCTGCCCACTTTTTGAGTATTTAGTGTTCCCACCCATATTGGACTGCTGAGTAGGGATGAGCTATCTGTTTGAGTCGAACATGAGTTCGACTCGAACTTCGGCTGTTCGCCGAAATTCGAACATTATGGGCCGCTCGCGCCAAATTAGAGCGGCGCGTCACGGCCCATAATGCACTACGACATCGCAGTGCATTGCTGTCTGATGATTGGCCAAGCATGCACTATGACCCGCATGCTTTGGCCAATCACAGTGGCGTCAGCAAAGAGAGACATAATTGGCCAAAGGCAGGGTGCCTTTGGCCAATTATGGCTCAGGGGGACTAAGTCCACACCCCACACTATATAAGGCTGCCTGCACGTCAGCCTTCTGTAGTGTATTCCTGGTGGAGAGAGAGATAGATAGAGAGAGAGAGAGAGTGTCATTAGATTTACTTTTAGCAGGCGATTCAGTTAGCTGCAGTGTATTTAGTATATACACACATCCCGGCTTTGTATATATATATATATATATATATATACATATATATATATATATATATATATACACACACACACACACTGTATCCAGTTTAGCTAGATCTCACTGCAGACTGTTCCTGGTGTACTGTTTCTAAAATACTTCAGGCAGGCAGGTGATTCAGTTAGCTACAGTGTATTTAGTATATATATATCTAGCTACACAGGATACAGTATATATATATATATATATATATATATATATATATATATATATATATATATACACATCCCGGCTTTGTATATATATATATATATATATATATATATATATATACTGTATCCTGTGTAGCTAGATCCCACTGCAGGCCAGTCCTAATATCCGTATTAAAATACACTTTTAGGCAGGCAGGTCAGGCAGGTGATTCAGTGATCTGCAGTGCATAAAATATATACTGTCTCCTACATATAATTCCACTGCATTGTACTGTAGCCAAGCCTATACCTGACTGCAGGCCATTCCTGGTGTCCGTATTAAAATACACTTTCAGGCAGGCAGGCCAGGCAGGTGATTCAGTGATCTGCAGTGCATAAAATATATATACTGTCTCCTACATATATTTATCCACTGCATCCAGTCTAACCAAGCCTATATCTGACTGCAGGCCATTCCTGGTGTACTTTTTCTAGTAAACTTCAGGCAGTGTTTTGCTAGTCTAATTTTACACTATGTCTGGATGGCCAACAAGGAGAGGCAGACATTCACAGGCCACTAAAAGAGGGCAAGCAGGCTCTGTGTCTTCAGCGCTGGTCGTGGACACAGTGCATCCTCAGCACATGGCCGTGGGACACGCTTGTCCTTTTTTCGACAGCTGGCCGTGTTGAGCCACAACATGCAGAAGAGTTGGTAGAGTGGATGACAAAGCCGTCCTCATCCTCCTCATCCTCTGTCACCCAGGCTCAGAGTACTTTGGCTGCCAATGCAGGTGCCAAAGCGGCCTATTCGTTCAGCTCATTGTCATCAGTTACTCCTTCCCTAGCCCCACCATCATGCACGGAGGAGTCCCCCAAACTGTTCGACCACAGTGTTGGGTACATGCTGCAGGAGGATGCGCAGCGTTTTGAAGGCTCCGATGATGGTACACAGCTTGAGGAAGGCAGTAACGTGAGTACAGAGAGGGGGTGCCCAAGAAGGACATCAAACTGGCAGTCATGTTCCCCCAGCTGCAGCATACTGCCAGGTTTGCTCCAGTGACGAGGAGGGAGGGGATGAGGAGGTCACTGACTCTATGTGGGTGCCTGATAGGAGAGAGGAGGCGGAGGCACATCTCCAATGAGGCAGGATGCCCTCCAGGGACCAGCTTAAGGGTAGCCAACCGAATGCATCACACCGCAAAGCTCCGCATGTGCAGGGCGCTGCTGACTCTGTGCGTTTTTTGAAAAGTTCTTTGGTGTGGGCTTTTTTTGAGACATGTGCAGCAGATCACACCGTTGCTGTTTGCAACATATGTCTGAAGCGTATCAAGCATGGCCAAAACAGCAGCCGCTTGGGCACCACATGCTTGACCAGACATATGTCGAGCTCCCATGCAGTCCGTTGGCAATAATACTTAAAAGACCCACACTAAAGAACAAGGCGGACCTCTCCTTGCTCCTCATCAGCTGGGATCTCCAACCCCACTATACCTTCAGTCCTCTCAGAAACCTGCACTGAGAGGAATGAAGCTGTAGACTTGTGACAAGTACTTGCGGCCAATCTGCTATCGTTACACCAACGTCCGATTGTAGCAGGCAAATTTCCCTACCCCAGTTGCTAAACCGGCAAAATAAATTCGGTCCCAGCCATCCACATGCCCAGTGGCTGAATGCTAGCTTGGCTAAATTGCTAGCACTCCAACTGATGCCTTTTTAGCTGGTAGACTCTGCCCCCTTTCCCAAATTTGTGGAATGTGCGGTACCTCAGTGGCAGGTTCCCAAATGCCACTTTTTTTCACGGAAGGCGATTCTGGCTCTCTACTAGCATGTGGAAGGCAATGTCTTGGCCTCATTGGACAGGGCGGTCAGTGGTGAGGTGCATATTACCACTGACTCATGGTCCAGCAGGCATGGACACGGACGTTACCTTTCTTTCACGGCACACTGGGTAACTCTGCTGGCAGCTGGGAAGGATGCAGGACAGGGTGCAGTATTGTTGGAGCTTGTTTCACCACCACGCCTCCAAAATGCTGGTAGTGGTGATTTTGCCACACCTCTCTCCCCCACCCCCTCCTCTTTTTCTTCCTCTATGGCCTCTTCCTGTGCAGATTTGTCCTCGGAACCAGCGGTGCTCCGTAGGCGTTCTAGGGGCTACGCAAGCACTCAGGCAAAAAGATGCAATGCGGTGCTTGAGTTGGTCTGTTTAGGGGACAGGAGTCACACTGGGGCAGAGATTCTGTCAGCTCTGCAGGGGCAGGCTCAGAGGTGATTGACGCCACGCCAGCTTCAGCCAGGAATGGTGGTTTGCGACAATGGCACCAACCTCCTCTCCGCCCTCCGACAGGGACACTTGACCCATGTGCCCTGTTTGGCTCACATCCTTAATTTGGTGGTGCAGTGGTTCTTGTGCAGGTACCCGGGCTTACAGGATCTCCTGAGGCAGGCCAGAAAAGTCTGTGGGAATTTCCGCCGGTCATATAATGCCAGTGCTCGGCTGGCTGACCTCCAAAAGCAATGCAACCTGCCCAAGAACCACCTCATCTGTGACATTCCCACCAGGTGGAACTCAACGTTGGCAATACTGCAGCGGCTGCACACACACAGCAGAGGGCCATCAATGAGTACCTGTGCGGGTATGGCACCAGGACAGGGTCAGGGGAGCTTAGCTTTTTTTCGCCACACCAGTGGCTCATGATCAAGGATGCATGCACTGTCCTGTCACCATTTGAGGAGGCCATAAGGATGGTGAGCAGTGACAGTGCATGCATCAGTGATACTGTCCCTCTTGTCTACCTGTTGGAGCACACGCTGCATGGAATAATGGACAGGGCACTTGAGGCAGATTAGAGGGAGGAAGAGGAGGACTTCCTTACCTCTCAAGTCCCCCTTTATCCAGACAGTATTCCTCCGGGCCCGCCGATCTCACAGGAAGAGGAGAAGGAGAAGGAGGAGGATGAGGATTGTGTCAGCATGGAGGTGGAGCCTAGCACTCAGCATCAGCAGCAGTCTTCAAGGGATCGTTTTCAGTCCCCAGAAACCCATGGACTGGTACGTGGCTGGGAGGAGGTGGCTGCGGATCATGTGGTCCTTAGTGACCCAGAGGACTCCGGACCGAATGCCTCATCAAACCTACGCTGCAAGGCCTCCCTGATCCTGCAAAGCCTGCGAAAGGACCCTTGGATTTCGTGGTATCAAGGAGAGGGATCAGTACTGGCCAGCAACCCTTCTTCATCTACGTTACAAGGGTAAGGCTACGGAACTTATCCAGCCGTCGCAGAGGGAGCAGAGGATGAAACATCTTCGGGAGGCCTTGCAGAAAGGTTTGTGCAATGCTTTTCCAGAGCCTGGGAGGTTACAATTTCCTGGTCCTGGACAACGTGTTTCTGAGGCTTCGGTCAAAGAAGGAGCGGTGGAGAAGGTGGCCGTCTGACCGATGCGTTCAGACAATTTTTTAGTCCGCAGCCCCAAGGTCTGATCGGTTCCAGCAACCATCGCCAGCGTCTGATTTACATGGTGCAGGAATACCTAGGGGCAAGATCAGACTTGGAGACCTTTCCAACCGAAAATCCACTGGGTCACTGGGTCTTGAGGATGGATCACTGGCCAGAGCTTGCACAGTGTGCAATTGAGCTACTGGCCTGTCCTGCATCCAGCGTTCTTTCGGAACGCACATTCAGTGCTGCTGGAGGCTTTGTAACCGATCACAGAGTGCGCCTGTCCACAGACTCGGTTGATTGGCTCATCTTCATATAAAATTGAATCAGTCTTGGATCACCAGTTACCAAGCACCTGATGCTGATGTAACCGATTCATTTTTTTATGAATGAGATCCCTTGAAGACTGCCTATGCTGATGCTGAGTGACTGTCACGTACCTGGTTAGGGAGCCCAACGTGCAGGGAGTGGCCTCTCGTAAACCTCTGGCTCGAGAATCCCTGGTAGAGCAGACAGGGGCTCAAGAGGGCAGAGGGACACAAGTGCCTGGTGGAAACTGAAGCGGATGGTGGTTGTGGCAGCTGGAGGGTAAGCAGCGGTCCGCAGCTGGAGGTAGCTGATGGAGGGCATGCAGAGGTCCGCAGCAGGGCACTTGTAAGTCAGGAGACAGGCTTGGCGAGGACAGGCCGGGTCAAACACAAGCGGGCAGGTAGGGTGCAAGCAGGATCCAAGAATGGTTAAAGTCCAGGCCGGGTCAGGTTATCAGGCAGGCAGCAAACAGGTAGAAGGGAGCAGGCAGAAGCGAAGTCGGGACAAACCGGGGTCGAAGGCAGGCAGCAAACAGGAGAAGTCAAGGAGAGCCGGATCAGGTATCATGGTAACACGAATCAGTAGTTCAGGTAGCAGGGGTCTCAGGAAACGCTGTAGACCGGACAGCAAGGAAGCAAAGTGACAGCTCTCTTTAAATAGGCTGACTTGGTGCCAAGTACCGTCATTAGGTGCGCGCGTGCTCCCACGCACCGCTAATCGCGCACCCGCGCGCCGCTATCGCGCATGCGCGTGTGCCGAACAAATCTTCCGCGCACAGGAATTCTGACACCCAGATTGCTGGGATGACTGTGAAGACGTCTGTGAAGACGTCTTTCCTGACATTGCCCCCTCCAACGGGCAGCCTCCGGATGCCCAACTGGGCCAGCCTACCTGGGTGAGATCTCCTGAAGGACATGATCAATCTTTTGGCATGGATGTTGGTTTCCGGTTCCCAGGACTTTTTCCTTAGGGCCATAACCCTTCCATTTAACCAGGTATTGGATTTGGTTGCGTCTCTTCCTGCAGTCCAGGATGGACTCGATTTCAAACTCCTCCTCACCATTGATGAGCACGGGCTCCGGAGGACCGGTACCTCGATTAGGAAAGGGATCTGGAACTGCAGGTTTGAGTAGGGACACATGAAATATTGGGTGTATCAGAAAAGATTCCGGTAGTTTCAGTTCATATGCCACGTCATTAATTCTCCTTGTCACAGGGAAGGGACCCACAAACTTAGGGCCCAGTTTTTTAGAAGGGCATGCCATTTTTAGATTTACTGTAGACAGCCAGACCTGATCTCCGGGTATTAGGTTAAGTTCCCCCTCCTCTTCTTGTCGAACGCCTCCTTGTTACGCTCCTGAGTCCTTGCCATTGTTTCCTGAAGTAGCTTACTGTTGGTACTGAGGAAGTTCAGGGTTTCTTGGGCGGCTGGAACCGCACACTCCGGAATGTTATTGGACAGGAACAGAGGGTGGAAGCCGTAGTTCGCAAAAAACGGTGACTGTTTGGTAGCTGAGTGGACGGAGTTGTTGTAAGCGAACTCGGCGAGGGGTAGTAATGGTATCCAGTCATCTTGGGAGAAGCCAGAGAAACAGCGTAAATATTGCTCCAGGGTCTGATTTGTTCGTTCCGTCTGACCATTGGTCTGGAGATGGTATGCCGAAGAGAAAGAAAGGTCAATCTTTAAAGATTCGCAGAGGGGGGCGTGGCCAAGATGGCGCTGTGAGCGGCTGCTTGTTTTGAGAGCTCCGCTGCTTCCTGCATCTTTCCTGGATCCTAGGCTACCTGAAGGCGGTTCATTCACCCCAGCTGACCGGGGGAGTGGGGCGCAATAGAGCGGGGAGCGAGGCAATCCCCCTGGCAGCTGCTAACCCCTCCACTGGCGAGATCCGGAGGCCCCGCGTGTTACTAGGCCGCAGCCGCAGTCTTTCCTGACGGCGATCGGAGGTCCGGATCGGGGCGGAGCTACGCGGCGCCCCCCTGCACTTGGGAGAGGTGCACTGCTGCGGGCTGTGGGCGACGGAGGTAGTGGAGACACACCAGCTGCTGATCAATCCATCCGGGCCCACTCGCACTGCTAGGCCGCAGCTGCGGTCTTTCCTGAGGACCGTCAGAGCTTCGCTGCGGCCCCCTGCGCATGAGAGAGGTGAGCCGGTGAGGGCGGTGGGCGGCTGGACGGAGGAGGACACACCGATCACTGAGCAACGCATCCATCCATCCGGCAATCCTACATCCAGGCCCGCTCAACCTGCTAGGCCGAAGCCGGGGCCTCTCCTGGCGGTCCCTGGCTGGACTGGAACCCTCCCTCCCCCCCCTTCTCCTCTTGTGAATCTCCGGGGGAAACGCGGGGGGCACGGTGCGCGCCCTGAATGCGGCGCCGGAGCTCGGGTGCACGGTCCAAAGGGGGCAAAAACTTAGCTTTTCCACCGCTGCCGGACCCCCCTCCGATGCCCGTTGATCTCCAGGTGCGGAGCCGTGCCACCCGGAGCTCCCACAAGGCCTCACAGGTAGGCCCCATGGACTCGGCTGAAGCCCGACCGCCCTGGCTGGCGGAAGTCATGGCGGCCATCGCCACGTGCCAGTCCACCTTGACCACAAAAATAGAGGCCGTCCAGATGGATGTGGGCCTTATCCGCCAGGACATGGACAAGCTTCGAACCAGGGTGGCGGAGACTGAGCAGAGAGTTAGCAACGCTGAAGATGTGGTCGCAGAACAGGGCGCGGCACTCCGCACTCTCCAAACCAAAGTTAAAGCCCTTGAATACAGAGCCGAAGATGCCTAAAACCGAAACCGGCGCAATAACCTCCGCATTGTCGGACTACCCGAGGGGATAGAGGGGAGTGACCCTATAGGCTTCATAGAGGGTATGTTGCGTACCCTTCTCCCCGAGGCTCGCATGTCACCCCAATATGTGGTGGAAAGGGCGCACCGCATCCCTCCTAAGCCGGGACCTCCCGGAACCCCGCCGCGAACCTTCATTCTCCGCCTGCTCAACTTCCGGGATCGGGACGAGGTTCTCCGTGCCTCCAGGCTAGTGGGCGACCTGCGATTCCAGAACGTCAAGCTGATGATCTTCCCCGACTACTCGGTGGAAACACAGAAGCTCAGGAAGTCATTCGATCAGATCAAGGCGCCCCTGAGGGCGCGCAACATACGCTACAGCATCCTTTTCCCGGCCCGTCTGAGAGTACAGGACGGAGAGTCGACCTGCTTCTTCACTAATCCCAGGGAGGTGTCTGTCTGGTTGGAGTCGCTGCCGCGGGACCGCTGATCAGCCGCACGGTATGTACTATTTGACAACACCCTTGTTTTGCATTTGCCAATAGCGGTGTGGCCCGCGAACTGACCCCCGGGACGGAGCTCTCACACCTGTTGTTGCACTTGTTGTGCCCGGCTAATCCCCTTGGTGTGTGCAGCTCCGATGGTGGCGGCTGGCCCCCGCCGATGTGGGAACCCAAGTTAGCGCCCCTGACATGGTCAGGAGAACACTGCCTTCTTTTCCCTTTTTGGGTCTTTTTACCCCCCTGTGTGACACTGGGGACCATACCAAGTATACTCCCATGTCACAGGATCGACTTTACTGCTGGGACGTGCTCCTGTCCGCCTCCATCCTCTTTAACCCCTGTCCCTTACAGCTTGTTGCATAATCAGCGGAGGTCTCACACTTGGAGAGTCGCTCAGACAGTTGCTCGCCCCCCCCCCCAGAAGTTATCCGGGGGGCAGAGTTCGCCTCTTGCACGGAACCCCTTTGCAGCCGGCGAGCTGTTATCGTTTGGGATGGATACCCTCCTCAGTTTCAAGGGGGTGGGTGGGGTGGGGGGCGTAGAATGTTGCCCTAATGGGTCTATTTTTTCTTGTTCTGAGTTGTTTGGTTTTGTTTTTTTTTTTGGTTTTTTTTGTTTTTGTTTTTGTTTCCATTATGTTTTTGCTTTACATTCAAAAAGTTGGTACTTCGGCATTGCTCTGTTTCCAGATGTGTACATCCTGGGTCTGGGGGTCAGGTCCGGGAGTCATGCGGTATCATCCTATTCCCCCCACCAACCTGACGGGCCATGACAGCAGTTAATATCCTGTCGTGGAACACCAGGGGGTTGAATTCCCCGACCAAACGCTCCCTGGTGTTCCAATTTCTTAAGTCTTACAACCCGCATATTTGTGTCTTACAGGAAACCCACCTCATGGGGAGTAGACTTCTCTCACTTAAAAAGCCATGGGTGGGCCACCACTATCACTCTACCTACTCTAGCTTCTCTAGGGGGGTCAGTATATTAGTGCTAAAATCCCTCCCGTTTCGGCTCCTGGACCTGATTCTCGATCCTGACGGTAGATACGTCATAATTCATGCCGTGATTCACTCCCTGACCTGGACCATAGTGGGTCTATACCTTCCCCCGCCGGCCTCCCTGTTGCTGCTGAACCACATAACGAGTAGGGTGGCCGAGCTCACCTCTGATAATACTGTGTTTTTGGGGGATTTCAACTTGGTTCCCGATCCGAATATGGATCGCCTGTCGCCTGGAGGTCGACACTACTCTGGGTTGGCTGACTGGGCTGATACCTATGGGCTGACGGACGTGTGGAGGTGGAAGCACCCTCGGGACTTGGCTTACACCTGCCACTCGGCCTCCCACAGGACGTTCTCCCGCATAGATCTGGTATATGCGGGCAGACCGGTCCTGCAAAGGGTTACGGATGTGAAGATCTTGCCTAGGGGGATCTCAGATCACGCACCATTGCTTCTGGCGCTGGATTTCTCTAGGGGCCATCCTGTTCGCCTGTGGAGACTGTCCAGGTTTTGGATCTCGGACACCTCCGTGGATGAACGGTTCCACACTGAACTGACCGGTTATTGGGCGGACAATGAGGGCACGGCAGGGGCCGGAACTGTATGGGATGCCTTTAAAGCCTCCACGAGAGGACACTACCAGACCATAATTGCCAGAGTTCATAGGGAGCGCAGCGCAGACTTGGTGAAGGCAGAAAGGGAGGCTGCCAGTGCAGAAGAGACCTTTATTAGGACCCGTGACCCCCAACACTATGCTCACCTGCAGCTCCTGACGGGGGAAGTCCTTAATATCCGTACCTCACTTACCCAAAAAAAGCTACTGGCGCAATCCCATAGGATTTTTGAACAGGGGGAGAGGTCGGGTAGGATGCTGGCTTGGCTTTCCAGGGAGCAGGAGGGAGGGGTCGGTGTCTCCCATATTACGGACCCCACGGGGGAGCTGGTAAGCTCTCCGGGGGGTATTAATCAGTGCTTTGCCGACTTCTACCGTGCACTCTATGAGTCAAGGGTGGATTATGGTGATGAGGACCTGGTGAGGTATTTGGGGGACATTGACATTCCGGTCCTTACGGAGACCTACCGAGAGCGGCTCGACGCCCCTATCACGGTGAAGGAGATCCAGCGGGCCCTTAAATCTATGCAATCTGGCAAGACGCCCAGGCCTGATGGAATTCCTGTGGAGTTCTACAAACACTATGCAGACGAACTAGTGCCCAGACTACATTCCCTATTCACGGTGTCCGCACAGCAGGGAGAGCTCCCTGTTTCCATGGGTGAGGCGGTCATAGTGGTGATCCCGAAGCCGGGGAAGGACCCTTCCCTCTGTTCCTCGTATCGCCCTATCTCGTTGCTGAACGTGGATGCGAAGATCCTGGCTAAGATCTTAGCAACAAGACTGAACTCTGTCATTACTGCCCTGGTACACTCGGATCAAACGGGCTTTATGCCAGGTAGAGGAACGGATATCAACATTAGACGCCTCCTCACCCACGTTGATGGGGCTGGCGAGGGGTCGATGGGAGTGGTGGCCTCACTTGACGCAGAGAAGGCCTTCGACTCTGTGGAGTGGGGCTACCTCTGGGGGGTGCTCGACAGCTTCGG
This sequence comes from Rana muscosa, assembly GCA_029206835.1. Classification (NCBI taxonomy): domain Eukaryota; kingdom Metazoa; phylum Chordata; class Amphibia; order Anura; family Ranidae; genus Rana; species Rana muscosa. The sequence goes on along the minus strand of CM055127.1, from coordinate 439,274,288 downwards.
GTTCGGGCCAGGCTTCCTGAAATGGGTACGCATGTTATATAGCTCCCCATCTGCTAGAATTCGGACCAACGGCTGCCTGTCAGACGTCTTCCCCTTGGGCCGCGGCACGAGACAGGGGTGTCCCCTCTCCCCGGGTTTATTTGCCCTTGCTATGGAACCACTGGCCATCCTGTTGAGAGCTGAGCCGAGGGTCCGGGGATTACAAATAGGCCCAATTGAAGAAAAGCTGTCTCTATATGCGGATGATGCCCTGCTATACCTGGCGGATGCCTCCTCATCCCTGCATGTGGCTTTAGATCTGATTAACCAATTTGGGGGCTACTCCGGTATTCGTATCAACTGGGACAAATCGGTCTTGTTTCCTCTATGTCCCTCGACCCCGCGGCCCACGACACAAACGCACCTCAAATGGGTAGATGAATTTACGTACCTGGGCATCAAGATTAGCGGCAAAATCAGAGATTATGTTGGCAAAAACATACAACCACTCATGGCCCAACTAGTGACCAAGTGCGCGGTGTGGCGGTCCCTCCCTCTGACGCCGGTGGGTAGAGTCAACCTTTTGAAGATGGTCTTTCTCCCAAAATTCCTGTACTTCTTTCGCAGTACCCCCTCGTACATCCCTAGGTCATTCTTCCGGAGGTTGGACAGCTTGTTGATCTCTTTTGTCTGGGCTGGGAGACCCCCCCGAGTGGCGAGGAAGATCTTGTATTTGTCCTTGTCTGGGGGGGACTGGCGCTCCCTAACTTCCTGCTTTATTACTGGGCGGCTGTCCTGGTTACGGTGAGATGGTGGTTCTCCCAGCCTAGACAGAACCCGGCGGTCACACTAGAGGCGGCTATTTTGGGCTCCTACGCGGCCTTGAGCAATTTACCTTTTCGCGGCCTCAGGGCCAGCCCCTGTATGACGACCCTCATGCGGACCACAGTTAAGGTCTGGCAGGAGGCTCGACTAATGTACCGGCGGCCCAACCTGGTATCCCCGCATATACCCTTGTGGGCTAACCCTATGCTGCCTCACATGAACAGTATCCCAGATCCATCCCTGTGGGCAAAAAAGGGGATCGTTACTCTGAAACATATAGTGAAAGCGGGTACAATTATGTCTTTCCGGGAACTCAGGCAGGCGTATCTCCTCCCGGTCTCTTTCCAATTTAGGTACTGGCAGCTGAGACATGCCTTTGAGGCCCAATTCCCGGAGCCTATAACCCTGGAGTCAGACTCTGTTGAGCGACTCTTATCCTCCGCTCTTATGGACCGACCCCTCTCGTCCCTGTACCTATACCTCACGGTACAGTATGATGCTAAGCTTACTAAGCCGTGGGATGAATAGAGGGCTGATATTCCGTCGCTAGATGAGGAGGAGTGGCGGGACTGCCTCTCATCCTATATCCCCGTTATGATTGCAGCAAAGGATAGGTTTATACAATTTAAATTTCTCCACAGAGCCTACTACACCCCGCAGAGGCTAGCACGTATTTACCCGCAGCGAGATCCCAATTGTCAGAGATGCAGGCAGGAGACAGGTACATTTTGGCACATGGTCTGGTCGTGTCCGAAACTCCAGCCCTATTGGGAGGATGTGGCTTCCAGACTGACTGAAGTGACTGGCTTAAACGTGCCGACTGACCCCAAGATCCTACTACTAAATCATATGGAGGACGTGGAAGGGGATAGATATTGTAAACTCTGCTTGATCTTCTCACTATTTTATGCTAGGCGGGAAATCCTGCTCAAGTGGAAGTCTGAGGACCCCCCCACATGCGCTGCTTGGCAGCGCTCAGTCGATTCAGTACTTCCTCTATATAAACTGACTTACGAGAGTAGACGGTGCCCCGCAAAGTTCGACAGAGTTTGGTCTTCATGGCAGACCACTCGCTCTGACTTGGAGCCCCCCCCTGGGTGTGGCTGACTGGGCTGTTTGTTGGGGGGCGGTTCCCCCCCCACCACCCCGCCCCTCTTGGCTCCTGGACTTAACTGCTACTCAGGGTTAATGTACGGCCGGGGTGGGGTGAACTAGAGTAGTTGTTAAGCACGATAGGGGTTGGGCCAATGTTTGTTTGTTGATTATTTGCATTATGTAACGATTGAGGGGGGTGTGATCCCCCGGATGTGACGCATTATCCTGTTTGTTTGCTCTGTACTATTGGATGTGCGATTTACTGGTTGTAGTGCCCTCCAGAATCTGGATGTAAACTGCACCCCCCGGTCAGATACAATGTTCACAGGAATGCCGTGCAGCCTTACTATTTCCTTGATGAATAGTTTTGCTGTCTCGGGGGCAGAAGGTGTACATCTCATGGGCAGAAAATGGGCCATTTTGGAAAGTCTGTCCACTACCACAAAAATGGTAGTGCAATTTTCTGACAGTGGTAGTTCCACAATAAAGTCCATGGATATCATTCTCCAAGGTCTTTCCGGGATGGGTAATGGTCTCAATAGACCCCAGGTTTTACTGTCTTTATTTTGAATGCACGTAGTGCATGATTCCACATAGTCCTTGCAGTCCTTTGACAGTTGAGGCCACCAAAATATGCGCTGGAGAAGTTCGGATTCTTTTGTGCACCCCAAAGTGGCCAGTTAGTTCATGATCGTGACAAGACTTGAGAACATTAATCCGTAATTGCAGAGGTACAAAGATCTTGTCCTTAAACCATAGTAGGTCGTCTTTCAACTGCAGGGTAACATCGTAGGACTCATTGGTAGAAGCCTGCTTTATCTGGGAAAGTAAGTCTCCTTGGAGTCAGGATGGTGTCTGGAGGTGAGGGAGCTTCGGCTCCACTAAACATCCGGGAAAGCGCATCTGGCTTGGTATTTTTTGACCCGGGCCTGTAGGTTATGTGGAATGAAAATCTGGTAAAAAAAAGTGCCCATCTGGCTTGACGTGGTTTCAGTCTCTTGGCTACTTTCAGGTACTCCAGATTCTTGTGGTCCGTATAGATCAAAATAGGATGTGCTGCCCCCTCTAGCAAGTAGCGCCACTCTTCCAATGCGGCCTTAATTGCGAGTAGTTCTCTGTCCCCCACATCATAGTTCCTCTCAGCTTCTGACAATTTCCGAGAAAAAAAAGCGACTGGATGCAACTGAGATTTGGGACCCTGTCTTTGGGAGAGTACTGCCCCCACTGCGATCTCAGAGGCATCTACCTCCAAAATGTAAGGCAGAGCTGGGTCTGGATGTTTTAGTACTGCGGCAGAAACAAACTGATCCTTTAGGGTGGAGGAGGCAACCTGGGCTTCCGGGGTCCAGTGGAATCGTATGCCTTGTTTCGTCAGGCTGGTGATGGGTGAGATGATGGAAGAAAATCCCCGGATAAACTTGCGAGAAAAATTGGCAAACCCTACAAAGCGTTGGATCCCCTTTTTGTCAGTATGGGTTGGCCAATCCAAGATGGCGGAAACTATTTGTGGATCCATTTTGACACCTTCTATGGAGATAATCAATCCCAAAAACTGAATGCTTTGTTGTTCAAATTCGCATATCTCGGGTTTTGCATAGAGGCCATGCTGACGGAGTCGGGTTAATACTCTCTTGACATGCTCTTGATGAATAGACAAGGAAGAGGAGAAAACTGGGATATCGTCCAGGTAAATTATAACAAACAAGTCTAGGTAATCTCTGAAAATGTCATTCACAAAGTGTTGGAATGTGGCAGGGGCGTTGCACAGACCGAAGGGCATTACAAGGTATTCAAAATGCCCGATCGGGTACGGAAGGCAGTCTTCCATTCACCCCCACTACGAATCCGGACCAGGTTGTAGGCCCCACGAAGGTCCAATTTAGTGAATATAGCTGCAGCTCCAAGTCTCTGGAATAGTTCTGGCACCAAGGGAAGGGGGGTACCGGTTTTTAATTGTAATTTTATTGAGTTCACGGTAGTCTACGCAGGGGCGTAGAGAATGCCCCTTTTTTCGACGAAAAAGATCCCTGCCCCTGCTGGAGAGGTAGATGGGCGGATGAACCCCTTCTCCAGGTTGTCGTCGATATAGGTCTTGAGGGTCCCTAGTTCCAATTCGGTCAGGGAGAAGATCCTTCCGAATGGCACCTCCGCCCCGGGGAGGAGCTCAATTGGACAATCATAGGATCGGTGTGGGGGAAGTGTTTCTGCACCCTTTTTGCTGAACACGTCCAGGAAGTGGTGATATTCTTCAGGAATGGACTGGCGGGTTTCAGCGTCATTGTCCAAGCAATGCAATGAAGAGGGGACGTCAGCGACCTCTGGCACACAGTGCTGACGGCAGTAAGGGGAAAGGAAGCTGATCTTGCTCGTGACCCAGTCAATTTGTGGGTTGTGTGCCCTCAGCCAGGGCATGCACAGTGTAATGGGAAACAGGGGGGACTCAATGATGTCCAGGCAAAGTAACTGCCGGTGATTACCGGAGATAGTTGCATTCAGAGGGACAGTTTCCTGCGTGACTGGTCCAGATTTAATAGCCGATCCATCGGCCAGATGCACAGAAAGTCCCTTAGCTCTGTGTTGCAGGGGGATTCGGAATCTGTTAGCAAAGGAAGCGTCCATAAAACCGCTGCATGCTCCGGAGTCAATTATGGCGGTAGTTTGTATACTTCTTCCTGGAAGCTGTAGGGAGACAGAGACAGCCAGATGAGTTGCGTTGTCAAACGGAGTAGATGAGTAGGTAGAAGAGATAGAGGAACACTTACGGGTCTTTGCAGGACAGGTTCTCACATAGTGTCCTGATTCCCCGCAGTAGAGGCAGAGATTGTTGAGTCGTCGACGTTGGCGCTCCTCGGCGGTGAGCGAGGGGCGAAGCAGGCCAAGTTGCAACGGTTCCGAGGTGTCGGTAGAGGGATGAGCAGGAGCGGAGTGAGGAGGGTTGAACACACGGGGAAGCATCCATACAGGACGAGAAGAGCCAGCGGTACGTTCAGCTCTTCGTTCCCTTAGCCGTCTGTCAATTAAGGTAGATTGAAGAATTAGGGCGTCTAGTGTCGCCGGGATGCCAACCCGAGCCAGTTCGTCTTTAAGGGGCTCGGAGAGGCCCATACGGAACTGGTGGCGCAGGGCAGCATCGTTTCAATTCGTGTCCGAACTCCAGCGCCTGAATTCGGACACATAGTCCTCCACGGGCCGGCGACCGTGTTGCAGGGAGCATAATGCCACCTCTGCGGTGGCTGCCTGTTGGGGATCCTCGTAAAGGAGATCCATGGCTTCAAAGAAGGTGCTCAGGAGATTGAGGCAACTGTCTTTATGTTCCAAGAGGCGATGGGCCTATGACTGTGGTTCGCCTGATAGTAGGGCAATGACAAAGCCCACCTTGGTAGTTTCAAGAGAAAAAGTTCTGGGCTGTAGGGCGAAGAAGAGCTCACAGGCGTTGCGAAATGCCCTATATTTGCTGCGATCTCCAGAAAACCTCTTGGGAGGAGGAACCCGGGGTTCGGGCGGTAGCATGACGACCGAGGGTGCAGGTGAAGTTCCTGATGCGGCAGGTGCCGTGGTGGACAGGGTCTGGACACGCTCCTCTAGACGGGTATAGCCTTCTTGTAGGTTCCTGACTGCCGTAGTGAGTCCATCTAGGTGACGGCATAGTTCCTCCATGGGAGAGGCCCCCTGCGTGGGCTCGGACATGGCTGTCCGGTACTGTCACGTACCTGGTTAGGGAGCCCAACGTGCAGGGAGTGGCCTCTCTTAAACCTCCGGCTCTAGAACCCCTGGTAGAGCAGACAGGGGCTCAAGAGGGCAGAGGGACACAAGTGCCTGGTGGAAACTGAAGCGGATGGTGGTTGTGGCAGCTGGAGGGTAAGCAGCGGTCCGCAGCTGGAGGTAGCTGATGGAGGGCATGCAGAGGTCCGCAGCAGGGCACTTGTAAGTCAGGAGACAGGCTTGGTGAGGACAGGCCGGGTCAAACACAAGCGGGCAGGTAGGGTGCAAGCAGGATCCAAGAATGGTTAAAGTCCAGGCCGGGTCAGGTTATCAGGCGGGCAGCAAACAGGTAGAAGGGAGCAGGCAGAAGCGAAGTCGGGACAAGCCGGGGTCGAAGGCAGGCAGCAAACAGGAGAAGTCAAGGAGAGCCAGATCAGGTATCAGGGTAACACAAATCAGTAGTTCAGGTAGCAGGGGTCTCAGGAAACGCTGTAGACCGGACAGCAAGGAAGCAAAGTGACAGCTCTCTTTAAATAGGCTGACTTGGCGCCAAGTACCGTCATGAGGTGCGCGCGCGCTCCCGCGCGCGTCCGCGCACCGCTATCGCGCATGCGCGTGCGCCGAACAAATCTTACGCGCACAGGAATTCTGACACCCAGATTGCTGGGATGACTCTGAAGACGTCTTTCCTGACAGTGACTATCCTGTTATGATGAGTGACTATCCTATTCTAAGAACATTTTTGGTTCTGGGCACCACCACCAGTGCCTAAAGCCCAATTTTTCTGCCCCTGTTTAACAGGGGCGTGTAATTAGAATTTTTGCTGTAATATTTTGCAGCAGGGCTCGTTCCTGCGCTCAACTAGAGTATCTGTGAGGGGTTGCAGTGTTGTGGCACCAGCACCAGTGCCTAAAGCCCAATTTTTCTGCCCCTGTTTAACAGGGGCATGTAATTACAATTTTTGTTGTAATATTTCGCAGCAGGGCCCATTCCTGCGCTCAACAAGAGTATCTGTGAAGCTTTACAGTGTTGTGTCACCACCACCACCACCACCTCCGCCTAAGGCATAATTTTTCTGCCCCTGTTTAACACCATTCTTCCACTGATACAACGGCACCAGTCATCCCATTGACCACTGACGCAGCAGCGCCAATAACCCTACAATGTCAGCTTAAAGGCTTCATGCACATGGGTGCATTTGGCAGTGCAGCCTGAAAAAGACTGCCTCTTTTTGGTGCCTAGGAAGTCCTGGAGCTGTACAGCTGCCCATAGACTTGAATGGGTGAAGCGGCTTTACGCAGCTCTGCACCATTATTTGTGTGCACTATCTACGTTTAAGACTGTAAATCTGCACATGTGCGCTACTTAATGCTAGCTGCATACAGCTGCCTTCACCCATTTGCATCTTGAGGCAGCTCCAGGAGTTCCCGGGTTCCAGAAATACTAAAGCCTTAGGGTTAGGCTGGATGGTTTTCATCAGACCAACCGATCGTGTATGGTACCCATCGGTCTTTTTTCCATCGGTTGGAAAAAATAGAACTTGTTTTAAAATTTTCCGATGGATAAAAAACCGATGGGAATTTCCGATCGTCTATGGGCAAGTCCATCGGTTAAAAAACCCACGCATGCTCAGACTGAATTAGGAGACTGGAGCACTCGTTCTGGTAAAACTAGCGTTCCTAATGGAGAGAGCACATTTGTCATTCTGCAAGTTATTGCTTCGTTTAATGCAGCGCATGTTTTGTTGCTTTAGAACGGTCTTTAAAATGTCATTTTGGCAGCAGATCTTTCTCCTGAGTTCTGACAAACGTATGTCTTTCTTCTTTCTTGTGATCTTAGGAATAATTTGTTTAATTCTTCAAGGCCGACCTCCCAAATTACACCTTTTTTTTTGTTTTTGTCTTTAAATTTGTTGTGCATTTTTTGGTGTGTCAATTTCTCAGAACAACATATTATTTTTATTTTTTACTCATGGAGGTTGGTGTCCCTTGTTATTAATTACACATTGTATTTATGAAATCTTACTGCTACTTCCAAAAAAAAAAACCACATCAGGCATATATGTTGGCTGAAATCAAATTTCCCTTTATTTCGGAAAAAAAACAAACAAAAACCGAAGGGCAACTATTCAGAAATTAGCAGAGAATATAAAGTCATTAGATCCCAAATGCAGACCTGACTATGATCAATAATAAAATCAACAACAGCATGAAATCAGGAGCAGCAGCCAAATACATACATCATCCCAAGCTGTGGTACTCCATCAACCTTCAATTTCTGGATGAGCAGCTCGAGGCCAGGGAATCACCTCCTGCTCTTCCCTGTAGCCTTCCTTCCACGCCTCTCTGCAGTGTTCTCTCCACGGCCCCTCCACGCACCCTTGCAGGCTGGGCCACTGTGGGTGGTGATGTGGCAGGAGGAGGAGGAGAAGGAGGAGAGGGATTGGCCTGCTGCGAGATATGGGTGGCCTCAGTCAGCAGCCCCCTCGCCCCCATGTGTACGGCCATATATATATAATTTGCTCACAAAGGGCCCGTTGTCCCGCCTCCATTCTGAGCAACTTATCCGCCAGATAGGTGCTAAACCCCTCCGTAGGGTTGAGGGGGGCCCTCATGATAGCAGCAGCCTCCTGAATCATCTTTAGTGACTCCTCCTCCACTTGTGTCATCCGCCGTTGTTTTGGCGGTCTGATGTGGAGGGGAGCCACTTGGGAGACGGTGCTGCCACTAGGCCTGGGGACCCGCTGAGTCCCACTTGGCCCTGCCTCCTCCTGCCTGCCACACTCCTGACCCTCTTCCTCCTGGCTTGCCTCATCCTGTTTTAAAATTAAAATGAAAAATTCAATTATTTTGGGAATCTATCACACACAATTTTGATCTCATTACTGGTTTTTTTTTTTTGGGGGGGGGGGGATGATATCGTTTATGGCTAATCCAAACAGTTCAACACAATATTACTTAGTGGACAATAATTATGATCAAAAATACTATACCTGGCTGAAGATGTGAAGATCTGGCTCTTCTAGCTCGGGAGGCTCCTCCTCCGCCTCTGCAGGGGTGGAGGGAAGGGTGGAAGGAACGCTGGAGGGAAGGGTGGAAGGAAGGGTTGAGGGAAGGCTGGAAATAGATTCCCTGACCTCGATCTGGTCATCCAGAAATTGAAGATGTCTGTAGTACCACAGCTTGGGCTTTACTACATCCTCGGCTGCTGCTCCTGATCTCTTTGACTGGCGCACTTCCTTGTATTTTTTTTTATAGGAATTACGCAGGTTGTTGATTTTATTATTGATCATAGTGTAGTCTGCATCTGGGATCCATGGCTTCATATCCTCTGCTAACTTGGTAATAGTTGCCTGACGTACATCACTCTTGTGGTACGCTGGGTGTTTCAGTTCCCACAGGTTGCGCTGTTCCTTATATTTTTCTATAAAAATCAGCATCACCTCCGGCTCTCATAGTTTATGCATCTTTTTGGAACAACAAGTAAAAAACAAAAGAAAAAAAAGAAAAGGATCAGAATTGATTCTCCTCAACTTATCACAATATTCCCCCATACAATCATGAAACATTAGAGGCCACTGCAGGCCCGAGTTCCCTTCTTACCTTAGTTCACTTCGTTGGTTCACTTCCGGTCGTCCTTACTCCGTGCATCCCTAATAACTTCTTTCCCCTTTTTATACCCTGCGCATGCGTGTAACTCCGCCCTCGTCGCCCGCCCATGACGGACTTTTTCAGCATTTCCCCGCCCCTTAACGAACGGCGCACAGTGTGAGACGGCGAAATGTCGCAGACACAGGTGGCTTCTTTACTCGAAATTACCAACGAGGAAAGCCCGGAGGCGGAAACGTCACGATCCAGTAAAAAAAGATACAAGGCGACTAATACCGTATTTTTCGCACCATAAGACGCACTTTTACCCCCCCAAAAAATAGGGAAAAGTGTCCCTGCATCTTATGGAGCGAATGCTGAGCAGGCTCCGCCCCCCCCATCGCCGCCGCCATGTCAGAATACAGACACTCGGCTTCTCTGTGGAGGAGAGATGACAGGATGTGAGGCATATCCTTGCTGGGGCATACCAAGGGGGAGCGGGGGGAGACGGTCTGCCCCAGGTGCCAAAACATGGGGGTTGTCAGTGTTGTTGCTATAATGGTGCACTCCGCACCCAGGTAAGTTGACACCCGCCAGATGTGACCCCATCCTGCAAACGACAAGAGCCCTGGATGGCTTTTTTTTTTTCCAGCTGGAACACCCCCGGCGCCTTGGTCTGGTCCAGTCTCACTTCCTGCCTCTCTTGACTTGCCGCTGCTGCAAATTATGTCCTCAGTCCTCCTTCCTAGCTGCTGCCCCGGTGTATCTGATGCTGAGAGCCAGCCAGAGGGGGTTGTGGATTGTAATGGCAGTGTCCTCCACTGCCTGAGGTGAGTGATAAGGGAGTGGGAGGTGTGGGATGGTATCCACTGTTCATCATTTGAGCTGTTGTTATATGAGAGGCTGAGGGGGTGTTTGTGTCTGCCCTGCCACCCTGAGCTGATCTGGGAAGGGCGGGGGGGGGGGGGGGGGTTGCTGTGTGTCCACCACCACCCAGGTATAGTGTAGCTGAGCTTATTTGATAGGGGGGCTGATATTGCTGTGTGTCCACCACCCACCTATAGTAGTAATATAATATTAAATATTTTAGTACATCATTTGGTTCAGAATATTTTTTTTCTTGTTTTTCTCCTGTAAAACCTGGGTGCGTCTTATGGTCAGGTGCGTCTTATGGAGCGAAAAATACGGTATGTCTTTTTCTGAGATGGCGGAGATGGTGGACATTCTGCGGAGGAAGGATTACGACGGCAAGCATGGCCCATACGACACCCCTAATCTCCGAAAGTCACAAATTATGGACAAAGTTGCGAAGACTCTCTATAAAAAATATGGGGTCAGGAGATCCAAGGAACAACTCCGTAAAAGGTGGTCAGACCTGAAGCTCAGGGAGCCGGAGCAGTATAGGAAGCTTATAAAAAGCATTGAAAAAAGTAAGTTTATTTTACTGTGTTCTTTCACATTGTAATATGTATTCTTTCATGTTTTGCAACATGTGCTTGGCTTGACTGGTTTCACATTTTAAAATCACAACTTTTATGTTAAGTGGAGAGTCCACTTATTTGCTAAATGTGTGGATAAAAATATTGCTGCTCTTCCCCCAAACATGTTTGGCACATATCCACGTAAACTACATGTGGGCATGCCTCATTTTACTTCAACAATGTTTATCTACACATTGTTGGCAAGATGATGTGTTGTAAGGAAAATTCAAATGTGAATGAAAGGATAAACTGTATTCTGGGTAAAGGAGATGACACTCCAGCAGTTGTGTACTTTTTTAGGTTCTTGATCAAGATACTATACTCTAGGCCACATGACCAAATTTCTTAACGGTGTCACACACAGGTGGTCCAGTGGATACCTTGGTGGTTATCCAAGTGTATTTGTGAGTGTCCTCAAAAATAAAATGTTGCTTTTTTGAGTTTGCAAGATCTCATATGTTCATCTTGAAACTCAGGGCCAAATATCAATTGTACCCCACTTCAAAACATTGAGAAACCATTTTCAGGCCTAAAAAGTCTGTGTGCTAAAGGATACATTATTTTTTCAATTCCCATGGGGAAGAGGAGACTGGGAGGACACCATGCTCAGGAGACGAGGAACCCAACACCACAGAAACTCCCCGAAGATCCCAAAGCAGACCAAGTTCAGCAGGTTCAGGAAGCGGAGGGGGAGAAGGCGGAGGTGGAGGAAGGGGAGGTGGAGGAAGGAGAGGTGGAGCTTATCAGCACAACAGGTCAGTGTCTGTCACCACAACTTCAAGGTAAATACAGATGTAGGCCTGCATAGTTTTAAAATATTTGTTTCTTTTTAGGGACTGAACGTGGGGGTGTGTCAGGAAGTCCAAATCCTCCATTCTCGAGTGCCAGTGCCAAAATAATTATTCAGGAAATCATGGAATGCAGTAGCGAAATGGACATTATGAGAAAGAGAATGATTGTGATTGAGCAAAAATATAAAAACATGATAGATATTTTGTGTTTTTTGTTATGCGTCCGAAATTTTCTATGGGATTTACACAAGCCCAAATGTGAAGATGCACACACTGAAGACTCAACATGGGCTATCTGCCGTCACAGGATATCTATGTCCCTGTTTTGGGGGTGCAACCCCTTCCTCCCTCCTCAAGTAGGGGAGAGGAAGGGTTTTCACCCCCAAAGCACGTCCATTGATCCCCCATGATGGCAGATAGCACATGTTTACCTTAGCCATGGGATCATGTTGAAGATACCCATTTGAGCCCCAAAAATAAAGTGTGGTTCTTCACATTTGGGATGGATCAGGGGTAACATCACCCCATCTCCTGTTTGTCTTTTTCACTGTGTTATTTTATGACTTTTTTAGTTAAAATATTTTGTCTTTTGACCCATGCATGTTTCTGCCAAAAAAGCCGCACAAAAAAAAAAAAAGAATTTAAAAAAACAACCAAAACTGTGGTGCAATCAATAAAAACATTCGGGAAGTCTAAAAAAGGTGTGCCTTTTTCTTTCTATGCTCAATAGCAGTTCTGAAGATGCAAAAAGAGTGTTTTTACCTCTGAGATTTGAGGCTATTTACTAAGGACAAATACACTTGGCACTACTAGAACCTGGGAGACACGTAAACCACAAATACAAGAATGACAACACAAGTTAGTAGTAAATCAAATATTTTTGTTTATTTTAAAAAGGTAAAATCAAAGGTCAGATGTGGTCTGGCATTGCGATGGCCCCCCTACCCGTGAAGTACTCTACGTATTTCTGACGTACTTCACGGGCACTTTGGGGGGCCAAGCCAGTACAGGCAGTGCTGAGGCCGGTCAGATTTATCAGTTCAGAGGGACCGGCCTCAGGCCCAACTGATGACACATAATTTGTGGAGAATTTCCGTAAAAAATTGTGCAACAAGCAGCAGCAGTACACAATGTTGTTGAGTTTATAATCCGCCAAATGTATAGCTGTCTGGAACAGGCGGAACCGGCTGGCCATTATCCCAAAGGCATTCTGCACAACTCTCCGGGCTCTGGCCAGCCGGTAGTTAAAAACCCTCCTCTCTGGGGTGAGGGTGCATTGGGGAAACGGCCGCATGAGGTGTGGTCCTAGTCCAAAAGCTTCATCCGCAATGAAAACGAACGGTAGCCCTTCCACGTTCTCTGCATCTGGAGGCAGTGCAAGACCCCCAGCCTGCAGACGGTGAGCGAACTCCGTCTCTGCGAATGCTCCGCCATCGGACACTCAGCCGTTCTTCCCCACGTCCACATATAGGAACTCGTACCGTGCCGACACCACCGCCATTAACACTATGCTATTAAAACCTTTATAGTTGAAATAGTATGACCCCGAACGGGGTGGCGGCACTATGTGGACGTGCTTCCCCTCAATTGCCCCTCCGCAGTTGGGGAAATCCCACCGCTGGGCAAATTGGGAGGCCACAGTCAGCCATTCCTGTGGTGTGCTAGGGAACTGTGGAGTCAAACAAAAAGAAGACATTAGTACGGTTTATGTTTACAGTGCAAGCAGATTACACACAAAAACATTGTTGACCAACATCATTCTAACATTATTATTTAGGGGAGTATTTCCTACTAATAAACAAAGGCCCACTTAGCAGATGCCTCACCCCCGCTGAGTGGACATTCTAAAATAAACTAAGGGGGGGGGCATAAGGTGATTGTGGGGGATCCAAAAAAAGGCAAAAGCACTCTGCTGAGCTTGATTGAGAAGTTTAACATTTTTAACATCTTTAGGGGGGGGGAGAGAGGTTTGTCAAACTATGAGGGCACTGACCCCAAAAATATGAAAAGGAAAATAGAAGGCTAGCTGGGTTTGCGCCCAGGATAGCATGCTGGAGAGGTTAGTGAAGGGAAATAGGCATGTAGGGCCCAAAAAGGCCTTTACAGGTAAAAACATGCATGGGGAAAATTTGGGTTAGGAGGGGAAAAATAAGAAGATTCTAAAACAATAAAAACATATAATGTGAGGTTAAAGGAGCAAAATTACATTCATATAGTCCTTCTGCAGGACCTGAATGATGGCCGAACACGTCTCAGGGATAATGATCCCGAGAGCCTGGGGGGAGATGCCTGTTGAGAACTTGAGGTCCTGCAAGCTTCTCCCAGTCGCCAGGTATCTCAACGTGGCAATAAGCCTCTGCTCGGCAGTGATGGCCTGGCGCATCACAGTGTCCTGCCTCGTGATATAGGGGGACAGCAAATCCAACAGACGGTGAAATACGGGGTCCGTCATCCTGAGATAATTCCTGAAATCATCAGGATTATTCTCATGGATTTCCCGCAGCAGAGGCATATGAGAGAATTGGTCCCGCTGGAGCAACCAATTCTTAGTCCATGAACTCCTCCTCACCCTGTTCACAGACTGAACTCGGGTTACAGTGTTAACTGCAACACCAAGTCCAAAGACAGCACGAGCTCGAGAACGAGAACGCACTTCAAACATGGTTTTAAACCGGTCGGCTGGTCAGAACGCACTCAAACAGAACGCACCGTGGAACAGCAAGGCCTGAGAAGAACGACCTGAAAAACAGTAAACGAACGGCCAAGAAGGCACTGCAAGGCAGTAACGACCTGACTGCACGCACTGAATCACAAATACAAACCCACAAGCACAAACTGAACACCAGGAAACGATCTGCAAAGCACGGAGACTGAAAAGCGCGAATCGGCTCTCACCAAACTTTTACTAACACGCGGTAACACGAAATCAGCAAAAGCAGCCCAAGGGGTGGCGCCATTAGATTTGTTCGGCCCTTTTATAGCGCGTCGTACGTTTTGTACGTGCCGTCGTTTTCTTGCCGTTGGATTTTTAACTGATGGTGTGTGGCCAAGACTGATGAAAAACAGTTTCATCGGATTTCCGATGGTCAAATCCATCGGACGAAAATCCATAGGTTATCCGATCGTGTGTACAGGGCTTTACTGTCTTTACACAGCATGGGCAAATGCACTAATGCACTAAAAGTAAGTTAGGAGGTCATTGGATTTTGTGCAGATCTATTTTAATAGATAAAACATCGGGATACATGTGTATGTATTACAGAGATGTACGAAATATGTTTAACTTTAGTTTTTTTCATTTTGCACACACTTTAACAAATAATGACAAATTGAAACTGATTATGAACATTGTACTGAATGACGCTCCTGGTCGCTCACGTGAAATGCGATCATAGAGAACACTTATTGGTGTTTAGACTTTCATCCACTGAAGGATGAAGCGTGACTGACATATTAGAGAGTCAATGGCCTTTATTTACCATTGACTAATAATAGCTCTCGTTAAGTGCTCGTTCACGGGTTAGTGAAGTACAGCGTTTTGCTACTATAAACAGGGGGTGTAAAATAGCCTTAAATAGCAACACAGTTCATCTTTCAGATAATAATAATAATACTACAATTCATTTCCATTCAGGTTTATTCTTTATGGTGGTGGAAATTGGAAAATGCACTGGTATACAAAGATCGGTAGTCCAAGACAAGTCAATGAGGTTTCATAGAACAATGAAGAAAGGATGATGATTGGTTGTTATTAGGGATGAGGTGATTTCGACTAAATTGATTTCTGCAAAACTCACGACTTCAATCTAAGTTTAGCTTGCTGAAGTGCTTAAGCAAGTTTTACATGGAAAAAAATAAAAATATCTGCTCTTTTTTCTTTATTTAGAAGTGTGATCTTTTTAATATGGGGGGTTATTTAGGGTTGCTTTGTTTATTGCATTTAGGCTGCATTCACACCTGAGAGGATAACTAGACATGAGCAAACAAAATTTGGAGGAAATTGTTGTTATTCAGAGATTTGGATGTATCCGAATCTCCGAATCACAATAGTAACTAATTGCAATGAAAATTCGAAATAAATGATAACGAAAACATTCGTTTGCAACTTCAGAGGGTTTTGTAAGTTCAATAATATGTGTCACACTCTGTATTGTTATGATTAGCCAAAGCTAAAGTCACAAAACGTCAAAGTAACAAGCATATCACATTGAAGTCGCATGCAAGTTGCAAACCACAAGCGAGTCACATTAAAGTCACAAGCAAGTTGCAATGCAAAGTCACACTGGAAACATCTCTGAATGTATCCGAATCTTCTGAAATAACTTCAGAAACTCCAAATTGATTCAGAACAATGAATATACAAAACAAATCCAAATATACAAAATAAATTCCGAAAACGAATCATTCTAACATAACGAATATGACAAAAACAAAATGATTGACATAAAGTGGTTGTAAAGTCACAGAAAGATTACTGCCAGCCCCTCTGATAAACCAAGCTATACTACATAGTGTAAATGTTTGTATAAAATTATGCCTCGAAATACCTTCTTTCAGATTGTTTCTGTTCAGTCATGTGACCTCCGACCGCTCTTCTCCCCCAATCTAAGGGCTACAGCGAGAGGGGCTGAGATTCCCCTCTGACGTCAGGCGGGAGTATACGTGACCGCTGTGCTCTCCGCTCAGCCCCTCCCACTGTAGCCCTTAGATCGGGGAGGAGAACGGCCAGAGGTCACGTGACCGCACAGAAATTATCTGAAAGATGGTATTTTGAGGAATAATTTTATACAAACATTTACACTATGTAGTATAGCTTGGAAGTTCAAAGGGGCTGGCAGTAATCCTTCTCTAAATTTACTGCCAGCTACTAATAGTGGCAGGAGGGGAGGGGTGGTGAGGGGCAGGGAAGAAATCACTCACACACGGGAGCTGACAGGCAGGGAGGGAGGGGTAGAGAGGAGAGACTCTAACATAGCGGGATGACGAAGGCACATAAACTGACCACGGTATCATGGATCAGCAGCCATTTTATAAATCCTGTATTATAATAATAATGATTACCGCGGTCAGTTTACATAGGAATGGGACACAGAAATGGACAGGATCAACCAGGTTTTTTTTATAGCATAGAAAGGGACAGACTAGACAGCACAAGCACTATGCTGTGTAACCTGCGATAAGGGAACAAAATCTTTTATCTATTTAAAAAAAAACATTTTTTTTAAGTGTTACAACCTCTTTAACCACTTCTCTACCGCTGTATTGTCATATGACGGCCGCAGGAACCCTTTTTCCCCCAGGGCGGCCGTCATATGTCGTCCTGGGATTCCCTGCAGTGTGGAGAGCGCGCGCATCACTGGGGACCCAATGCGCAATGTCCGCCGGGCAGCCACGATTGCTCGTCACAGAGCAGGGACGTGGATCTGTGTGTGTAAATACACAGATCCACGTCCTGTCAGGTGAGAGGAGACTGATCTGTGTGTTCCCATTACAGAGGAACACTGAACGGTCTCCTCCCCTTGTGAGTCCCCTCCCCCTACAGTTAGAATCACTCCCTAGGACACACAATTAAGCCCTTGATCACCCCGTGGTGTTAACCCCTTCCCTGCCAGTCACATTTATACAGTAATCAATGCATTTTTATGGCACTGATCGCTGTATAAATGTGAATGGTCCCAAAATAGTGTCAAAAGTGTCCGATATGTCCGCCGCAATGTCACAGTCACGATAAAAATCGCAGATCGCTGCCATTACCATAAAAAAAAAATGCCATAATTCTATCCCCTATTTTGTAGACGCTATAACTTTTGCGCAATCCAATCATTATTGCGATTTTTTTTTTTTTACCAAAAATATGTAGAAGAATACATATCGGCCTAAACTGAGGAAATTTTATTTTTTTATTTTTTTTAAATTGGGATATTTATTATAGCAAAATGTAATAAATATTGTGTTTTTTTCAAAATTGTCACTCAAAGTATCGCCATACGTCTGATTTTAGTGGACCGGATGTCAGCGGACATGGTCACCGCTGACATCCGTCGCTCCATAGACTTACATGGAGCGTCCGTTCAGGTCCGCCAAAAAAACTGACAGGCGGACCTGAACTGTCCGCCCGTGTGAAAGGGGCCTTAATCATATATTCTAACAGAAAGTCACATCATAGTAGCAAAAAACAAAAAGGAATTTGGAGATTTGGGGGAGGCTAATGGCACGTACACACGATCGGAATTTCCGTCGGAAAAACCTTGGATGGTTTTTCCAACGGAATTCCACTCAAGCTTGGCAAGCATACACACGGTCACACAAAAGTTCTCAGAAATTTCGACCGTCAAGAACACGGTGACGTACAACACTATGACGAGCCGAGAAAATTAAGTTCAATGCTTCCGAGCATGCGTCAAATTGTTTCCGAGCATGCGTAGGAATTTTGCGCGTCGGAATTGCTACAGACGATCGGAATTTCCGATAGGATTTTTTTCCGTCGGAAAAATAGAGAACCTACTCTCAATCTTTTCTTGGCGGAAATTCCGACAGCAAAAGTCCGATGGAGCATACACACGGTCAGAATTTCCGTCAAAAAGCTCACATCGGACTTTTCTTGTCGCAATTTCCGATCGTCTGTACGCGGCATTATACTGATAGAAGGGGCTTTTTTTTATTTATAAATATATATACCGCATATACTCGAGTATAAGCCGACCCGAATATAAGCCGAGGCACCTAATTTTACCACAAAACTGGGAAAACGTATTGACTCGAGTATAAGCCAAGGGTGTCCATCTGCATGCCTCACTATGTCCATGTGTCCATGCCTCACTGTGTCCATGTGCCCATGCCTCACTGTGCCCATGCCTCACTGTGCCCATGACTAGACTGACGTTTAACATGGGAGTCTATGGAAGGGGTGCCCGGCTTTGAAAAAATTGGTGCTCCCCGGCCGTAGGTCCCCCAGACAACAAACTTTGCACACTTGTAGAGGAAGAGTTTGGCTACCTGTGTGCCAAGCTTGGGGTCCAGGGGACCTACGGCCGGCCAGTACTGGGTCCCCAAAGTCTGGGAGATCAGGCACAAAAAGGTGACTCGAGTATAAGCCGAGGGGGGCATTTTCAGCACAAAAAAATGTGCTGAAAAACTCGGCTTATACTCGAGTATATACGGTACTTGAATCAATTTTTTTAAACCAGAGTTTATATAATTTAGCTCTTAGTTTGATCAAGCACTACTTCAAATGTACTACTCATGGGTCCCTTTAATGGCTGTACGGCACCAACCAACCCACCACAGGGAACCTCTCCTTGCATTGACTCTACACCATGGCAGGGCTATCTGTTCTCTGGGACCTTCACCCTCCTGACTAGTGATGAGCCGAACACCCCCGGGTTCGGTTCGCACCAGAACCCGCGAACGGACCGAAAGTTCGAACGAACATTAGAACCCTATTAAATACAATGGATGCGAACGTTCGAATTCTAAAGTGCTAATTATAACAACTATTATGCATGTTATTGTCCTAAAAAGGGTTTGGGAACCCGGGTTCTGCACCAGGGGACATGTATCAATGCAAAAATAAGTTTTAAAAACGGTCGTTTTCCGGGAGCAGTCATTTTAATGATGCATAAAGTGAAAAAAAAAAAGTCAAATATTCCTTTAAATATCGTACCTGGGGGGTGTCTAAAGTATGCCTGTGAAGTGCCACGTGTTTCCCGTGTTTAGAACTGTCCCTGCACAAAATGACACTTCTAAAGGAAAAAAAAGCCATTTAAAACTGCTTGCGGCTTTAATGTAATGTCTGGTCCCGGTAATATGGATGAAAATCTTTAAGAAAAATGGCATAGCTACCCCATGACCCCCCCCCCCCTACCCCAGCCCATTACCAGCCCCTTTGGGTCTTGTATGGATATTAAGGGGAACCCCGCACATAAAATAAAAAAGGCCCTATATACTCTGAACAGCCGTATACAGGCGGTGCATACAAGACAGGGACTGTAGGTTTGTTCTTATGTAGAATCTGTTTGTAATTTTGAACAGGTACATTGTTGAAGTGTAGCTCCAGACCAAAAATCTATTTTTAAACTTTTTGGAAAACATAGGTAAGGGTTATCACCCCTGTAACATTTGTTTTGCTGTCTGTGCCCCTGTTCAGAACATTTCACCTCACTTTCCGTCCTAATGACAACTGTTTTTGAAATGTGGTGTTTTTCTTGAAACAAGGATTGCTGATAAAGCATCAGTACAGAGGAGACACCTTTCTCCCATATTTATTCTTACAGGAGAGAATTTTCCTTCCTAGTGGTAGATTTCCTCTCACTTCCTGTTGTCTTCTTGCGTTTGCAAGTAGGAGTCGTTTGTAAGTTGGATGTTTGAAAGTAGGGACCTGCCGTATATACTCTGCAGAAATAGGCCCCTTAGTTGTTGGTGTTGGCACAACACTGTAAGCACTCACAGTTACTCTTGGTTGGTGCTGGAACGCCCTGCTGTCAACTATTATATCAGGAATTTTAATTACATATAATTGTTGAACAGTGGTAGTAAAAATTGGGCCTTTGATGGTGGTGCTGGTGCCACAACACTGTAAGCCCTGACAGTTACTCTTGGTGGGTGCAGCAATGGGCCCTGCTGTGAATTATTAGATCAAGAATTGTAATTACATGCCCCTGTTGAACAGGGGCTGAAAAATTGGGCCTTAGGCACTGGTGGCACAACACTGCAACCCTTCACAGATACTGTACTTGGAGCACAGCAATGAGCCCTGTTGCAAAGTATTGCTTCAAAAATTGTAATGACACGCCCCTGTTAAACAGGGGCTGAAAAATTGGGCCTTAGGCACTGGTGGCACAACACTGCAACTCCTCACAGATACTGTACTTGGAGCACAGCAATGAGCCCTGTTGCAAAGTATTGCTTCAAAAATTGTAATTACACGCCACTGTTAAACAGGGGCTGAAAAATTGGGCGTTAGGCACTGGTGGCGGCACCCATAAACAAAAATGATCTTCCAAGCTATCATCATCAATCGTATCATTGAGGACTCGGAGGAGGAGGATAGGCAGTCAACATAACAGCACAGGCACTCAGCATCAGCATCAGTCTTGAAGGGATGTGACATTTTAAAATCAATTAGTCTGTTATATCAGCATCAGGTGTGTGGTAGCTGGTGGTGATCCAAGACTGGTTCATCTTGATGAAAGTCAGTCGATCAACCGAGTCGGTGGACAGGCGCACCCTGTGATCCGTGACAAATCCTCCAGCAGCACTGAATGTGCGTTCCGAAAGAACGCTGGATGCAGGACAGGCCAGTAGCTCAATTGCATACTGTGCAAGCTCTGGCCAGTGATCCATCCTCAAGACCCAGTAAGCCAGAGGATTTTCGGTGGGGAAGGTGTCCAAGTCTGACCTTGCCCCTAGATATTCCTGCACCATGTTTATCAGACGCTGGCGATGGTTGCTGGAACCGATCATACTTTGGGGCTGCGGACTAAAGAATTGTCTGAACGCATCGGTCAGACGGCCACCTTCCCCACCGCTCCTTCTTTGACTGGCCGAAGCCTCAGCAACTCGTTGTCCAGGACCAGGAGTTTGCAACCTCCCAGTCTCTGGGAACGCGTTGCACAGACCTTTCTGCAAGGCCTCCCGGAGTTGTCTCATCCTCTGCTCCCTCTGCGACGGTAACATAAGGTCCGCAACCTTACCCTTGTACCGTGGATCAAGGAGAGTGGCCAGCCAGTAATGGTCCCTCTCCTTGATCCGAAGAATACGAGGATCCTTCCGCAGACTTTGCAGGATCAGGGAGGCCATGCAGCGTAGGTTTGCTGAGGCATTCGCTCCGGAGTCCTCTGGGTCACTAAGGACGACATGATCCGCAGCCACCTCCTCCCAGCCACGTACAAGTCCACTGGTTTCTTGGGACTGTAAATCATCCCTAAAAGACTGCTGCTGATGATGCTGAGTGCCAGCCTCCACCTCCATGCTGACACAATCCTCCTCCTCCTCCTCCTCCTCCTCCTCCTCCTCTTCCTGTGCGATGGGTGGGACAGAAGGAACACTGTCTGGGTAAAGGGGGCCTTGAGAGGCAAGGAAGTCCTCCTCTTCCTGCCTCTGTTCTGCCTCAAGTGCCCTGTCCATTATTCCACGCAGCGTGTGCTCCAACAGGTGGACAAGAGGTACAGTGTCACTGATGCATGCACTGTCACTGCTCACCATCCTCGTGGCCTCCTCAAATGGTGCCAGGACAGTGCATGCATCCCTGATCATGCCCCACTGGCGTGGAGAAAAAAAACCAAGCTCCCCTGACCCTGTCCTGGTGCCGTAGTCGCACAGGTACTCATTGATGGCCCTCTGCTGCGTGTGCAGCCGCTGCAGCATGGCCAACGTTGAGTTCCACCTGGTGGGCATGTCACATATAAGGCGGTTCTTGGGCAGGTTCAACTCCTTTTGCAGCTCAGCCAGGCGAGCACTGGCATTATAAGATCTGCGGAAATGCACACAGACTTTCCTGGCCTGCCTCAGGACATCCTGTAAGCCCGGGTACCTGCCCAAGAACCGCTGCACCACCAGGTTAAGGACGTGAGCCACACAGGGCACATGGGTCAGTTGTCCCTGTCGGAGGGCGGAGAGGAGGTTGGTGCCATTGTCGCAAACCACCATTCCTGGCTTAAGCTGGCGTGGCGTCAACCACCTCTCGGCCTGGCCCTGCAGAGCAGACAGGACCTCTGCCCCAGTGTGGCTTCTGTCCCCCAAACACACCAGCGCAAGCACGGCATGGCATCTTTTTGCCTGCGTACTTGCGTAGCCCCGTGAACGGCTACGGAGCACCGCTGGTTCATAGGACAAACCACAGGAAGAGGCCATGGAGGAAGAAGAAGAGGAGGGGGTGGAGGAGAGAGGTGTGTCACAACCAGTAGTAGCATTTTGGAGGCGTGGCGGTGGGACAACCTCCAACACTACTGCACCTTGTCCTGAATCCTTCCCAGCTGCCAAAAGAGTGACCCAATGGGCCGTGAAAGAAAGGTAACGTCCCTGTCCATGCCTGCTGGACCATGAGTCAGCGGTAATATGCACCTTACCGCTGACCGCCCTGTCCAGCGAGGCCAAGACATTGCCTTCCACATGCCGGTAGAGAGCCGGAATAGCCTTCCGTGAGAAAAAGTGGCGTTTGGGAACCTGCCACTGAGGAACCGCACATTGCACAAACTCACGGAAGGGGGCCGAGTCTACCAACTGAAAAGGCAGCAGTTGAAGCGCTAGCAATTTAGCCAAGCTAGCATTCAACCGCTGGGCATGTGGATGGCTGGGAGTGAACTTCTTTCGACGGTCCAGCAGCTGGGGCAGGGAAATTTGCCTGCTAGAATCGGACGTCGGTGTACTGCTAGCAGAGTGGGCGCAAGTACTTGGCTGTGACACACCTAATTCTACACCTTCATTCCTCTCAGTGCATGTTTCAGAGAGGACTGAAGTTATAGTGGGGTTGGAGATCCCAGCTGATGCGGTGCAAGGAGAGGTCCGCTTTGTTCTTTGGTGTGGGTCTTTGAGGTAGGCTTGCCAACGAGCTGCATGGCAGGTCAACATATGTCTGGTCAGGCATGTGGTACCCAAGCGGCTGATGTTTTGGCCACGCGATATACGCTTGAGACATATGTTGCAAACAGCAGCTGTGCGATCTGATGCACTAGCCTCAAAAAAGGCCCACACCAAAGAACTTTTTGAATGACGGGCAGAGGCAGCGCCCTGCACAGGCGGAGCTCTGCGGTGTGATTCCGTCGGTGTACTGCCCTTACGCTGGCCACCAAAGGGCATCCTGCCTCGTTGGAGATGTGCCTCCTCCTCATCCTCCTCCTCCTCCTCTCTCCTATTAGGCACCCACGTGGAGTCATTGACCTCATCATCCCCTCCCTCCTCATCACTGGAGCCAATCTGGCAGTATGCTGCAGCTGCTGGAACATGACTGCCAGATTGGTGTCCTTCTTGAGCATCCCCTCTGTCTGCTCTCACGCTACTGCCTTCCTCTAGCTGGGTTTCATCATCAGACCCTTCGAAACGCTGGGCATCCTCCTGGAGCATGTACCCAACACTGTGCTGAAACAGTTCGGGGGACTCCTCAGGAGGAGGACATGGTGGGTCTAGGGAAGGAGTGACTGATGATTTGTCTGACATTGATACCAGGGAAGACGACGCTTTGGCAGCTGCTTTTCCAGTACCCTGAGCCTGGGTGAGAGAGGATGAGGAGGAGGAGGAGGGCTTGGTCATCCACTCTACCAAGTCTTCGGCATGATGTGGCTCAACATGTCCAGCTGCCGAAAAGAAGGACAAGCGTGTCCCATGGCCATGTGCTGATGACAATGCACCGCGTCCACGACCAGCACTGTTGCCCCCAGACACAGAGCCTGCTTGCCCTCTTTTATTGCCTCCTGACTGTCTGCCTCTCCTTGTTTGCCTTCCAGACATTCTAATAGATGGCCTGCAGGGAGATGGGAAAAAAGCAATAAGGGCTACCTTCAGGTGTCCTTCTCTGTCCCTTGAAACAAGGACTTTCACAGTGAAAGAAACTGACACTGTCCCTACCTAGAGTTTTCTATCCCTAGAATAAATGTTTTTTTTAATCACAATATAGCACAAGGACAATTCACTCAATGTCTCTCCAGGTCCCTGGAAACAAGGACTTGCAGAGTGAAAGAAACTGACACTGTCCCTACCTAGAGTTTTCTGTCCCTAGAATAAATGTTTTTTTTAATCACAATATAGCACAAGGACAATTCACTCAATGTCTCTCCAGGTCCCTGGAAACAAGGACTTGCAGAGTGAAAGAAACTGACACTGTCCCTACCTAGAGTTTTCTGTCCCTAGAATAAATGTTTTTTTTAAGCACAATATAGCACAAGGACAATTAACTCACTGTCCTTACAGGTCCCTGGAAACAAGGACTTGCAGAGTGAAAAAAAAAAAAAACTCTCCCTACCTAGAGTTTTCTGTCCCTAGAAAAAATGTTTTTTTTAATCACAATATAGCACAAGGACAATTAACTCACTGTCCTTACAGGTCCCTGGAAACAAGGACTTGCAGAGTGAAAGAAAAAAAACACTCTCCCTACCTACAGTTTTCTGTCCCTAGAAAAAATGTTTTTTTTAATCACAATATAGCACAAGGAAAATTAACTCACTGTCCTTACAGGTCCCTGGAAACAAGGACTTGCAGAGTGAAAGAAACTGACACTGTCCCTACCTAGAGTTTTCTGTCCCTAGAATAAATGTTTTTTTTAATCACAATATAGCACAAGGAAAATTAACTCACTGTCCTTACAGGTCCCTGGAAACAAGGACTTGCAGAGTGAAAGAAAAAAAACACTCTCCCTACCTACAGTTTTCTGTCCCTAGAAAAAATGTTTTTTTTAATCACAATATAGCACAAGGAAAATTAACTCACTGTCCTTACAGGTCCCTGGAAACAAGGACTTGCAGAGTGAAAGAAACTGACACTGTCCCTACCTAGAGTTTTCTGTCCCTAGAATAAATGTTTTTTTTAATCACAATATAGCACAAGGACAATTCACTCAATGTCTCTCCAGGTCCCTGGAAACAAGGACTTGCAGAGTGAAAGAAACTGACACTGTCCCTACCTAGAGTTTTCTGTCCCTAGAATAAATGTTTTTTTTAAGCACAATATAGCACAAGGACAATTAACTCACTGTCCTTACAGGTCC
Organism: Rana muscosa; assembly: GCA_029206835.1. Classification (NCBI taxonomy): domain Eukaryota; kingdom Metazoa; phylum Chordata; class Amphibia; order Anura; family Ranidae; genus Rana; species Rana muscosa. The sequence continues at coordinate 439,249,132 of CM055127.1, read as the reverse complement.
CTGGAAACAAGGACTTGCAGAGTGAAAAAAAAAAAAAACTCTCCCTACCTAGAGTTTTCTGTCCCTAGAAAAAATGTTTTTTTTAATCACAATATAGCACAAGGACAATTAACTCACTGTCCTTACAGGTCCCTGGAAACAAGGACTTGCAGAGTGAAAGAAAAAAAACACTCTCCCTACCTACAGTTTTCTGTCCCTAGAAAAAATGTTTTTTTTAATCACAATATAGCACAAGGAAAATTAACTCACTGTCCTTACAGGTCCCTGGAAACAAGGACTTGCAGAGTGAAAGAAACTGACACTGTCCCTACCTAGAGTTTTCTGTCCCTAGAATAAATGGTTTTTTTAATCACAATATAGCACAAGGAAAATTAACTCACTGTCCTTACAGGTCCCTGGAAACAAGGACTTGCAGAGTGAAAGAAACTGACACTGTCCCTACCTAGAGTTTTCTGTCCCTAGAATAAATGTTTTTTTTAATCACAATATAGCACAAGGACAATTAACTCACTGTCCTTACAGGTCCCTGGAAACAAGGACTTGCAGAGTGAAAGAAACTGACACTGTCCCTACCTAGAGTTTTCTGTCCCTAGAATAAATGTTTTTTTTAAGCACAATATAGCACAAGGACAATTAACTCACTGTCCTTACAGGTCCCTGGAAACAAGGACTTGCAGAGTGAAAGAAACTGACACTGTCCCTACCTAGAGTTTTCTGTCCCTAGAATAAATGTTTTTTTTAAGCACAATATAGCACAAGGACAATTAACTCACTGTCCTTACAGGTCCCTGGAAACAAGGACTTGCAGAGTGAAAGAAAAAAAACACTCTCCCTACCTACAGTTTTCTGTCCCTAGAAAAAATGTTTTTTTTAATCACAATATAGCACAAGGAAAATTAACTCACTGTCCTTACAGGTCCCTGGAAACAAGGACTTGCAGAGTGAAAGAAAAAAAACACTCTCCCTACCTACAGTTTTCTGTCCCTAGAAAAAATGTTTTTTTTAATCACAATATAGCACAAGGAAAATTAACTCACTGTCCTTACAGGTCCCTGGAAACAAGGACTTGCAGAGTGAAAGAAACTGACACTGTCCCTACCTAGAGTTTTCTGTCCCTAGAATAAATGTTTTTTTTAATCACAATATAGCACAAGGAAAATTAACTCACTGTCCTTACAGGTCCCTGGAAACAAGGACTTGCAGAGTGAAAGAAACTGACACTGTCCCTACCTAGAGTTTTCTGTCCCTAGAATAAATGTTTTTTTTAAGCACAATATAGCACAAGGACAATTAACTCACTGTCCTTACAGGTCCCTGGAAACAAGGACTTGCAGAGTGAAAGAAAAAAAACACTCTCCCTACCTACAGTTTTCTGTCCCTAGAAAAAATGTTTTTTTTAATCACAATATAGCACAAGGAAAATTAACTCACTGTCCTTACAGGTCCCTGGAAACAAGGACTTGCAGAGTGAAAGAAACTGACACTGTCCCTACCTAGAGTTTTCTGTCCCTAGAATAAATGTTTTTTTTAATCACAATATAGCACAAGGAAAATTAACTCACTGTCCTTACAGGTCCCTGGAAACAAGGACTTGCAGAGTGAAAGAAACTGACACTGTCCCTACCTAGAGTTTTCTGTCCCTAGAATAAATGTTTTTTTTAAGCACAATATAGCACAAGGACAATTAACTCACTGTCCTTACAGGTCCCTGGAAACAAGGACTTGCAGAGTGAAAGAAACTGACACTGTCCCTACCTAGAGTTTTCTGTCCCTAGAATAAATGTTTTTTTTAATCACAATATAGCACAAGGAAAATTAACTCACTGTCCTTACAGGTCCCTGGAAACAAGGACTTGCAGAGTGAAAGAAACTGACACTGTCCCTACCTAGAGTTTTCTGTCCCTAGAATAAATGTTTTTTTAAGCACAATATAGCACAAGGACAATTAACTCACTGTCCTTACAGGTCCCTGGAAACAAGGACTTGCAGAGTGAAAGAAAAAAAACACTCTCCCTACCTACAGTTTTCTGTCCCTAGAAAAAATGTTTTTTTTAATCACAATATAGCACAAGGAAAATTAACTCACTGTCCTTACAGGTCCCTGGAAACAAGTACTTGCAGAGTGAAAGAAACTGACACTGTCCCTACCTAGAGTTTTCTGTCCCTAGAATAAATGTTTTTTTTAATCACAATATAGCACAAGGAAAATTAACTCACTGTCCTTACAGGTCCCTGGAAACAAGGACTTGCAGAGTGAAAGAAACTGACACTGTCCCTACCTAGAGTTTTCTGTCCCTAGAATAAATGTTTTTTTTAATCACAATATAGCACAAGGAAAATTAACTCACTGTCCTTACAGGTCCCTGGAAACAAGGACTTGCAGAGTGAAAGAAACTGACACTGTCCCTACCTAGAGTTTTCTGTCCCTAGAATAAATGTTTTTTTTAATCACAATATAGCACAAGGACAATTAACTCACTGTCCTTACAGGTCCCTGGAAACAAGGACTTGCAGAGTGAAAGAAACTGACACTGTCCCTACCTAGAGTTTTCTGTCCCTAGAATAAATGTTTTTTTTAAGCACAATATAGCACAAGGACAATTAACTCACTGTCCTTACAGGTCCCTGGAAACAAGGACTTGCAGAGTGAAAGAAACTGACACTGTCCCTACCTAGAGTTTTCTGTCCCTAGAATAAATGTTTTTTTTAAGCACAATATAGCACAAGGACAATTAACTCACTGTCCTTACAGGTCCCTGGAAACAAGGACTTGCAGAGTGAAAGAAACTGACACTGTCCCTACCTAGAGTTTTCTGTCCCTAGAATAAATGTTTTTTTTAATCACAATATAGCACAAGGAAAATTAACTCACTGTCCTTACAGGTCCCTGGAAACAAGGACTTGCAGAGTGAAAGAAACTGACACTGTCCCTACCTAGAGTTTTCTGTCCCTAGAATAAATGTTTTTTTTAATCACAATATAGCACAAGGACAATTAACTCACTGTCCTTACAGGTCCCTGGAAACAAGGACTTGCAGAGTGAAAGAAACTGACACTGTCCCTACCTAGAGTTTTCTGTCCCTAGAATAAATGTTTTTTTTAAGCACAATATAGCACAAGGACAATTAACTCACTGTCCTTACAGGTCCCTGGAAACAAGGACTTGCAGAGTGAAAGAAACTGACACTGTCCCTACCTAGAGTTTTCTGTCCCTAGAATAAATGTTTTTTTTAAGCACACTATAGCAGAAGCACAAAACACACTGACACTCTCCCTACCTATCCTTCTCTTTCCCTAAACTAAAGGAATCCAGGTTAAGCAAGAAAGAAATAACAGTCACTGTCCCTGCCTATGCTACTCTATCCCTGCTCCGGAACACACTACACTAGGCCGCCGTGCTGGCGGCCTTTTATAGTGTGGGGCGTGTACTAAACACCCTCAGCAATAATTGGCCACAGGCATCCTGCCTGTGGCCAATCATTGCTCTCCTCGCTGCCGGCGCTGTGATTGGCCAAGCATGCGGGGTCACAGTGCATGCTTGGCCAATCACAGCGCCTGGATGACACTGCGATGGCGTAGTGCATTGTGGGCCGTTCGCGTCACTCGAATTTGGCGCGAACGGCCCAAATCGTTCGATCTTCGTCGAACGATCGAACAGCCAATGTTCGAGTCGAACGTATGTTCGACTCGAACACGAAGCTCATCCCTACTCCTGACTAAGCGCTATGACTGCAGCAGAGCCCTAAATGTCCCTCACAAGAAAGGGTCCTGTTCCTACCTGAAACTTACCCACTGAAGGGTCTCTTGATGACTTCAACGAACTGTGCTATTTAGAGTACATCTGCATTCAAAATTGGCCACCAAATTCTCATGTGAGCTCTGTGCCAAAGCTAGACATAGACTCTCCCAAGATGGTGGCTGGAGTCCAGGGCAGAGGACACATCGGTCCTAAGCTGGGCTCATCCTAGTGCCAGCACAAAACATGACCACTCTGCTCCCACTGCCAGAAGGGGAAAGTTATTTAGTGCTGTAGGATCACTGCTTCAATTTCTGACACACATCGGGAACATCAGAGGTCACCCCATCCACCTTTCTACTGGCTGCCACTGCCACATTAAATTTTTTTATGCGTACCCCAATACTAAGGCCCTGTTCACTCTAGTGTCATCTCTCCTGCATCTGCAATGCACAACAAAGGAAATCCTATCATTCTCTATGTGGTGCCTGTTCACATGGTGTAGTGTCATTTTAGAAGAAAGTGCAAGTGCTTCTTTTATTGCCACATAGTGCATTTTTGGCTCCAAATGCCGCGTACACACGACCGTTTTTAATGTCATTGAAAAAAACGACGTTTTTCTCGACGTGATTCTTATCAAGCCTGCCTTGCCTACACACTATACAAGTTCTCACTTACTCACTATCATGAAAAAAAATGCTTGAGCAAAGCGCGGTGACGTACGAAATGTACGACGGCACTATAAAGGGGAAGTTCCATTCGGATGGCGCCACCCTTTGGGCTGCTTTTGCTGATCCTTGTGTTAGTAAAGTTTGGTGAGAGACGATTTTCGCTTTTCAGCCTCGTGCTCTTTGGTCCGTTACAGCGTGACGAATGTGCTATCTCCATTACGAACGCTAGTTTTACCAGAATGTGCGCTCCCGTCTCATCACTTGCTACTGAGCATGTGCGTTTTTTCACAAAAAAATGTGCTGAAAAACTCGGCTTATACTTGAGTATATACAGTACTACGTAAATTGATGGTGCTATATAAGTACCTGTAGTAATAAATAAATGAATGTAGCAGCAGTCATGTGACCCTGGCCTAATGATTTCTTCTATGGAACACTGTTAGATCTTCGTGTGAGCTCAATGTACTTTTGGAGCCATGGACAGATAAAGAGCGACATCTCTTCTGATAGTGACGCTATCTTTACAAATCTTACATTTATGATTTTTGGTTCAGAAATTATCTTCGAAGTTCTGACAAACCTGGCAGTTACTCCAAGTGACAGTTAAGAAAACTCTCTTATCGGCCAGTGCATGCGTTATCTTCTGTGTTCAGTTATTGTTGAGATGGAAACCAATCAGTGATAAGCGTTGACAGGAAAGATACACCCTTACATTTGTAGCTTCAGTGCATTTGAAAATTACGTTTTTTTTTTTTTTTACACGATTGTTTTCGATTCACCTAATGATCCAGAATGTGTCATTACCCATTGGTTTCTGTTCCTGATTGGAAATGGTTAAAGCTGAACTTCAGACAGGTAGAAATGACACAGACTAATGCTGTTCTGTATTCATTAATACATCCTAAAGCCTCGTACACACGGTCGGACTTCCATCGGACTTTTCCGTGGTTTTTTGTCCGAATGGAGTTGGTTGGGAACACCCATAGCATACACACGCTCTGACTTTTCTGCAAACTTTCTTAAAACTTCTTACAACATCATGTGTTTTTTCTGCTCTTTTCTGATCTTTACTGCCACCCTTTGGTCAACTTCTGCTATTGTTGGTTGATTTTAACATTAGTTGTTTTGTCCATCGGACTAAAGTCCGATGGTTTTCTGTACACACGGTCGGACTTTGCTCCATCGGACTTTTGTTGGGAAAAGTTTGTCCGTTTGCAGACCCAACTTTTGTCCGATGAAATCCAAAACCAAAAGAAAAAAGTTTGTCCGATGGAGCGTACACACGGTCGGATTGTTGGTCCAACTTGCTTAAAACGAAGTTTGTTGGGCAAAAGTCCGACCGTGTGTACGGGGCTTTAAAGGGGTTGTAAACCCTCTTGTTTTTTCACCTTAATGCATCCTATGCATTAAAGAGGAAGTAAAACCTCTCGGTAAAAAAAAAAGAAATACACCCTGCAAGACAAAGGCATAATGAGCTAGTATGCATAGCTTATGAATTACTTACCTGAGATCGAAGCCCCCGCAGCGGCCCTTGTGCGCCTCCTCCGAAGCCGCCATCTATCTCGGAGTGACTTCCGGGTATCGCGGCCCAGCGCTGTGACTGGCCGGAGCCACGATGACATCACTCCCACGCATGGGCGCGGGTGTCGCCACTAACGGCATGATCGCCGTAAATAACGGAACACTCAGTGCGCCTGCGCGCCGTTGTCTATGGCAGACATTGGTGCCGCTATTTCTGCAAATATCTCCTAAACCTTTTAGGTTTGGGAGATATTTCTTGCACCTACAGGTAAGCCTTAATCTAGGCTTACCTGTAGGTTAAAGTGGTTGTAATAGGTTTACAACCACTTTAACCTCCCTGGCGGTATGATTCTGTTAGATTTTAGGTGCTGAAAGCGGGTACCATTATTCTGCATGGAAATTTGGCGTTTTATATTGCAGGCCTGTAATTCTTAGGAATAACTCACATAAATCTGTCCAAACCAAAGTCTAGTAGACATCCCGGGTATGATAAAGTTCAAAAAACAAAATTATACATTATAATAAAATAAATAACTATAAAATAATTATAACAAATATTAAAATAATAATAATAAAAGTGTTTTTCAGTGTTTGATGACGAATTTCCCCACAAATCGCTATCGCTTAATTCTGCGAGTAATTCTAATTTATTATCGCTGTTTTTTAGCTGGTCTAAAACCACTTTTGATATAAAGGGACACTTTTTGGTTGCTATGGACAATCTCCAGTTTCCAGGCAGAAAGAAAAGTTTTTATTATATAAAAGTGCATGCAGGACACTGGACAGACCACTAGGGACAATGGGGGGGGGGGGGGGTGTAATTATTACATACAGTACTGTAATCAGTAAGATTACAGTGTACTGTGTGTGTACTGTGTTTCAACTTTTTTGAATTTGGTGCCGATCTCCGTCCCCGTGCGTCGTAACGTCGCAGGGAACGGAGCTCGGGGGCACTTGGAAATGTGTGAATCGAGCGAGGAGACACGGCTCGATCACACAGCGGGGAGGCATCGCAGGATCCAGGGAACAAGGTAAGTAACACAAGAGAATATATACTGAATCTCAATAGTGAAAGTGAAATTGATCTCCAAAGGCAAATATTAATTTAAAAATTAAAATTATAAAGGTGAGATTGAAAAAAATGTCCACAACACATTTAAATTCCAAAGGTGAAATCCACTTGCTTCATATGGATAAGGGATATCCAAAGGGAGCCTTACTCTATAGATGTTCAGTGATAACAGATAATCTTAAAGCCGCTTACCAGATGGACGGGACCTCAGATCATAGAGGTCACAAAGGCGTGTGCATCAACCTGCCGGCAGCGATGGTATTCACCTGTTCCTTTATCCCAGGGGAAAAAAGGTTTCTAAAAAGGTTCCCAGTTGACGCCATTTTTGGGGAAACGCGTCGGGTGGAGCCAAGATTCCTAACGTCATCACGTATTGGATATTGATATATTGATGCAGTCTATGTTTGCTCTCTGACTAGCATACCGAAACATTAGAAACCTTTTTTACCCTTGTTACGTTGCTGTTTCCTTGCCTATTTTGCCTATTTTACTATTTGTGGATTGGATGTGGACTTTTTGATTTTGGCTTTTTTGCTGTGTGTTTTTACAATAAATCCTTTTGAATTTTTGGAAAATACTGCACCATGAAGTCCTTTTTTTAATCCTTCCTTGCTGAGTTGAACAAGCTCTTAGGAGTACACTTGGAAGCTGGAGCGATTCTATTCCCGCCTATCTTTTTAGTTTTGGATACTGTGTGTCAAGACATCTGATTACCTGGTGGAGTGAGGACAGGCCACCTGGGATAAAGGAACAGGTGAATACCATCGCTGCCGGCAGGCTGATGCACACGCCTTTGTGACCTCTATGATCTGAGGTCCCGTCCATCTGGTAAGCGGCTTTAAGATTATCTGTTATCACTGAACATCTATAGAGTAAGGCTCCCTTTGGATATCCCTTATCCATATGAAGCAAGTGGATTTCACCTTTGGAATTTAAATGTGTTGTGGACATTTTTTTCAATCTCACCTTTATAATTTTAATTTTTAAATTAATATTTGCCTTTGGAGAACAATTTGACTTTCACTATTGAGATTCAGTATATATTCTCTTGTGTTTTTTTTCACTATTGAGATTCAGTATATATTCTCTTGTGTTTTTTTTCACATAGTGTGTTATTAGTAATATATTCATCATTTTTTATTTAATCAATGTCAGTGGTTGCGCGCTTGTCCTTTTACACATGTCTTTTGAGTTTTAGTATTTTTAACTTTTTACTTGCAGCAGCACCACATTTTTTGGATCATTTATTTATTCACCATTTTTTTAAATATACTTTCGGTTTAGCGCAGGTTTTTCCTAACTTAATATAACAAGGTAAGTAACTCTGCCTGGATCACTGCGACGCAGCCCGAGTCTGGCTCGGGGTTACCGCTTTGGTGCTGAAATTTAACCCCGAGCCAGACTCGGGAATACCGCCAGGGAGGTTAAGGAGAAAAAACTTCTGACAGTGACCAGCCCCCCCCCCGTTTTACTCACCTGAGACCATTCGTTCCCTCGGCAGAGACATGCTGTACCTCTCTGCCAGGGGTTCTCGGCTATTGATTGGATAGATTGATAGCAGCGCAGCTATTGGCTCCCGCTGCTGTCAATCAAATCCAATGACGGGGGCGCCGGGGGGCGGGGCAGAGTCCAGGATTCTGTGTCTATGCTTGCAAATGCCGGACCCGGGCGCATGCCCGCAAGGTAACTCCCACCGGGAGAGTACTTCTCCCAGGGGGTTTACCGATGCGGGGAGGAGCCGCGAGCGCCGTTGGTGGACCCCAGAAGAGGAGGGAGGGGGCACACTGTGCAAAACAAACTGCACAGTGGTGGTAAGTATGATATGCTTGTTATTTAAAAAAATGAGGGCTTACAATCACTTTAACAAACTCAGCTCCGGATGGTTTTACCCCCATCATGACCAGGTCACTACTTTAACTGGTAATTGCACGGCCATGCAATGCTGTACCCAAACAAAATTTATGTAATTTTTTTCCCACACAAATAGAGCTTTCTTTTGGTGGTATTTGATCACCACAGTTTTTTGTTTTTTATGTGATATAAACGAAAAATTACTGAACATTTAGCAAAAATATTTTTTTTACTTTGTAATAAAACATATACAATAATAAAAAAAATCCCAAATAAGTGTATATTGATTGGCTTACGTGAAAGTTATAGTGTCTACAAACTATAGGATATATACTGGAATTTTTTCTTTTTATACTGCTTATGGTGGTGATCAGCGAGTTATAATGGAACTGCTATAGTGCAGTGGAAAATCTGACACTACTTGATGCTGGGGGGAACTGACTGACATCATCAGTGACACTAATACAGTGATCAGTGATTATACTATACACTGTCACTGTACTAATGACACTGGCTGGGAAGGGGTTACCATCAGGGGTGATCAAGGGGTTAAATGTGTGCCAAACTATGTGTCTAATGAGTGCTGCTTTTACTAACAGCGTTCTTTGTTTCTTATCCCTGCTTTCTTATCCCTGTACAGACCCCTGTGTTTATTGTCAACACAGGGCTCTGGGCTGTGATTGGACACAGCTCATCAGCAGATCCTGGCCATTAATCATTGGCCACGACTTGCTTATAGACTCGTTGTACACAGCGGGTGTCAGCGGGAGGTAGGCATGCATGCTCGCGCCCTAAACCCAGAAGCAGGCAGCGAAGTACTGTTACCTGCACGGGCCGTCCGCCCGCAGTACATTGAGGGTGGGTGGTCCTTAAGTGGTTCAATGTGATTTTTTCATATGAGCAGTTTCAGTACCTGCATTTGACTTGGTATCAGCCTCTTGCAGTCCATGTGCAGCAGAGCTCAGATTGGGGAAGGAAGAAACCAAGGTCCATGCTCATAGAAGGAACAATTAAAGTGTTTTTTCAGCCTTTTATTTGAAAAAAAAATAAAGTCAGCAGCTACAAATACTGCTAACTTTTAATAAAAGGACCATCACCTGTCCAGGGGTTATGCACAGTCCTGACCCGAACTGCTTTTTTATCAGTCTTCGGGCACCAGCATGTTTACTTTGGGCAGCTGGCTGTGACTGCTTGTGGCTTCACAGTTGGCTGTGCTGCGCTTTGTGAATGGCCCTGCAGCCTTCTGGGACTTTAAAAGTGTCCCCCTCCACCAAAAAGTGCCAAAAACAGAAAAGGGGGGGCATAAAGCAGAACTTCCCCACCCACCAGGAACAATAAACCACTAAGTAACCCCAAATGCAGCCAAATCAGCACAACCATCCCAGTCTTAGTCCGTAGGGTTCAATATTGAGTTGGCCCACCCTTTGCAGCTATAACAGTTTCAACTCTTCTGGGAAGGTTGTCCACAAGGTTTAGGAGTGTGTCTATGGGAATGTTTGACCATTCTTCCATTTGTGGGGTTAGGCATCGATGTGGACGAGAAAGCCTGGCTAATCCATGTCTTTATGAACCTTGCTTTGTGCACTGGTCCATATCATTTGGTGGAGGGGGGATTATGGTGTTGGTTTGTTTTTCAGGAGTTGGGCTTGGCCTCTTAGTTCCAGTGAAGGGAACTCCTAAGGCATTAGCATACTAAGGCATTTTAGACAATTTCATGCTTCCAACTTTGTGGGAACAGTTTGGGGATGGCTGATTCCTGTTCCAACATGATTGCGCACCAGAGCACAAAGCAAGGTCCATAAAGACATGGATGAGTGAGTTTGGGGTGAAGGAACTTGACAGACTTCAACCTGACCTCAACCCAATAGGGATGAATTAGAACGGAGACTGCAAGCCAGGCCTTCTCGTCCAACATCAGTGCTTGTCCTCACAAATGCGCTTCTGGAAGAATGGTCAAACATTCCCATAGACACACTCCTAAACCTTGTGGACAGCATTCTCAGAAGAGTTGAAGCTGTTATAGCTGCAAAGGGTGGGCCAACTCAATATTGAACCCTATGCACTAAGACTGGGATGCCATTAAAGTTCATGTGTAAAGGCGGGCGTCCCAATAGTTTTGGTAAAATAGTGTATATCCCAAAACTATTGCTAAAAGGACCAAAGTTGACAATAGGGAAATAGGGAAGAGAAGAAAAGAAGAGCCTCAGGGGAGGCAGGACAGGAGAAACCTGTCTGATGCTGGCTAAGCTCCGAATCTCGCCCCTCTCCACCATCTGGATCCAACCCCTTGTGAGTCCCACCCCTATAATCAGGTAAGTGCCTTTTCTCAGTCATGCCTTAGCTGTGCTTACAGCTCCAGGCCTTTTTCTTTATCATAATTTACTCAAATGCATTGGTATAGTAATATACATATCTCTAGACTATAGCATAATGTTTTTCATGAGGTCATGGATAATTACAGATGCACAAACACTCTGCAGGCACAGAACATATGTGCCATAGATTTCAGTACTTAGATAGTATTGATTGTTTCTAATGCATGCACTGGAAAGGATAGATAGACCACTATATAAAAGACAAAATTCCCCAGCACACCCAACTCTACCTGTCTAATCTGTTTCTAAACTAAAATAAAATCGGAAGCCTCTGTTGCATACCCTTAAAGTGTTACCAAACTCAGGACCCTGCATTCACTATATCTGGTCTCCCACAGTACACAGAACATGGAAATGCAATTCGTTTAGTAAATATAAACTGCTAAATACCTTTTCTTATCAGCAGTATATAGCGGCCTTATGACTTCTATCAGTGTCTGGTTAAAGCTTGTAGGAGGAGTTATCATTCTCCCCCGACTGTCCTATGAGGCTGCATGACTCCTGACCCTCTGTCTGGACAGTGCTGATTGGCCCTGTGCTGATCACATGCACCCTCCCAAAAAATAATAATAATACACATTAAACTGAGCATGTGCAGATTGCCTTCAAGGCTCTGTAGCATCAAGGAGATGGATTGGGGACAGTAAAAGAAGGGGAAGATCAGAGAAGACAGGATCAAACAGCCCTTTTACACAATGCTGGGGATTAACCCCTTAGGTTCCACAGTGAGTATAAGCATGATTTACTGCACATACACACTGATTTTACTGTTGTGGGTTCAATAACACTTTACAGCACATCTCAACAATATCTGACCACCACAAAGTGAAAACACTATCTAATTTATTTTCAATATTCAAAGCAAACTCACCCATCCATCCACGTCTACATGCTTTATTTTGTTGAGAAATCACTTTGAAAAACAACCCCCTCGCATTTCTAGCCATGGCCATCTTGAGTAAGGGCAGATGATTCATGTAGCATTTACGTCTGGCTGGGAACCTCTCCTCCTGGGGAAGAACGGTGGTCTCTGAGTCTTCAGACTATTTATGGACTCCCCAACCACCATCTGGGCCCCCCTTCCCAGGGATTGGGGCTGCATAAATGTTTAGGCTGCTCATTTGACTTTCCCATCTACTACATTCTGAAAGCCTCCACAAGACATGGGGAAGCAATCAAACTTGCAGTCCAGAGCCCAGAGCAGCCCAAAGCAATCATTTGCTGCTCTGTTGATTACAGCAGAGCCATAGAACTAGATTTGCCTAACCTAACTATCAGCCTATCTGGGAGGGTGATACACTAACACACTAGTCAGAGGCAACGGTGGCATTGATCTCTCACTGCAGATATACAAATAAGAGGCTGTAGGCACACTCAAATACCAGGGAGTGCACTGCTATTTTTTAGGAAGGAATTCCAGACAAAAGATGTATTTTTCAGTGCAATGCTTAGACATAATTAACACTTTTAGTCATTAAACTTTTAAACAATGAAAATCTTCACTTTTTGTCTCTAGATTCACTCTCTTCTTCCATTTTTTTCTCATACGCCATTTTACCCCACCTTCTGAACTGTCTTTAACCACTTCAATACAGGGCATTTTCACCCCCTTCCTGCCCAGACTAATTTTTAGCGCTGTCGCATTTTGAATGACAATTGCGCGGTCATGCAAAACTGTACCCAAATGAATTTTTATGTTTTTTTTCCCCACAAATAGAGCTTTCTTTTGGTGGTATTTGATCACCTCTGCAGTTTTTTTTTTTTTTTGCGCTATAAACAAAAGAAGAGCGTCAATTTTGAAAAAACACAATATTTTTTACTTTTTGCTATAATAAATATCACAATTTAAAAAAAAAAAAATGTTTTTTTCCCCTCAGTTTAGGCCGATACGTATTCTTCTACATATTTTTGGTAAAAAAAAAAAAATCGCAATAAGCGTATATTGATTGGTTTGCGCAAAAGTTATACTGTCTACTAAATAGGCAATAGATTTATGGCATTTTTATTTATTTCTATTTTTTTACTAGTAATGGCAGCGATCTGCGTTTTTTATTGTGACTGCGACATTGCGACGGACATATCGGACACCTTTGACACATTTTTGGGACCATTCACATTTATACAGCGATCAGTGCTACGATCAGATATATGCTATAAAAATGATTACTGTGTAAATGTGACTGGCAGGGGAAGGGTTAACACTAGGGGGCGATCAAGGGGTTAAATGTGTTCCCTAGGAAGTGATTCTAACTTTGGGGGGAGGGGACTGACTGGGGGAGGTGACCGATCGGTGTCCCTATGTACAAGGAAGACACCATTGGTCTCCTTTCCCTTACAGGACGTGGATCTGTGTGTTTACACACACAGATCCACGTCCTTGGCTGTGTAACTGGCGATCGCGGGTGCCTGGTGGACATCGCGGCCGTCAGGCATGCGCATCAGCACCCGAGTGACGCGGCTATCATATTAATATACGCGGGATGGGAAGTGGTTAAAAAACATACTTATTCACCCAGGGAATCCAGCATTGTCAGTTGTAAGCCATAGTTCCACTGCCGCACGCCAGGTCCTGCATGGCCATCTTCTTTTTTATGTTATCAGGGGGCAGACTTCCTCTTCCTGATGACGCACCACCATGCATGTGCAGTGTGCGTGATACATCACAGAGCATGGCAGTGTGGCATTTAGTGCCCAAAGCAGGGCCGGATCTGGGGGTGCATTATAAAAAGTCAGGGGCATAATGTCAACAGTGTGACATAGATGCAGAGAACCAGCAGAGAACCAGTATTCCCTGTTCAATCGCGCTTCTGTACCACGACTCACAACCTGGAAATAACAGCTGATAGTTAATGCAGAGGCAGTGCAGGAGTGAACCGGGAATGCAAGTATGCATTAGGCTGTCATTAGTTTAGGATAATTAAACAGAACCCGTGCCTCCTTATGTCAAGAGTCCTCCTTACATCAGAGGTCTTCATCAGAGTTCCTCTTTACATCAGGTGTCCCCATCGGAGTGCCTCCTTGCAACGACTGTCCACATCAGAGTGCCCCCTGATATTAACTGTCTCCATCAGAATCCCCCTTACATCAGTTGTCCCCATCAGAGTTCCCCCTTACATCAATTGTCCCCATCAGAGTGCCCTATACATCAATTGTCCCCATCAGAGTGCCCCATACATCAATTGTCCCCATCAGAGTGCCCCATACATCAATTGTCCCCATCAGAGTGCCCCATACATCAATTGTCCCCATCAGAGTGCCCCCTTACATAAACTGTCTCCATCAGAGTGACCCCTTACATTAATTGTCCCCACCAGAGCCCCCCTTAACATAAATTGTCCCCATCAGAGTGCCCCTTACATCAATTGTCCCCATCAGAGCCCCCCTTAACATAAATTGTCCCCATCAGAGTGCCCGCTTACATCAATTGTCCCCATCAGAGCCCCCCTTAACATAAATTGTCCCCATCAGAGTGCCCGCTTACATCAATTGTCCCCATCAGAGTGACCACTTACATTAATTGTACCCATCAGAGTTCCCCCTTACATCAATTGTCCCCATCAAAGTTCCCCCTTACATCAATTGTCCCCATCAGAGTTCCCCCTTACATCAATTGTCCCCATCAAAGTTCCCCCTTACATCAATTGTCCCCATCAGAGTTCCCCCTTACATCAATTGTCCCCATCAGAGTGACCCCTTACATCAACTGTCCCTATCAGAGTGACCCCTTACATCAATTGTCCCCATCAGAGAAACCCCTTACATCAGAGTGCTTCATGGATCAGTGGATGCACTCTTAGAGCGGGGGGGGGGGGGGGGCACAGCTAAAATCTGGGGAGGGGGCACAGCCCCAACACATGCTGGGTCTACATCATTCTCACCTGGGCAAGTAAGCGGGAACCCCAGTGTTCTTTTATTTAAAAAAATAAAAAGTATTTGTAAAAAAAACAAAAACAAAAAACAACAGATGTACTATAGGAGGAGTCAAATAAACACATGTAAGACCGAAGGTTCGCTTTTTATTTGGCTGGACAAGACATTTTGTGTTTTTTGTCTCATTATGTTTTAAACTCATAGAGTTGTTTAAGTTTTGGAACAATCTTCTCTCCCCCCCCTCCCCTCCTCTTCTTCCTCCCACCCGTCCGTCCGAGAGTGTCAGTGATCAGACCACAAGATCAGCAAGCGGCCAAAACAATGGGCAATGTTGTCGTGTTTTTTTTAACTCCTGTAATAAATGAGCCTATGCTTTCAGAAAATTAGTCAGTGATCTGGGGCAAAGGAAAGCAGAAGTTAAAGCTTTTTTTTTTTTTTTTTTACTTATTTGTGTGATGGGTCACTGTGTTTTGTTTGCTTCTGGGAGAAGAAGGAAGCATAGAGATTCACAGAGCAATACTGGAGGGGTTGGCTGGATTTGTGGCAAAAAACATAAGGGTTTGGATTGCTGGTAAATTATTACATAGACTTTCATTTGAGAGGATTTCTCCTTAGTCTGTGGCTTTTTTTTTTTTTTTTAAATCCTAAAAGAGTGACTGACAATACATGATGAGCCAACAAGTATAGATATGTCACATATAAGGGCCATATTGTCAACAGCCCTAAAGATGTAAGCTTTCATATTCCACCAAGTAGCTGCAACCATGAAGCTTGAATAATGGTGGCTATGAGCAATGCACACAGTCCTTATACAATTTATTTAATTATATATTTCATATTTGTGTAGCGGGGTCCCAACTTAGGGGAGTCGCTATGCTTCAATTTAGGGGTGACCTGAGCGGTAGTTGGCTGGGGTCTTCTAATTATTAGGACTCTGTCTTGCTGCTGTGTCACCTGGCGTGCAGCTCCCCTTTAGGCGTATGGGTGGTGCTGTCACTTATACCCGTGGGTTGAACCACAGGTGATGGAGTGGCTATTGGATGTCCTCTCTCGGCTGCCATACGGTGGGCGGTTCCGGCCTGCTGTGCATGCCGGGAGAGAATATATAAGGGGCAGACGCCATTGTCAGGTGAAGAGTACCCGGGGACCTGTACCTGGAGGAGTGTGCCCCTCTAAGGGTGGGTGCGCCCAACTTTAAACTGAGGAGTTTCGGGCACCTTTGGCCTGAGGCTGCGGAGTTCCAGGTGGGCCCAGTACCTTCAACTGGGTCTACAGCCAGAAAGGAAACCCAGGGAGCCCAGGTGAGGGCGACCGTTCTGACTGAGAGGAAACCAGGGAAGGATCGGTCCCATTAAGGAGGCGAGTAATACAAGATTGCTGTCTCGGGAGAGGCCTGGTGACCTGTCAGAGGGAAAGATTTCTTTCTGCGCAGACTGCCTTTGCGGAGTGTCGTTATTAAAGGAGGGATCTCCTCGACTTTGTCCTTGGAGGGGACTAAGTCACTGTTCGAGCTTCATGCCGGCTGCTAGTCCTATTGAGTGACTATCCGGGTGAGCTGTACCCACTCGGGACCGAGTTGCGACAAAGCCAAGAGTGTGCCTGAATCCATCCTATTCTGCTAACCCCTTTCCTCTCCAACTTTCTGGTTACTGAAGCAAAAGAGAAAATAAACTCATGTTGGAGTTGATATGTTGTGTGGACATTGACCTTCTTTGGGAAAGGTAAAGACTTGCCTCTATAATCTAGAGTAGGGATGAGCTTCGAGTTCGAGTCGAACTCATGTTCGACTCGAACATTGCCTGTTCGCCGAACAACGAACAATTTGGGGTGTTCGCGGCAAATTCGAAAAGTCTATGGGAGAAATCTAAAGTGCTAGATATAAAGGCTTATATGCAAGTTATTGTCCTAAAAAGTGTTTGGGGACCCGGGTCCTGCCCCAGGGGACATGTATCAATGCAAAAAAAAGTTTTAAAAACGGCCGTTTTTTAGGAGCAGTGATTTTAATAATGCTTAAAGTGAAACAATAAAAGTGAAATATTCCTTTAAATTTCATACCTGGGGGTTGTGTATGATATGCATGTAAAGTGGCGCATGTTTCCCGTGCTTAGAACTGTCCCTGCACAAAGTGTAATTTTTGAAGGAAAAAAAGTCATTTAAAACTCACTCGCGGCTATTAATGAATTGTCGGCTTTTATCAATACATAGAAAAGTCATTGATAAAAAAAAAAAAAAAAAAAAGCGTGGGGGTTCCCCCAAATTCAATTACCAGGCCCTTTAGGTCTGAAATGGATATTAAGGGGAACCCCGCCACAAATGTAAAAAAAATGGCGTGGGGTTCCCCCTAAATATCCATACCAGGCCCTTGAGATCTGGCATGGATTTTAAGGGGAACTCCACCCCAAATTTAAAAAAAAAATGGCGTGGAGTCCCCCCAAAAATCCATACCAGACCCTTATCCGAGCACGCAACCTGGCCGGCCGCAGGGGAAGAGGGGGGGACGAGAGAGCGGCCCCCCCTCCCTCCTGAACCGTACCAGGCCACATGCCCTCAACATGGGGAGGATGTCCCCATGTTGATGGGGACAAGGGCCTTATCCCCACAACCCTTGCCCGGTGGTTGTGGGGGTCTGCGGGCGGGGGGCTTATCGGAATCTGGAAGACCCCTTTAACAAACCCCCAGATCCCGGCCCCCCCTATGTGAATTGGTAAGGGGTACATTGTACCCCTACCATTTCACGAAGAAAGTGTCAAAAAATGTAAATAAAAACACACACACCTTGGAAAAGTCCTTTATTAAAAAAAACAAAAAAACAAAACATTCCAGCGATGAAATCCAGTGTCCCGCGGCGATCCCGATGTCCAGCGCTGTCCTTCATTGGTTGTGCCTGAGCGGACCTGATGGGGAACTTCCTCCGCTGTGTTTTAAATGTATAGACCCGCCCCTTCTAAAGTTCCCCATCAGGTCCGCTCAGCGGACCAGATGCGGAACGAGAGAAGGGGCGGGTCTATTCATGTATTACACAGCGAACGAAGTTCCCCATCAGGTCCGCCCCCTCGGTATGTTGGACCCCCCTACGTCATTGGCCTGAGCGGGGAACTTCCTTCACTGTGTAATTTAAATTTACACAGTGAAGGAAGTTCCCCGCTCAGGCCAATGACGTAGGCGGGGTCGGACATACCGAGGGGGTGGACCTGATGGGGAACTTCGTTCGCTGTGTAATACATGTATAGACCCGCCCCTTCTCATGTTCCGCATCTGGTCCGCTGAGCGGACCTGATGGGGAACTTTAGAAGGGGCGGGTCTATACATTTAAAACACAGCGGAGGAAGTTCCCCATCAGGTCCGCACAGGCACAACCAATGATGGACAGCGCTGGACATCGGGATCGCCGCAGGACACTGGATTTCATCGCTGGAATGTTTTTTTTATTTTTTTATTTTTTTATTTTTTTTAATAAAGGACTTTTTCAAGGTGTTTGTGTGTTTTTATTTACATTTTTTGACACTTTCTTTGTGAAATGGTAGGGGTACAATGTACCCCTTACCAATTCACATAGGGGGGGTGGGATCTGGGGTTCCCCTTTGTTAAAGGGGTCTTCCAGATTCCGATAAGCCCCCCGCCCGCAGACCCCCACAACCACCGGGCAAGGGTTGTGGGGATGAGGCCCTTGTCCCCATCAACATGGGGACATCCTCCCCATGTTGAGGGCATGTGGCCTGGTATGGTTCAGGAGGGAGGGGGGCCGCTCTCTCGTCCCCCCTCTTCCCCTGCGGCCGGCCAGGTTGCGTGCTCGGATAAGGGTCTGGTATGGATTTTTGGGGGGACTCCACGCCATTTTTTTTAAAATTTGGGGTGGAGTTCCCCTTAAAATCCATGCCAGATCTCAAGGGCCTGGTATGGATATTTAGGGGGAACCCCACGCCATTTTTTTTTAAATTTGCGGCGGGGTTCCCCTTAATATCCATTCCAGACCTAAAGGGCCTGGTAATTGAATTTGGGGGAACCCCCACGCTTTTTTTTTTTTTTTATCAATGACTTTTCTATGTATTGATAAAAGCCGACAATTCATTAAAGTGGTTGTATACCCAAAATTTGTACAAGCACCTACAGGTAAGCCTACATTAAGGCTTATCTGTAGGTGCTTGCAATATCTCCGAGACCTACACAGTCTCGGAGATATTTGCAAAAAAGACTGTACCGCTATCTACGGCGCATGCCGCGCTGTAGATAATGGCGCAGGCGCACTGAGCGCGGCGGCTCTTGAATGGGAGCCTGCCGGACACTGCCGTAAATTCGCGCATGCGCGGGGATCGTGCCGTTCCCCGCGCATGTGCGGGAGTGACGTCATCGCCGCTCCGGCCAATCACAGCGCCGGAGCGGCGATACCCGGAAGTCACTCCGGGTATCATGGATGCGACGGAGGACGTGTCCGAGGACCGCTGCGGGGGCTTTGATCTAAGGTAAGTGATTGATAATGAGCTAGTATGCTAGTCATACTACCTCATTATACCTTTGCCTTACAAGTTGACAAAAAAAAAAAAAAAAAAGTTTTGCGGTATACAACCGCTTTAATAGCCACGAGTGAGTTTTAAATGACTTTTTGTCCTTCAAAAATGACACTTTGTGCAGGGACAGTTCTAAGCACGGGAAACATGCGCAACTTTACATGCATATCATACACACCCCCCAGGTACGAAATTTAAAGGAAAATTTCACTTTTATTTTTTCATTTTAAGCATTATTAAAATCACCGCTCCCGTAAAAACGTCAATTTTTAAACCTTTTTTTTGCATTGATACATGTCCCCTGGGGCAGGACCCGGGTCCCCAAACACTTTTTAGGACAATAACTTGCATATTAGCCTTTATAATTAACACTTTAGATTTCGAACGTTCGAGTCCATTGTATTTAATAGGGTTCTAAAGTTCACGCGAGTGAATGTTGAGGCCTCTGCCACAGGCCTTGGATGAGGCCTGCCACTGACCTGATGAAGATAGGTCCCTGCCACAGACCATAAGAACGTGAAATACCTCCGTTAGGACAAACGACCCCTGTCAGAGGAAGACATCCATCCGGACGGTCACCAGAGGCCTCCACCGTCACCAGCAAATGCTGCGCTGGCTCTTCGGGGAGATCACGTCTCCGGTCCCTTACGCCCTGGATTCAGGCACCCAATACCAGGGGCACCTAAGGAATGCTTCTCCCTCGCGGGACCCAGTCGAAGGTACTGAGCCCCAGGCCTCCCTGTAAAGTACCTCATCCCAGGCTGAAGGTGCCTGGGATGAAACTCGACTCCACACGCCCAGGCCAAGGGCGCCTGGGCACAGACGAACCGCAGCAGCCCCCAGGCTGAAGGTGCCTGGGGAATGGACCTCGTGCGCAAGATGTCCGCCCCCCTTATATCCTCTCCCAGCAGGCACAGCGGGTTCCCCGCCCCGCCGTACTACTGCCGCAAGAGGACACAAAGGGCACGGCGCTAGAATGGCAGTTCAACCCCGGTCTCAGGTGACAGCGCCACCTAGGGACCGCAGGGAACATGACACCATTCATACCTCCCACACTCCAAAGTGTCCATAAATTCCAAAATTCAATGTATCTGGGCCATCTATGGCCCAGATACGCCCCTCTAAATTTGACACCCGCTACATATGTTTTTAACTACACTATATTACCAAAAGTATTGGGACACCTGCCTTTACACGCACATGAACTTTAATGACATCCCAGTCTTAGTCCGTAGGGTTCAATGTTGAGTTGGTCCACCGTTTGCAGCTATAACAGCTTCAACTCTTCTGGGAAGGCTGTCCACAAGGTTTAGGAGGGTGTCTGTGGGAATGTTTGACCATCCTTCCAGAAACACATTTGTGAAGTCAGATACTGATGTTCGACGAGAAGGCCTGGCTTGCAGTCTCTGCTCTAATTCATCCCAGAGGTGTTCTATGGGGTTGAGGTCAGGACTCTGTGCAGGCCAGTCAAGTTCCTCCACCCCAAACTCGCTTATTCATGTCTTTATGGACCTTTCTTTGTGCACTGGTGCGCAGTCATGTTGGAACAGGAAGGCTCCATCCCCAAACTGTTCCCATAAAGTTGGGAGCATGAAATTGTCCAAGATGTCTTGATATGCTGGCATCTTAAAAGTTTCCTTCACTGGAACTAAGGGGCCAAGCCCAACCCCTGAAAAACAACCCCCCCCACCATAATCTGCCCTCCACCAAATGATTTGGACCAGTTCACAAAGCAAGGTCCATAAAAACATGGATGAGCGAGTTTGGGGTGGAGGAACTTGACTAGCCTGCACAGAGTCCTGACCTCAACCCGATAGAACACCTTTGGGATGAATTAGAGCGGAGACTGCGAGCCAGGTCTTCTCGGCCAAAATCAGTGCCTGACCTTACAAATGTGCTTCTGGAAGAATGATCAAACATTCCCATAGACACACTCCTAAACCTTGTTTAAGAGTTGAAACTGTTATAGCTGCAAAGGGTGGGCCAACTCAATATTGAACCCTACGGACTAATATTGGGATGCCATTAAAGTTCATGTGCGTGTAAAGGCAGGCGTACCAAAACATTTACAATATAGTGTATATATAATGTCATACCTCTCCTACTAAAAAAAGATAGATAGTAGAAGAAAGAAAAATAGATAAAGAAGAATATAGTTATAACTCACTCTTCCTGCCTGTCCATGCTGCCGATCTTTGCTGTAATTAAGAGAAAGCACCACCTGAAAAGCCTTGTGCATCAGATTCTTGGTCCCCCCTCTACTCGCTGTGGTTCTTCCCATCAGCCCCTTGTGTCACTGCAGGTCTTATAGGGGCTGGCAAATTGAACCACTAAATACAGGGGGGGACCAGGAACCTGACACTTGGATTCTAAAAATTCTTTAGTTGGAGGTTTTTCTTCATTACAGCACAGATTTCTGGTGTGGGCAGGGAAGATTGGCTAGTAAGAACCTTTGTCCCCTTTGCCTTGAATGGGCAATGTGACAGGTTCTCTTTAATGTTAGCCAGATAGAAGAAAGATTTATGCTTCCTAACCACTTCAGCCCCGGAAGAATTGGCTGCCCAATGACCGGGCCATTTTATGCGATTCGGCACTGCGTCGCCTTAACTGACAATTGTGCGGTCGTGCGACATGACTCCCAAACAAAAGTTTTGTCCTTTTTTTTCCCACAAATAGAGATCTCTTTTGGTGGTATTTGATCACCTCTGAGGTTTTTATTTTTTGCGCTATAAACAACAAGTGAGCGACAATTTTGAAAAAAAAAACACTATTTTTAACTTTTTACTATAGTAAATATCCCCAAAAAATATATAAAAAAACAATTTTTTTCCTCAGTTTAGGTCGATACGTAGTCTTCTACATATTTTTGGTAAAATAAAACACGCAATAAGCGTATATTGATGGGTTTGCGCAAAAGTTATAGCATCTACAAAATAGGGGATAGTTTTATGGCATTTTTTATTATTATAATTTTTTTTTTACTAGTAATGGCGGCGATCTGCGATTTTTATCGTGACTGCGACATTATGGCGGACACATCGGACACTTTTGACACTATTTTGGAACCATTGTCATTTATACAGCGATCAGTGCTATAAAAATGCACTGATTACTGTGTAAATGACACTGCTAGAGAAGAGGTTAACCACTAGAGGGCAAGGAAGGGGTTAAGTGTGTCCTAGGGAGTGATTCTAACTGTGGGGGCTGGGCTACCAGTGACACGACAGCGATCACTGATCCCGATAACAGGGAGCAGTAGATCACTGTCCTGTCACTTGACAGAACAGGGAAATGCTTTGTTTACATAGGCATCTCCCCGTTCTGCCGCTCCGTGACAAGATCGCGGGAAACCGGCGGACACCGAGTCCGTGGGGCCCGCAGGCACGGTCATGGAGCTTGCGCCACGCGTGCGGGCGCCCGATAGGCGGTACATTAAAAGCAACGTACCTGTACGTGGCTTTGCCTGCCCGTGCCATTCTGCCGATGTATATCTACGTTAGGCAGTTGGCAAGTGGTTAAGAACAGTTTGAACCCCACCAGATGCCAATCAATCACACACTGTATGTCCGGGTAAAATTGCAAGGGGCAGAATGTTTGTTCAGTTTCCCCTCTGAAAATCCAAGATGGCACCACACAGCAGGCCACGTACTGGATACATATATACCATTATTAAATACAAATATGCGGTAATAAAAGACAACCATCCATTACTTTACTCTGTTTTGTTTTATTATTACTTTGCAGAATGTGTCTCAGAGGCCTCAATGAGCGCTTATCTGTTTTTCATAAAAACAAGAATTGGTACAAAAACCACAATAATACAATATAAAGTATATCATGGAGATATAAATTATGACCTAAGGGCATGTTGTAATGACCTATACAGCCCACCACTCTGTCCAATATCAATTAAAACGTTATAAAATATCAATAAAGTTATGTTTGAAATAACGTAACTTCAGAAGATAACCAAAGTGAAAATACAAGACTTTTGCTTCGTTCGTTTTTTGCAGCTCTGGACGTTTTTCTGAAGATAAATATAACAGAGAAATGAAATTCAGTTACTAAAATAAAAAAATAAAAGAGAACTTTAAATATGAACTTCGGTCAGCTTGTAATAATACTTTTTTGGTAGATCCCCCTTCTATAATTAGGCTTATGGCTCAGTAAAGACTGGCAAAGTTCACACCAGTGCTTGCAGTTCCAGAAAAAAAAAGTAGAACATGCTGCATTTTACCTGCACTGTAACGCTGTAAAACGCATCAAAAAACGCACTGGAACGCATCGGAACGCACCTAAATACACCAAAAACGCACTGGAACACACTTGTCCTTATCTAAGGTTAATAAAAAAGAGGGGTTAAAAAAAACGCACTGGAACGCATCAAAAACGCGCCAAAAACGCACATGCAAAAAAGCACCTGGAACGCATCCGGATTGTGTTTCTATGGTGTGAACTGGCCCTAAGTACACTCACTTTACATACACTCGCGAGTAAGGACATACCCGCGAGTGTATGTAAAGTGCCTCCCAAGTACTGTACAGACATTTTGCAGCTGCAGTAGAAGGAGCTGAAGCTCTGAGAGCATAGCCCACCCTGTTCCAGTGTGCCCCTGACACCCTCACTACAGTCCCTGACACCCCCACTACAGCCCCTGACACCCCCACTACAGCCCCTAAGACCTCAACTACAGGTCCTGACACCCCCACTACAGCCCCTGACACCCCCACTACAGCCCCTGAGACCTCAACTACAGCTCCTGGGACCTCAACTACAGCTCCTGACACCCCCACTACAGCCCCTGACACCCCCACTACAGCCCCTAAGACCTCAACTACAGCTTCTGACACACCCACTACAGCCCCCAAGACCTCAACTACAGCTCCTGACACACCCACTACAGCCGCTGACACCCCCACTACTGCCCCTGAGTCCTCAACTACAGCTCCTGACACCCGAACTACAGCTCCTGACACCCTAACCAAAGCCAGGTATTGCTACACTTTAAGTACATTTTCGTTTTACATACATGCTCTGGTCTCATTGTGTACTTAAAAGCGGGGAATGCCTGTATTTTAATGTATTTTAAATGCTCCTCCAGGCACGGGCCCCCTGCTCGCTCCAGCGGACGCGCTGCAGCTCAATCTGTCACCTACTGTGCACATAGACACAGCTGATGACAGACCATTGTACCAGGCCGACCCCCTTACCAATCACAGCGATCACATGACAGTTGTACACAATGAATGGCTTTCATTCACAGCCATTCATTGTGAGCTGTTGTAAATATCTCTGTGATTGATCATAGTGATCACATGGTACAGACAGGGCCAATCACAGGGCATCTGTACCATGTGATAGCTGTGACCAATTACAGCTATCAAAATGATACACACTGGCAATTAATGGATGCCACTATGTGTCACTATGGTCTGGTCTGGTCCAAATCATTTGGTGGAGGGGGAGATTATGGTGTGGGGTTGTTCTTTAGGGGTTGGGCTTGGCTTCTTAGTTTCAGTGAAGGGAACTCTTAAAGCGTCAGCATACCAAGACATTTTGGACAATTTCATGTTCTCGACTTTGTGGGAACAGTTTGGGGATGGGCCCTTCCTGTTCCAACATGACTGCGCACCAATGCACAAAGAAAGGCCCATAAAGGCATGGATGAGCGAGTTTGGGGTGGGGGAACTTGACGGGCATGCACAGAGTGCTGACCTCAACCTCATAGAATACCTTTGCGATGGATTAGAACGGAGACTGTGAGAAAGGCCTTCTCGTCCACATCAGTGCCTGACCTCACAAATGCACTTCTGGAAGCAGTGGTGGCCCGTCCATAGGGGGCGCAGTGGCGCCGCCCCCCCACCCAAAGCTAAAATAAAAACAATTACTTTTTGTTTTAAATGTCTTGTGCTTGGAGAGAGAGAGAGAAAGAGAGAGAGAGAGAGAGAAAGAAAGAGAGAGATAGAGAGAGAGAGAGAAAAAGAGAAGGAAAGAAAAGAGAAAAGAAAGAAAGAAAGAAAAAGAAAAAGAAAGAAAGAAAAAGAAAAAGAAAGAAAGAGAGAGAGAGAGAGAGAGAGAGAGAGAGAGAGAAAGAAAAAAATGAAAGAAAAGAGAAAAAAAAAGAGAGAACAGAAAGAAAGAAAGAAAGAAAGAAAGAAAGAAAGAAAGAAAGAAAGAAAAGAAAGAAAAAGAAAGTAAAAAAGAAAAAGTAAGAAAGGAAAGAAAAGAAAGAAAGAAAAAGAAAGAAAGAAAAAAGACAAGAGTTTATTGGGACAGCATGCCTGGTCCCATGGTGGGATCATGCCTGATCCTGGTCCCATGGTGGGATCATGTGTCACTCTTGCTGTGGGAGTCTAGAGCAGCGATTTGTTCAGGACAGGTAAGTATTTCAAGGCGTCTTCTCTTTATTATATGTAGTGTGACAGGCGAGTGGAAATAGATGGGGTGGGTAGCACAGCATAGGTCTCCTTTTAGTAGGCTCCAAACAAAAGAACAATTGTCATATGGGCTGTCACATCTCCAAAACCGTGAAGTGGTTAGAGATTCCCAGCATTCATGTGATGTAAAGATACAATGCATCTGTTCACATACTTAACGTGCTATCCTGGAATGTAGTACACATGTGCAGAGGGCATATTTATTTCCTGCCACTATAAAGAGTCAGAAAATCACCCCGGACTGTGGGGTTTGCATGGTCAGTTAACCCAATTCTTCAGCCACGGGCCATTCCGAAGGCCAGTTACTCCTACTTTAGGTTTTGTGAAGTTATGGAAAATTCAGGGGGGAGAGACTCAATGACAGCAGTGATAGAGGTGAGCAGGCCCAATTATACCAACAGCAAGGGTGAGAATGTTGGGGGGAGGGGGTGGGGGGGGACTAGATGACTAAATTCTCATCCTTACCTTCAACAAAGATGGACAGTACAACCATTGAACTAACCTCTAGGTATGACCTGCATTGCTAAGTTACATTGTAGCAACTTGGCAAAATTTAAGTATGTGTATCTCATACCTGAGGTACTGTCTCCCTTTATATTGTAAAGCGCTGTACAAACTGTTGGCGCTATTTAAATCCTGTATAATAATAATAATCCCAAACAAATCTACATTCACTTACTGATGACGGACTCATTACCTCAGGTGAAAAGCCTCGTACACACGACCGAGTAAATCGGTCGTGTGTATGCGGCTTTCAGGTTTCTCGTCAAGAAAACAGGCAAGAATCTCGACAAGAAAAATAGAGAACCTGCTTTCTATTTTCTCGTTGGGATTCTCGTCGGCCTGTTTCTCTACGAGAAACCTGAGTGTGTGTACACTTACCTGTCGCCGTGGAAACCCGCGCATGCTCGAAATGACTTTGACGCATGCGCGGTACCTTCCTAGGCATAGGTAGGGTGTAGCAAGATGGCGGCAACGGCATCGAATGTGACGAGCGCACGCTCGTCGTGTCAATGATATCACCGCGTTCGTGCCATTCAAAAGAACGGCGGTTCTTTTGAAAGGTACGTGTGTACACTCGGCCGGGACAAGTTTCTTGTCTTAAGCCTCGTACACACGGTCGATAATCTCGTCAGGAAAATACTTGTCATTTTTCTTGATGAGATTCTTGGACAAGAAACTTGTCCTGGCCGAGTGTACACACGCTCCATTCAAAGAACCCGACTACGACGAGCATGCGCTCGTCACATTCGATGCCGTCGCCGCCATCTTGCTGCACCCTACCTATGCCTAGGAAGCTACCGCGCATGCGTCAAAGTCATTTCGAGCATGCGCGGGTTTCCACGGCGACAGGTAAGTGTACACACACTCGGGTTTCTCGTTGAGAAACAGGCCGACGAGAAACCGGACGAGAAAATAGAGAGCAGGTTCTCTATTTTTCTCGTCGAGATTCTTGTCGGTTTTCTTGACGAGAAACATGATAGCCTCGTACACACGACCAATTTACTCGGCAAGAAAGCTCTGCCAGCAAGTTTCTTGCTGGTTCTTGCCGAGAAACTCGGTCGTGTGTACAAGGTTCAAGAATCTCGTCAGGAAAAACAACAAGTTTTTTCCTGACGAGATTCTCGGCTGTGTGTACGAGGCTAAAGTCTCTTCCAAGTATCCTTAAGGCCCCTTTCACACTGAGGCTCTAAATAGCGCCTGCAATGCGCCCAAAAAAAGCCTTTCAATACTATCCAATGTGAAAGCCCGAGGGCTTTCACACTGGAGCGTTGCGCTTGCAGGAGGCTCAAAAAACTCCTGCAAGCCTCATCTTTGAGGCGCAATAGGAGCGCTAAAAATAGCGCTCCTGTAGCGCCCCTGCCCATTGAAATCAATGGGGTAGCGCCTCTAATACGCCCGCAAAATGCCTCAAAGAGGCGTTATTGCGGGCGTTTTTAACCCTTTTTCGGCCGCAAGCGGGGGTTAAAATACCTCCGCTAGCGCCCGCAAATCGCGGCAAAAAAAACGGTATAGCGGCGCTAAAAATAGCGCCGCTATACCGCCAGCGCATCCAGATCCTCAGTGTGAAAGTAGCCTTAGTGCTCTTAGTTGAGACAAGTACACACTATAGGGCAGTGATGGTGAACCTTGGCACCCCAGATGCTTTGGAACTACATTTCCCATGATGCTCAACTACACTGCATGAGTGCATGAGCATCATGGAAAATGTAGTTCCAAAACATCTGGGGTGCCAAGGTTCACTATCACTGCTATCGGGGGATATGCTTTGTTCATATTTCATGTCTGAGGCTTAACCACTTCCCACCCGCCATATAGCAGAATGACGGCCAGAAAGTGGTTCTGTTATCCTGATTGGGTGTCATATGACCTCCAGCAGGATAAGCCGCAATCGGGGGCGCAAAGCGCGGCAATTGTTGGTGTGGTGTGTCAGTCTGACACACCGCTTCACCAATCTCAGTAAAGAGCCTCTGACGTACACTCTTTACCATGTGATCAGCTGTGTCCAATCATAGCTGATCACAGCGTAAACAGCAAAAGCCGTTTATCGGCTTTTCCTCTACTTGCACTGACAGACGCGAGTAGAGGAGAGCCGATCGGCTGCTCTCCTGACCGGAGGGGGTCTGCGCGGATTGATTATCAGTGCAGAACCCCTGAGGATGCCCACCAGGGATGACCACCCAGGACCACCAGGTATGCTCACCCATGACCTCCAGGGTTACCAATCAGTGCCCATTAGAGGTGGCAATCAGTGCCCATCAGTAATGCCTGCCATACCTGGATTACATAAGCAGGTGAGCTTGATTGCCTTACCATTTCACTGGATACACACACACGTAAGTTATGCACATTTTTTCTCAGTCCTTTATAATTTATAAGTCATTTATAATGGTGTGTGTGTGTAAATATATATATATATATATATATATATATATATATATATATATATATATATATATATATACACACACATATACATACATAACACTCATTAAATGTAGAATTTTAATAATTTTTTCTCTTTATTTCAAACACTCATGATGTTTTTTTCACTTTTCTAATTTTTTCACTTTTTTCATACACATTTTTTACATATCTCTATACATTTTTTCCAGAACACCATATTTTCAATCATCCCCACACATGAGGAATGTGTTGTGGCGATCGGGCATGCTATGTGGATGTTTTCTTGGCTGGGGTGGGGTTCCTTGCCTCAGCTCCGGAACAGACAATTATTTGGGGGCCCATCTTCCTCGATGCCAGCCAAGCACAGTGCTTTACCTGACCTGTGAGTAGTGATGAGCCGAACACCCCCGGGTTCGGTTCGCACCAGAACCCGCGAACGGACCGAAAGTTCGTACGAACATTAGAACCCTATTAAATACAATGGATGCGAACGTTCGAATTCTAAAGTGCTAATTATAACAACTATTATGCATGTTATTGTCCTAAAAAGGGTTTGGGAACCCGGGTTCTGCACCAGGGGACATGTATCAATGCAAAAAGAAGTTTTAAAAACGGTCGTTTTTCGGGAGCAGTCATTTTAATGATGCATAAAGTGAAAAAAAAAAAGTCAAATATTCCTTTAAATATCGTAACTGGGGGGTGTCTAAAGTATGCCTGTGAAGTGCCACGTGTTTCCCGTGTTTAGAACTGTCCCTGCACAAAATGACACTTCTAAAGGAAAAAAAAGCCATTTAAAACTGCTTGCGGCTTTAATGTAATGTCTGGTCCCGGTAATATGGATGAAAATCTTTAAGAAAAATGGCATAGCTACCCCATGACCCCCCCCCCTACCCCAGCCCATTACCAGCCCCTTTGGGTCTTGTATGGATATTAAGGGGAACCCCGCACATAAAATAAAAAAGGCCCTATATACTCTGAACAGCCGTATACAGGCGGTGCATACAAGACAGGGACTGTAGGTTTGTTCTTATGTAGAATCTGTTTGTAATTTTGAACAGGTACATTGTTTAAGTGTAGCTCCAGCCCAAAAATCTATTTTTAAACTTTTTGGAAAACATAGGTAAGGGTTATCACCCCTGTAACATTTGTTTTGCTGTCTGTGCCCCTGTTCAGAACATTTCACCTCACTTTCCGTCCCAATGACAACTGTTTTTGAAATGTGGTGTTTTTCTTGAAACAAGGATTGCTGATAAAGCATCAGTACAGATGAGACCCCTTTCTCCCATATTTATTCTTACAGGAGAGAATGTTCCTTCCTAGGGGTAGATTTCCTCTCACTTCCTGTTGTCTTCTTGCGTTTGCAAGTAGGAGTCGTTTGTAAGTTGGATGTTTGAAAGTAGGGACCTGCCGTAGATACTCTTCAGAAATAGGCCCCTTAGTTGTTGGTGTTGGCACAACACTGTAAGCACTCACAGTTACTCTTGGTTGGTGCTGGAACGCCCTGCTGTCAACTATTATATCAGGAATTGTAATTACATATAATTGTTGAACAGTGGTAGTAAAAATTGGGCCTTTGATGGTGGTGCTGGTGCCACAACACTGTAAGCCCTGACAGTTACTCTTGGTGGGTGCAGCAATGGGCCCTGCTGTGAATTATTAGATCAAGAATTGTAATTGCATGCCCCTGTTGAACAGGGGCTGAAAAATTGGGCCTTAGGCACTGGTGGCACAACACTACAACCCCTCACAGATACTGTACTTGGAGCACAGCAATGAGCCCTGTTGCAAAGTATTGCTTCAAAAATTGTAATGACACGCCCCTGTTAAACAGGGGCTGAAAAATTGGGCCTTAGGCACTGGTGCCACAACACTCCAACCCCTCACAGATACTGTACTTGGAGCACAGCAATGAGCCCTATGGCAAATTATTGCTAAAAAAATTGTAATTACACGCCCCTGTAAAACAGGGGCTGAAAAATTGGGCCTTAGCCACTGGTGGCGGCACCCATAAACAAAAATGATCTTCCAAGCTATCATCATCAATCGTATCATTGAGGACTCGGAGGAGGAGGATAGCCAGTCAACATAACAGCACAGACACTCAGCATCAGCATCAGTCTTGAAGGGATGTGACATGTTAAAATCAATTAGTCTGTTATATCAGCATCAGGTGTGTGGTAGCTGGTGGTGATCCAAGACTGGTTCATCTTGATGAAAGTCAGTCGATCAACCGAGTCGGTGGACAGGCGCACCCTGTGATCCGTGACAAATCCTCCAGCAGCACTGAATGTGCGTTCCGAAAGAACGCTGGATGCAGGACAGGCCAGTAGCTCAATTGCATACTGTGCAAGCTCTGGCCAGTGATCCATCCTCAAGACCCAGTAAGCCAGAGGATTTTTGGTGGGGAAGGTGTCCAAGTCTGACCTTGCCCCTAGATATTCCTGCACCATGTTTATCAGACGCTGGCGATGGTTGCTGGAACCAATCATACTTTGGGGCTGCGGACTAAAGAATTGTCTGAACGCATCGGTCAGACGGCCACCTTCCCCACCGCTCCTTCTTTGACTGGCCGAAGCCTCAGCAACTTGTTGTCCTGGACCAGGAGTTTGTAACCTCCCAGTCTCTGGGAACGCGTTGCACAGACCTTTCTGCAAGGCCTCCCGGAGTTGTCTCATCCTCTGCTCCCTCTGCGACGGTAACATAAGGTCCGCAACCTTACCCTTGTACCGTGGATCAAGGAGAGTGGCCAGCCAGTAATGCTCCCTCTCCTTGATCCGAAGAATACGAGGATCCTTCCGCAGACTTTGCAGGATCAGGGAGGCCATGCAGCGTAGGTTTGCTGAGGCATTCGCTCCGGAGTCCTCTGGGTCACTAAGGACGACATGATCCGCAGTAGGGATGAGCTTCGTGTTCGAGTCGAACATACGTTCGACTCGAACATCGGCTGTTCGATCGTTCGACGAAGATCGAACGATTTGGGCCGTTCGCGCCAAATTCGAGTGACGCGAACGGCCCACAATGCACTACGCCATCGCAGTGTCATCCAGGCGCTGTGATTGGCCAAGCATGCACTGTGACCCCGCATGCTTGGCCAATCACAGCGCCGGCAGCGAGGAGAGCAATGATTGGCCACAGGCAGGATGCCTGTGGCCAATTATTGCTGAGGGTGTTTAGTACACGCCCCACACTATAAAAGGCCGCCAGCACGGCGGCCTAGTGTAGTGTGTTCCGGAGCAGGGATAGAGCAGCATAGGCAGGGACAGTGACTGTTATTTCTTTCTTGCTTAACCTGGATTCCTTTAGTTTAGGGAAAGAGAAGGATAGGTAGGGAGAGTGTCAGTGTGTTTTGTGCTTGTGCTATAGTGTGCTTAAAAAAAACATTTATTCTAGGGACAGAAAACTGTAGGTAGGGACAGTGTCAGTTTCTTTCACTCTGCAAGTCCTTGTTTCCAGGGACCTGGAAGGACAGTGAGTGAATTGTCCTTGTGCTATATTGTGCTTAAAAAAACATTTATTCTAGGGACAGAAAACTGTAGGTAGGGAGAGTGTCAGTTTCTTTCACTCTGCAAGTCCTTGTTTCCAGGGACCTGGAAGGACAGTGAGTGAATTGTCCTTGTGCTATATTGTGCTTAAAAAAAACATTTATTCTAGGGACAGAAAACTGTAGGTAGGGAGAGTGTCAGTTTATTTCACTCTGCAAGTCCTTGTTTCCAGGGACCTGGAAGGACAGTGACTGAATTGTCCTTGTGCTATATTGTGATTAAAAAAAACATTTATTCTAGGGACAGAAAACTGTAGGTAGGGAGAGTGTCAGTTTATTTCACTCTGCAAGTCCTTGTTTCCAGGGACCTGGAAGGACAGTGACTGAATTGTCCTTGTGCTATATTGTGATTAAAAAAAATATTTATTCTAGGGACAGAAAACTGTAGGTAGGGAGAGTGTCAGTTTATTTCACTCTGCAAGTCCTTGTTTCCAGGGACCTGGAAGGACAGTGACTGAATTGTCCTTGTGCTGTATTGTGATTAAAAAAAACATTTATTCTAGGGACAGAAAACTGTAGGTAGGGAGAGTGTCAGTTTATTTCACTCTGCAAGTCCTTGTTTCCAGGGACCTGGAAGGACAGTGACTGAATTGTCCTTGTGCTATATTGTGATTAAAAAAAACATTTATTCTAGGGACAGAAAACTGTAGGTAGGGAGAGTGTCAGTTTATTTCACTCTGCAAGTCCTTGTTTCCAGGGACCTGGAAGGACAGTGACTGAATTGTCCTTGTGCTATATTGTGATTAAAAAAAACATTTATTCTAGGGACAGAAAACTGTAGGTAGGGAGAGTGTCAGTTTATTTCACTCTGCAAGTCCTTGTTTCCAGGGACCTGGAAGGACAGTGACTGAATTGTCCTTGTGCTATATTGTGATTAAAAAAAACATTTATTCTAGGGACAGAAAACTGTAGGTAGGGAGAGTGTCAGTTTATTTCACTCTGCAAGTCCTTGTTTCCAGGGACCTGGAAGGACAGTGACTGAATTGTCCTTGTGCTATATTGTGATTAAAAAAAACATTTATTCTAGGGACAGAAAACTGTAGGTAGGGAGAGTGTCAGTTTATTTCACTCTGCAAGTCCTTGTTTCCAGGGACCTGGAAGGACAGTGACTGAATTGTCCTTGTGCTATATTGTGATTAAAAAAAACATTTATTCTAGGGACAGAAAACTGTAGGTAGGGAGAGTGTCAGTTTATTTCACTCTGCAAGTCCTTGTTTCCAGGGACCTGGAAGGACAGTGACTGAATTGTCCTTGTGCTATATTGTGATTAAAAAAACATTTATTCTAGGGACAGAAAACTGTAGGTAGGGAGAGTGTCAGTTTATTTCACTCTGCAAGTCCTTGTTTCCAGGGACCTGGAAGGACAGTGAGTGAATTGTCCTTGTGTTATATTGTGATTAAAAAAAACATTTTTTCTAGGGACAGAAAACTGTAGGTAGGGAGAGTGTTTTTTTTCTTTCACTCTGCAAGTCCTTGTTTCCAGGGACCTGTAAGGACAGTGAGTGAATTGTCCTTGTGCTATATTGTGCTTAAAAAAAACATTTATTCTAGGGACAGAAAACTGTAGGTAGGGAGAGTGTCAGTTTATTTCACTCTGCAAGTCCTTGTTTCCAGGGACCTGGAAGGACAGTGACTGAATTGTCCTTGTGCTATATTGTGATTAAAAAAAACATTTATTCTAGGGACAGAAAACTGTAGGTAGGGAGAGTGTCAGTTTATTTCACTCTGCAAGTCCTTCTTTCCAGGGACCTGGAAGGACAGTGACTGAATTGTCCTTGTGCTATATTGTGATTAAAAAAAACATTTATTCTAGGGACAGAAAACTGTAGGTAGGGAGAGTGTCAGTTTATTTCACTCTGCAAGTCCTTGTTTCCAGGGACCTGGAAGGACAGTGAGTGAATTGTCCTTGTGTTATATTGTGATTAAAAAAAAATTTTTTTCTAGGGACAGAAAACTGTAGGTAGGGAGAGTGTTTTTTTTCTTTCACTCTGCAAGTCCTTGTTTCCAGGGACCTGTAAGGACAGTGAGTGAATTGTCCTTGTGCTATATTGTGCTTAAAAAAAACATTTATTCTAGGGACAGAAAACTGTAGGTAGGGAGAGTGTCAGTTTATTTCACTCTGCAAGTCCTTGTTTCCAGGGACCTGGAAGGACAGTGAGTGAATTGTCCTTGTGTTATATTGTGATTAAAAAAAACATTTTTTCTAGGGACAGAAAACTGTAGGTAGGGAGAGTGTTTTTTTTCTTTCACTCTGCAAGTCCTTGTTTCCAGGGACCTGTAAGGACAGTGAGTGAATTGTCCTTGTGCTATATTGTGCTTAAAAAAACATTTATTCTAGGGACAGAAAACTGTAGGTAGGGAGAGTGTCAGTTTATTTCACTCTGCAAGTCCTTGTTTCCAGGGACCTGGAAGGACAGTGACTGAATTGTCCTTGTGCTATATTGTGATTAAAAAAAACATTTATTCTAGGGACAGAAAACTGTAGGTAGGGAGAGTGTTTTTTTTCTTTCACTCTGCAAGTCCTTGTTTCCAGGGACCTGTAAGGACAGTGAGTGAATTGTCCTTGTGCTATATTGTGCTTAAAAAAAACATTTATTCTAGGGACAGAAAACTGTAGGTAGGGAGAGTGTCAGTTTATTTCACTCTGCAAGTCCTTGTTTCCAGGGACCTGGAAGGACAGTGACTGAATTGTCCTTGTGCTATATTGTGATTAAAAAAAACATTTATTCTAGGGACAGAAAACTGTAGGTAGGGAGAGTGTCAGTTTATTTCACTCTGCAAGTCCTTGTTTCCAGGGACCTGGAAGGACAGTGAGTGAATTGTCCTTGTGTTATATTGTGATTAAAAAAAAAATTTTTTCTAGGGACAGAAAACTGTAGGTAGGGAGAGTGTTTTTTTTCTTTCACTCTGCAAGTCCTTGTTTCCAGGGACCTGTAAGGACAGTGAGTGAATTGTCCTTGTGCTATATTGTGCTTAAAAAAAACATTTATTCTAGGGACAGAAAACTGTAGGTAGGGAGAGTGTCAGTTTATTTCACTCTGCAAGTCCTTGTTTCCAGGGACCTGGAAGGACAGTGAGTGAATTGTCCTTGTGTTATATTGTGATTAAAAAAAACATTTTTTCTAGGGACAGAAAACTGTAGGTAGGGAGAGTGTTTTTTTTCTTTCACTCTGCAAGTCCTTGTTTCCAGGGACCTGTAAGGACAGTGAGTGAATTGTCCTTGTGCTATATTGTGCTTAAAAAAAAACATTTATTCTAGGGACAGAAAACTGTAGGTAGGGAGAGTGTCAGTTTATTTCACTCTGCAAGTCCTTGTTTCCAGGGACCTGGAAGGACAGTGAGTGAATTGTCCTTGTGTTATATTGTGATTAAAAAAAACATTTTTTCTAGGGACAGAAAACTGTAGGTAGGGAGAGTGTTTTTTTTCTTTCACTCTGCAAGTCCTTGTTTCCAGGGACCTGTAAGGACAGTGAGTGAATTGTCCTTGTGCTATATTGTGCTTAAAAAAACATTTATTCTAGGGACAGAAAACTGTAGGTAGGGAGAGTGTCAGTTTATTTCACTCTGCAAGTCCTTGTTTCCAGGGACCTGGAAGGACAGTGACTGAATTGTCCTTGTGCTATATTGTGATTAAAAAAAACATTTATTCTAGGGACAGAAAACTGTAGGTAGGGAGAGTGTCAGTTTATTTCACTCTGCAAGTCCTTGTTTCAAGGGACAGAGAAGGACACCTGAAGGTAGCCCTTATTGCTTTTTTCCCATCTCCCTGCAGGCCATCTATTAGAATGTCTGGAAGGCAAACAAGGAGAGGCAGACAGTCAGGAGGCAATAAAAGAGGGCAAGCAGGCTCTGTGTCTGGGGGCAACAGTGCTGGTCGTGGACGCGGT
Source organism: Rana muscosa (assembly GCA_029206835.1). NCBI lineage: Eukaryota > Metazoa > Chordata > Amphibia > Anura > Ranidae > Rana > Rana muscosa. The sequence continues at coordinate 439,212,759 of CM055127.1, read as the reverse complement.
GCATTGTCATCAGCACATGGCCATGGGACACGCTTGTCCTTCTTTTCGGCAGCTGGACATGTTGAGCCACATCATGCCGAAGACTTGGTAGAGTGGATGACCAAGCCCTCCTCCTCCTCCTCATCCTCTCTCACCCAGGCTCAGGGTACTGGAAAAGCAGCTGCCAAAGCGTCGTCTTCCCTGGTATCAATGTCAGACAAATCATCAGTCACTCCTTCCCTAGACCCACCATGTCCTCCTCCTGAGGAGTCCCCCGAACTGTTTCAGCACAGTGTTGGGTACATGCTCCAGGAGGATGCCCAGCGTTTCGAAGGGTCTGATGATGAAACCCAGCTAGAGGAAGGCAGTAGCGTGAGAGCAGACAGAGGGGATGCTCAAGAAGGACACCAATCTGGCAGTCATGTTCCAGCAGCTGCAGCATACTGCCAGATTGGCTCCAGTGATGAGGAGGGAGGGGATGATGAGGTCACTGACTCCACGTGGGTGCCTAATAGGAGAGAGGAGGAGGAGGAGGATGAGGAGGAGGCACATCTCCAACGAGGCAGGATGCCCTTTGGTGGCCAGCGTAAGGGCAGTACACCGACGGAATCACACCGCAGAGCTCCGCCTGTGCAGGGCGCTGCCTCTGCCCGTCATTCAAAAAGTTCTTTGGTGTGGGCCTTTTTTGAGGCTAGTGCATCAGATCGCACAGCTGCTGTTTGCAACATATGTCTCAAGCGTATATCGCGTGGCCAAAACATCAGCCGCTTGGGTACCACATGCCTGACCAGACATATGTTGACCTGCCATGCAGCTCGTTGGCAAGCCTACCTCAAAGACCCACACCAAAGAACAAAGCGGACCTCTCCTTGCACCGCATCAGCTGGGATCTCCAACCCCACTATAACTTCAGTCCTCTCTGAAACATGCACTGAGAGGAATGAAGGTGTAGAATTAGGTGTGTCACAGCCAAGTACTTGCGCCCACTCTGCTAGCAGTACACCGACGTCCGATTCTAGCAGGCAAATTTCCCTGCCCCAGCTGCTGGACCGTCGAAAGAAGTTCACTCCCAGCCATCCACATGCCCAGCGGTTGAATGCTAGCTTGGCTAAATTGCTAGCGCTTCAACTGCTGCCTTTTCAGTTGGTAGACTCGGCCCCCTTCCGTGAGTTTGTGCAATGTGCAGTTCCTCAGTGGCAGGTTCCCAAACGCCACTTTTTCTCACGGAAGGCTATTCCGGCTCTCTACCGGCATGTGGAAGGCAATGTCTTGGCCTCGCTGGACAGGGCGGTCAGCGGTAAGGTGCATATTACCGCTGACTCATGGTCCAGCAGGCATGGACAGGGACGTTACCTTTCTTTCACGGCCCATTGGGTCACTCTTTTGGCAGCTGGGAAGGATTCAGGACAAGGTGCAGTAGTGTTGGAGGTTGTCCCACCGCCACGCCTCCAAAATGCTACTACTGGTTGTGACACACCTCTCTCCTCCACCCCCTCCTCTTCTTCTTCCTCCATGGCCTCTTCCTGTGGTTTGTCCTATGAACCAGCGGTGCTCCGTAGCCGTTCACGGGGCTACGCAAGTACGCAGGCAAAAAGATGCCATGCCGTGCTTGCGCTGGTGTGTTTGGGGGACAGAAGCCACACTGGGGCAGAGGTCCTGTCTGCTCTGCAGGGCCAGGCCGAGAGGTGGTTGACGCCACGCCAGCTTAAGCCAGGAATGGTGGTTTGCGACAATGGCACCAACCTCCTCTCCGCCCTCCGACAGGGACAACTGACCCATGTGCCCTGTGTGGCTCACGTCCTTAACCTGGTGGTGCAGCGCTTCTTGGGCAGGTACCCGGGCTTACAGGATGTCCTGAGGCAGGCCAGGAAAGTCTGTGTGCATTTCCGCAGATCTTATAATGCCAGTGCTCGCCTGGCTGAGCTGCAAAAGGAGTTGAACCTGCCCAAGAACCGCCTTATATGTGACATGCCCACCAGGTGGAACTCAACGTTGGCCATGCTGCAGCGGCTGCACACGCAGCAGAGGGCCATCAATGAGTACCTGTGCGACTACGGCACCAGGACAGGGTCAGGGGAGCTTGGTTTTTTTTCTCCACGCCAGTGGGGCATGATCAGGGATGCATGCACTGTCCTGGCACCATTTGAGGAGGCCACGAGGATGGTGAGCAGTGACAGTGCATGCATCAGTGACACTGTACCTCTTGTCCACCTGTTGGAGCACACGCTGCGTGGAATAATGGACAGGGCACTTGAGGCAGAACAGAGGCAGGAAGAGGAGGACTTCCTTGCCTCTCAAGGCCCCCTTTACCCAGACAGTGTTCCTTCTGTCCCACCCATCGCACAGGAAGAGGAGGAGGAGGAGGAGGAGGAGGAGGAGGATTGTGTCAGCATGGAGGTGGAGGCTGGCACTCAGCATCATCAGCAGCAGTCTTTTAGGGATGATTTACAGTCCCAAGAAACCAGTGGACTTGTACGTGGCTGGGAGGAGGTGGCTGCGGATCATGTCGTCCTTAGTGACCCAGAGGACTCCGGAGCGAATGCCTCAGCAAACCTACGCTGCATGGCCTCCCTGATCCTGCAAAGTCTGCGGAAGGATCCTCGTATTCTTCGGATCAAGGAGAGGGACCATTACTGGCTGGCCACTCTCCTTGATCCACGGTACAAGGGTAAGGTTGCGGACCTTATGTTACCGTCGCAGAGGGAGCAGAGGATGAGACAACTCCGGGAGGCCTTGCAGAAAGGTCTGTGCAACGCGTTCCCAGAGACTGGGAGGTTGCAAACTCCTGGTCCTGGACAACGAGTTGCTGAGGCTTCGGCCAGTCAAAGAAGGAGCGGTGGGGAAGGTGGCCGTCTGACCGATGCGTTCAGACAATTCTTTAGTCCGCAGCCCCAAAGTATGATCGGTTCCAGCAACCATCGCCAGCGTCTGATAAACATGGTGCAGGAATATCTAGGGGCAAGGTCAGACTTGGACACCTTCCCCACCGAAAATCCTCTGGCTTACTGGGTCTTGAGGATGGATCACTGGCCAGAGCTTGCACAGTATGCAATTGAGCTACTGGCCTGTCCTGCATCCAGCGTTCTTTCGGAACGCACATTCAGTGCTGCTGGAGGATTTGTCACGGATCACAGGGTGCGCCTGTCCACCGACTCGGTTGATCGACTGACTTTCATCAAGATGAACCAGTCTTGGATCACCACCAGCTACCACACACCTGATGCTGATATAACAGACTAATTGATTTTAACATGTCACATCCCTTCAAGACTGATGCTGATGCTGAGTGCCTGTGCTGTTATGTTGACTGGCTATCCTCCTCCTCCGAGTCCTCAATGATACGATTGATGATGATAGCTTGTAAGATCATTTTTGTTTATGGGTGCCGCCACCAGTGCCTAACGCCCAATTTTTCAGCCCCTGTTTAACAGGGGCGTGTAATTACAATTTTTGAAGCAATACTTTGCAACAGGGCTCATTGCTGTGCTCCAAGTACAGTATCTGTGAGGAGTTGCAGTGTTGTGCCACCAGTGCCTAACGCCCAATTTTTCAGCCCCTGTTTAACAGGGGCGTGTAATTACAATTTTTGAAGCAATACTTTGCAACAGGGCTCATTGGTGTGCTCCAAGTACAGTATCTGTGAGGAGTTGCAGTGTTGTGCCACCAGTGCCTAAGGCCCAATTTTTCAGCCCCTGTTTAACAGGGGCGTGTCATTACAATTTTTGAAGCAATACTTTGCAACAGGGCTCATTGCTGTGCTCCAAGTACAGTTGCTGTGAGGGGTTGCAGTGTTGTGCCACCAGTGCCTAAGGCCCAATTTTTCAGCCCCTGTTCAACAGGGGCATGTAATTACAATTCTTGATCTAATAATTCACAGCAGGGCCCATTGCTGCACCCACCAAGAGTAACTGTCAGGGCTTACAGTGTTGTGGCACCAGCACCACCATCAAAGGCCCAATTTTTACTACCACTGTTCAACAATTATATGTAATTAAAATTCCTGATATAATAGTTGACAGCAGGGCGTTCCAGCACCAACCAAGAGTAACTGTGAGTGCTTACAGTGTTGTGCCAACACCAACAACTAAGGGGCCTATTTCTGCAGAGTATATACGGCAGGTCCCTACTTTCAAACATCCAACTTACAAACGACTCCTACTTGCCAACTCAAGAAGACAACAGGAAGTGAGAGGAAATTTACCACTAGGAAGGAAAATTCTCTCCTGTAAGAATAAATATGGGAGAAAGGTGTCTCCTCTGTACTGATGCTTTATCAGCAATCCTTGTTTCAAGAAAAACACCACATTTCAAAAACAGTTGTCATTGGGACGGAAAGTGAGGTGAAATGTTCTGAACAGGGGCACAGACAGCAAAACAAATGTTACAGGGGTGATAACCCTTACCTATGTTTTCCAAAAAGTTTAAAAATAGATTTTTGGGCTGGAGCTACACTTCAACAATGTACCTGTTCAAAATTACAAACAGACTCTACATAAGAACAAACCTACAGTCCCTGTCTTGTATGCACCGCCTGTATAGGGCTGTTCAGAGTATATAGGGCCTTTTTTATTTTATGTGCGGGGTTCCCCTTAATATCCATACAAGACCCAAAGGGGCTGGCAATGGGCTGGGGTAGGGGGGGGGGTCATGGGGTAGCTATGCCATTTTTCTTAAAGAATTTCATCCATATTACCGGGACCAGACATTACATTAAAGCCGCAAGCAGTTTTAAATGGCTTTTTTTTCCTTTAGAAGTGTCATTTTGTGCAGGGACAGTTCTAAACACGGGAAACACGTGGCACTTCACAGGCATACTTTAGACACCCCCCAGGTACGATATTTAAAGGAATATTTGACTTTTTTTTTTTCACTTTATGCATCATTAAAATGACTGCTCCCGAAAAACGACCGTTTTTAAAACTTCTTTTTGCATTGATACATGTCCCCTGGTGCAGAACCCGGGTTCCCAAACCCTTTTTAGGACAATAACATGCATAATAGTTGTTATAATTAGCACTTTAGAATTCGAACGTTCGCATCCATTGTATTTAATAGGGTTCTAATGTTCGTTCGAACTTTCGGTCCGTTCGCGGGTTCTGGTGCGAACCGAACCCGGGGGTGTTCGGCTCATCACTAATCCGCAGTCACCTCCTCCCAGCCACGTACAAGTCCACTGGTTTCTTGGGACTGTAAATCATCCCTAAAAGACTGCTGCTGATGATGCTGAGTGCCAGCCTCCACCTCCATGCTGACACAATCCTCCTCCTCCTCCTCCTCCTCCTCCTCCTCTTCCTCTTCCTGTGCGATGGGTGGGACAGAAGGAACACTGTCTGGGTAAAGGGGGCCTTGAGAGGCAAGGAAGTCCTCCTCTTCCTGCCTCTGTTCTGCCTCAAGTGCCCTGTCCATTATTCCACGCAGCGTGTGCTCCAACAGGTGGACAAGAGGTACAGTGTCACTGATGCATGCACTGTCACTGCTCACCATCCTCGTGGCCTCCTCAAATGGTGCCAGGACAGTGCATGCATCCCTGATCATGCCCCACTGGCGTGGAGAAAAAAAACCAAGCTCCCCTGACCCTGTCCTGGTGCCGTAGTCGCACAGGTACTCATTGATGGCCCTCTGCTGCGTGTGCAGCCGCTGCAGCATGGCCAACGTTGAGTTCCACCTGGTGGGCATGTCACATATAAGGCGGTTCTTGGGCAGGTTCAACTCCTTTTGCAGCTCAGCCAGGCGAGCACTGGCATTATAAGATCTGCGGAAATGCACACAGACTTTCCTGGCCTGCCTCAGGACATCCTGTAAGCCCGGGTACCTGCCCAAGAACCGCTGCACCACCAGGTTAAGGACGTGAGCCACACAGGGCACATGGGTCAGTTGTCCCTGTCGGAGGGCGGAGAGGAGGTTGGTGCCATTGTCGCAAACCACCATTCCTGGCTTAAGCTGGCGTGGCGTCAACCACCTCTCGGCCTGGCCCTGCAGAGCAGACAGGACCTCTGCCCCAGTGTGGCTTCTGTCCCCCAAACACACCAGCGCAAGCACGGCATGGCATCTTTTTGCCTGCGTACTTGCGTAGCCCCGTGAACGGCTACGGAGCACCGCTGGTTCATAGGACAAACCACAGGAAGAGGCCATGGAGGAAGAAGAAGAGGAGGGGGTGGAGGAGAGAGGTGTGTCACAACCAGTAGTAGCATTTTGGAGGCGTGGCGGTGGGACAACCTCCAACACTACTGCACCTTGTCCTGCATCCTTCCCAGCTGCCAAAAGAGTGACCCAATGGGCCGTGAAAGAAAGGTAACGTCCCTGTCCATGCCTGCTGGACCATGAGTCAGCGGTAATATGCACCTTACCACTGACCGCCCTGTCCAGCGAGGCCAAAACATTGCCTTCCACATGCCGGTAGAGAGCCGGAATAGCCTTCCGTGAGAAAAAGTGGCGTTTGGGAACCTGCCACTGAGGAACCGCACATTGCACAAACTCACGGAAGGGGGCAGAGTCTACCAACTGAAAAGGCAGCAGTTGAAGCGCTAGCAATTTAGCCAAGCTAGCATTCAACCGCTGGGCATGTGGATGGCTGGGAGTGAACTTCTTTCGACGGTCCAGCAGCTGGGGCAGGGAAATTTGCCTGCTAGAATCGGACGTCGGTGTACTGCTAGCAGAGTGGCCGCAAGTACTTGGCTGTGACACACCTAATTCTACACCTTCATTCCTCTCAGTGCATGTTTCAGAGAGGACTGAAGTTATAGTGGGGTTGGAAATCCCAGCTGATGCGGTGCAAGGAGAGGTCCGCTTTGTTCTTTGGTGTGGGTCTTTGAGGTAGGCTTGCCAACGAGCTGCATGGCAGGTCAACATATGTCTGGTCAGGCATGTGGTACCCAAGCGGCTGATGTTTTGGCCACGCGATATACGCTTGAGACATATGTTGCAAACAGCAGCTGTGCGATCTGATGCACTAGCCTCAAAAAAGGCCCACACCAAGGAACTTTTTGAATGACGGGCAGAGGCAGCGCCCTGCACAGGCGGAGCTCTGCGGTGTGATTCCGTCGGTGTACTGCCCTTACGCTGGCCACCAAAGGGCATCCTGTCTCGTTGGAGATGTGCCTCCTCCTCATCCTCCTCCTCCTCTCTCCTATTAGGCACCCACGTGGAGTCAGTGACCTCATCATCCCCTCCCTCCTCATCACTGGAGCCAATCTGGCAGTATGCTGCAGCTGCTGGAACATGACTGCCAGATTGGTGTCCTTCTTGAGCATCCCCTCTGTCTGCTCTCACCCTACTGCCTTCCTGTAGCTGGGTTTCATCATCAGACCCTTCGAAACGCTGGGCATCCTCCTGGAGCATGTACCCAACACTGTGCTCAAACAGTTCGGGGGACTCCTCAGGAGGAGGACATGGTGGGTCTAGGGAAGGAGTGACTGATGATGAGTCTGACATTGATACCAGGGAAGAGGACGCTTTGGCAGCTGCTTTGCCAGTACCCTGAGCCTGGGTGAGAGAGGATGAGGAGGAGGAGGAGGGCTTGGTCATCCACTCTACCAAGTCTTCGGCATGATGTGGCTCAACATGTCCAGCTGCGGAAAAGAAGGACAAGCGTGTCCCATGGCCATGTGCTGATGACAATGCACCGCGTCCACGACCAGCACTGTTGCCCCCAGACACAGAGCCTGCTTGCCCTCTTTTATTGCCTCCTGACTGTCTGCCTCTCCTTGTTTGCCTTCCAGACATTCTAATAGATGGCCTGCAGGGAGATGGGAAAAAAGCAATAAGGGCTACCTTCAGGTGTCCTTCTCTGTCCCTTGAAACAAGGACTTGCACAGTGAAAGAAACTGACACTCTCCCTACCTACAGTTTTCTGTCCCTAGAAAAAATGTTTTTTTTAAGCACAATATAGCACAAGGAGAATTCACTCACTGTCCTTCCAGGTCCCTAGAAACAAGGACTTGCACAGTGAAAGAAACTGACACTCTCCCTACCTACAGTTTTCTGTCCCTAAAAAAAATGTTTTTTTAAGCACAATATAGCACAAGGAGAATTCACTCACTGTCCTTCCAGGTCCCTAGAAACAAGGACTTGCACAGTGAAAGAAACTGACACTCTCCCTACCTACAGTTTTCTGTCCCTAGAAAAAATGTTTTTTTTAAGCACAATATAGCACAAGGAGAATTCACTCACTGTCCTTCCAGGTCCCTGGAAACAAGGACTTGCACAGTGAAAGAAACTGACACCCTCCCTACCTACAGTTTTCTGTCCCTAGAAAAAATGTTTTTTTTAAGCACAATATAGCACAAGGAGAATTCACTCACTGTCCTTCCAGGTCCCTAGAAACAAGGACTTGCACAGTGAAAGAAACTGACACTCTCCCTACCTACAGTTTTCTGTCCCTAGAAAAAATGTTTTTTTTAAGCACAATATAGCACAAGGAGAATTCACTCACTGTCCTTCCAGGTCCCTAGAAACAAGGACTTGCACAGTGAAAGAAACTGACACTCTCCCTACCTACAGTTTTCTGTCCCTAGAAAAAATGTTTTTTTTAAGCACAATATAGCACAAGGAGAATTCACTCACTGTCCTTCCAGGTCCCTAGAAACAAGGACTTGCACAGTGAAAGAAACTGACACTCTCCCTACCTACAGTTTTCTGTCCCTAGAAAAAATGTTTTTTTTAAGCACACTATAGCACAAGGAGAATTCACTCACTGTCCTTCCCAGTCCCTAGAAACAAGGACTTGCACAGTGAAAGAAACTGACACTCTCCCTACCTACAGTTTTCTGTCCCTAGAAAAAATGTTTTTTTTAAGCACAATATAGCACAAGGAGAATTCACTCACTGTCCTTCCAGGTCCCTAGAAACAAGGACTTGCACAGTGAAAGAAACTGACACTCTCCCTACCTACAGTTTTCTGTCCCTAGAAAAAATGTTTTTTTTAAGCACACTATAGCACAAGCACAAAACACACTGACACTCTCCCTACCTATCCTTCTCTTTCCCTAAACTAAAGGAATCCAGGTTAAGCAAGAAAGAAATAAATGTCACTGTCCCTGCCTATGTTTCTCTTTCCCTGCTCCGGAACACACTACACTAGGCCGCCGTGCTGGCGGCCTTTTATAGTGTGGGGCGTGTACTAAACACCCTCAGCAATAATTGGCCACAGGCATCCTGCCTGTGGCCAATCATTGCTCTCCTCGCTGCCGGCGCTGTGATTGGCCAAGCATGCGGGGTCACAGTGCATGCTTGGCCAATCACAGCGCCTGGATGACACTGCGATGGCGTAGTGCATTGTGGGCCGTTCGCGTCACTCGAATTTGGCGCGAACGGCCCAAATCGTTCGATCTTCGTCGAACGATCGAACAGCCGATGTTCGAGTCGAACGTATGTTCGATTCGAACACGAAGCTCATCCCTACCTGTGAGTATAGATTTCTTTATGAGGTCTTTTCTCCCCTTAGGGGTAGAACACATTAATTAATACTATATATCTGTAGCGGGATCTCTTTTAAGGCCCCAGGACTACGTTACCCAGAACCCCATTCGGCCCCAGGGCGGAGGTTCCACCGCAGAGACTCATGGGAGGGGTTACTTAAGTGAGAGGAGAGGCGGAGCTCGCTCTCTGGGGACACGGCGCGTCAAGCAACAAGTCATCCTGTGCGGATCGGCTGTGAAGCAAGGCCTGAAGCCTGAGGCCTTGCTTGAAGTCCGAAGAGCCTTCCACCATACTGCGGAGCCTGGGTGGATCCTGACCCGTAATGATAGGACGTGAGTTGGATCGAGGACTCGATCGGAGCAGACGCTGTGTGCGACACACAGGAGGTGGAAGTCCCAGGCTGGGATCGCGCCTGGAGTGGTGAGCGGGCACCTGCCCATATCAATAGACTGAGTTGTGTTCAGGCCTGTAGACTGCCTAGGCCCGCTGTTCGCTCACCAGTGTTTCTTGGGGAGTCCGGTAGCCGGGACAGAGTTGAAGTACCTACCCCCCCCGCCCGTTTTGCCCTGTTATTTCAAATTAACACCCAATGTGGATTACAAATGGTTATTTCTTTAAGTGCACCAACGAAAGCTGGCCGGTGAAGAAACCTTCCTTCCTTAGGGAAAAGAGACTCAGTTCCATTTTATGTCAGGCCTGACTTAGGTGGGGAGTTTAGAAAGTTTGTGTTATTACGCCATAGGCGAGCACACGCCATAATAGCACCGCGTGGTGGACACTGCGCAGCGCCATATTATTGTGCTGCACCTAGTACATTGATTGATGCAGGGCTCTGCAGGCCCATGTATATGTTGCATGTTATACCTTGAATCCTTCATTACCAGTAAAGCTGATATATATATTTTATATTCTTGCCTCAGTGTGTTGTCTGACTGTTATGCCCCATACACACGATCGTTTTTCAAGCCGTTAAAAATGCCATTAAAAAAAATGGCCATTAAAAATGATCGTGTGTATGCTCCAGAGCATTTTTAACGACGTGAAAAACGGCCATTAAAAATTTCGAACATGCTCTCTTTTTTCACGTCGTTTTTCATGTCGTTTTTTTTAACGACGTGAAAAACGATAGTGTGTATGCTTTAACGACGTGGAAAAAAAACGCGCATGCTCAGAATCAAGTATGAGACAGGAGCGCTCGTTCTGGTAAAACTAACGTTCGTAATGGAGATAGCACATTCGTCACGCAGTCACGGACTGAAAAGCACGAGACTGAAAAGAGCGAATCGTCGCTCAACAAACTTTACTAACATGAAGGGTGGCGCCATTCGAACGGATCTTCCCCTTTATAGTGCCGTCGTACGTGTTGTACGTCACTGCGCTTTGCTTGATCGTTTTTTTAAATGATCGTGTGTACGCAAGACAGGCTTGAGAGGAAACATGAAAAAAAAACGACGTGAAAAACGGCAAGAAAAAAAATGGCAAGAAAAACGATCGTGTGTATGGGGCATATAGAGATTATTAAGTATAATACACCTGAGAGTGATAGGAGTTTAACCCTAGACTGACTGTGCCAGAGTGGGTCGAGTAAGATTGCCATGGGTTGGCGGTACTGCGTGCAGGGCCCGAAATCAAATCAGCGGCTCTCTTAACTGGGGGTAGCGCTACATATCTATTTGTATTTACAGTTTATTTCTGTACCCAACTCCTGATGAATGGCATATTTCCATGTCGAGTTTCCATGGGGTACTCAAGTCAAGTCTGGCTCATTACCTATTCACTGGCCCATATATCTTTTATACATTCAAAATTCATTGAGTACTATGTAACTATCAATGTGTATGTGTATCTATCTCACAGCAGCTCTTCTGCATATGGTGTACCAATGCCTGCTAATAGGAAATACCTTGTATTACATTTTATTAATATTCACTATCTCTCATGTGCTGCCAAGCTGACATATATGTATCCATTATGTTTATGCCATGTGTGCATGTGTATGTGTATATATATATATGAAAATACTTTTTTTACCTGTTTCACACTATTGTTACAAATAAATAATGTTTACTAACTACTCTACCTCCACAAGTCAATTGCCTCATTTAAAGTCCCACATTCCTTTCTTACGTACCTGAACCCGGGATGGAGGTACATTTATTGTGCCTCATTTAAAGTCCCAAACTCCCCCCTCTTGATTATATGCCTGCCAGTGTCTCCTCATCAGTGCTGCCTATCAGAGCCATCTATCAGTGCCTTTCAGTGCCACCTATCATTGCCCATCAGTGTCACCTATCAGTTCCCATCAGTGTCGCCTATCTCTGCCCATCAGTGTCACCTATCTCTGCCCATCAGTGTCGCCTATCTCTGCCCATCAGTGTCGCCTATCTCTGCCCATCAGTGTCGCCTATCTCTGCCCATCAGAGCCGCCTATCTCTGCCCACCAGTGTCGCCTATCTCTGCCCATCAGAGTCACCTATGAGTGCCCATCAGAGCCGCTAATCAATACCCATCAGTGCCACCTATCAGTGCTGCATATTAGTGCCTCATCATCAGTGCCACCACATCAGTGTCACTTTATCAGTGCCCATCAGTGCAGCCTCATCAGTGCCCATCAGTGAAGGAGAAAACATACTTATTTACAAAATTTTATAATAGAAACAAAGAAAACTTTTTTTTTTTTTCTAAATTTTCGGTCTTTTTTTATTTGTTCAGCAAAACCCCAGTTGTGATCAAATACCACCAAAAAAAAAGCTCTATGTGTGAAAACAAATTTTGTTTGGGTACCGCGTTGCATGACCGCACAATTGTCATTTAAAATGTGACAGTGCTGAAAGCTGAAAATCGGCCTGGGCAGGAAGGGGGGAAGTGCCTGGTATTGAAGTGGTTAAAACCACTTTAGGCTAAAATATAACTTTAGAAGGTGACTTATCCCCCTGCCCTCAGTCTACGAGTGGACGATAAGGGAGCAGCAGAATAATGAGTGCTCTCTCCTCCGGCCAATATATTCCTGTTCAGCACACCTGATTGGCTCCCAGTGCTGTCCCTCCCTCTCCCAGATAGCTGCTGTACAAGTTGTAAGGCCCCTTTCACACTGATGGGCCAATCGGGTTCGCCTGTCAGTCTTTCAGGCGGACCAGATCAAACCATCCATTGTTCTCTATGGAGCGGCAGATGTCAGCGAACGCGTGTCCACTGACACCCGCCGGTCAGCATCTGATCCGAACCTGTCCGCTAAAAACAGACGGATGGAGATCCATTCCCCATTCGTCTGGTGGATCGGATAACACGTCGGATGGAAACAAACATGCAGTTCATTTCTATCCGACCACTCCATAGAGAATAAATAAAACAAGACTTTACAATCACTTTATTGTCATCCCAGTCTTAGTCCATAGGGTTCAATATTGAGTTGGCCCACCCTTTGTGAGGTCAGTCACTGATGTTGGACGAGAAGGCCTGGCTCGCAGTCTCCGCTCTAATTCATCCCAAAGGTGTTCTATCAGGTTTGAGGTCAGGACTCTGTGCAGGCCAGTCAAGTTCCTCCACCCTAAACTGGCTCATCCATGTCTTTATGGACCTTGCTTTGTGCACTGGTGCGCAGGCAGTCATGTTGGAACAGGAAGGGGCCGTCCCCAAACTGTTGCCACAAAGTTGGCAGCATGAAATTGTCCAAAATGTCTTGGTATGCTGACGCCTTAAGAGTTCCCTACACTAGTACTAAGTGGCCAAGCCTAGCCCCTGAAAAACAACCCCACACCATAATCCCCCCTCCACCAAATGATTTGGACCAGTGGACAAAGCAAGGTCCATAAAGACATGGATGAGGGAGTTTGGGGCGGAGGAACTTTACTGGCCTGAACAGAGTCCTGACCTCAATCCGATAGAACACCTTTGGGATGAATTAGAGTGGAGACTGCGAGCCAGGCCTTCTTGTCCAACATCAGTGCCTGACCTCACAAATGTTCTTCTGGAAGAATGGTCAAACATTCCCATAGACACACTCCTAAACCTTGTGGACAGCCTTCCCAGAAGAGTTGAAGCAAGGCCCCATGCACACGAGACGCAGGTGCAAACTCTGCTGAACACACGTTTTTAAACGCTGAAACCAGCGTTTATAAACGCGTGTTTTGCCGCGTTTGCGGCCGCGTTTAGCGGCGTTTAACCGCGTTTATAAGCGTTTCATCATAGACCCTCCCTAAGCTCAAAAAACAGTAAATTTTAACCATTTCAGCCAGTTTGTGAGACCAGAGTGAGTAGCAGCAGCTGAGAGAGCCGCAGTGTACTTGTATTTAGCGTATCACTTGCCACATCATCTGCCACAAGTTGTGGATTGTCCACTTGCCACGTCACCTGCCACGTCACCTGGCCACGTCACCTGCCACGTCACCTGCCACAAGTTGTGGATTGTCCACAATGCAATGCAAGCAATTACAGTTTTCTTTTATATTTTTTAATAGTTTTTCATCATTTGCCATCATTTTTGAGATTTCTAATGTTAAAAAATAGGTCACCTTTAAAAACGCTTATAAACGCAAACGCGGCAAAACGCCGGTACCGCGTTTAGCCGCGTTTAGCAGCGTTTAGCGTCTGAAACGTGGAAAACTTTTGCGTCTGAACCCATTTTTTTGCTTCTGGAAAAATGAGGTTAAACGCAACTGCTTGTAAACGCCAAAAACCGAGAGTGTGTGCATGGACACATAGGATAACATTGAATGGGTTCAGGAACAGTTGAAAAAAGCATCCAACTGCCTCTGAACGCGCGTTCAACAGCAAATAACAGCGTCTCGTGTGCATGGGGCCTTATAGCTGCAAAGTGTGGGCCAACTCAATATTGAACCCTTTGACTGGGATGCCATTAAAGTTCATGCGCGTGTAAAGGCAGGCGTCCAAATACTTTTGACAATATAGTGTATGTTGATAGAAAATCAGATTCAAGTACTTACACTGTCATTCTGCTCTCTCCTCCTATCAGCATGTTCAGTGGCAGCTGGTGTTTTTTTTGGGGGGGGCAAACAACCACCCCCCCGGTCGGCCAGCGGGGCACCCCCCCAGTGGCACAACCCCAAATCCCCCCCCACCGCCATCGGTCAGTTGGTCCGGTAATCCACAACCAAACCCCCCTATGGGCTTTCGGTCGGCCATCAAGCGCTTCTACGGGCAGCGGCTTCCATCGCCTCTCCTCCTCCTCTGCATCACGGCGGCTTCCGCCATGCATCTCCTTCCTCCTCCTCCTATGCATTTAATAGGATCGCCTGTCCTTTCAGCCAATCGGGTGACGGGTTTCAGCACCCGCTTCTTGATTGGCCGGGAGGAGAATCAATGTGACAATAGCGAATATTTATTCGCTATTGTTACACAACTGGGTGGGCTCAGAGCGCAGTGCTCTGCGCCCCAAACCTATCCATTTTTGAAGCCTATAGCCTCTGGCTCTAATCAGGTACTTAAAAACAAAAAATTGGAATCTATGTGTCCGGCACCCTGCATGTAGATTAGAGGGCCGGATGCATTTTTGGGTTGGGCGGCGCTGGTGCCCCCCCAATGGACAGGCCGCAACTGAGTGTGGCGGGAGTCACTTTGGGCGGGGGGCCGTGGAACCCAGAATCCCTTGGGGAAGTTGAGAAACCCTTGTTTGAGCTCCCCATGCATCTCCTATGTCTAATTCACCCTGTGTCTCCAATAGGGGCACAGGGTGACCGAGAACCCCAGTCTGATCTGTACTAATCGGACTCACTGTACAACCACACTGGAATGTTGTGTGTATATATATATATATATATATATATATATATATATATATTGTATATTGTCTCATACTATGGTGTGCTCTGTGTTGGGTCGTTTGGGGTGTGGCTGTATTCCATTGTTCTATTGTGTCTGTCTGCCTTGGGTATTATGGGATGTGTATGTAGATTAGCTGTGAGAGGGGAGGGGGCGAATTCCTCCAACAGCTCTCCCTGCTGATTGGACAGTCAACTGAGGAGAAGTTTGAATCTCTCTGTGTACCTGTTTTTCAATAAACAGTTCCATGTTGCAGTTTTGTAACTGAGCTAGTCTCGCCTGGTTCTTACAATATATGTGGCTGTAATATCTGATATCTGCAGTTCCAGACTGGAGGAAGCAGTGTGCTGATGGAAAAACTCAAGCGGAGTGTGGAACCTTCCGTTACACTGAGCATGTTCCCTTTTGGGTAGTATAGGACAATTGACTGTCTCTGTGTGCTGCTTCTCCCTCTTCCAGTCTGAGCCCTGCTGTACATGAGAATGCAAGAGGGTAATCACAAGTTAAATTCAGGTGCATACACTGCTTGCCTTTAAAGTGGTTGTAAACCCTGTCATTTTTTTTTTTTTTTAAAAACAACCTGCAAGACAAAGGCATAATGAGCTAGTATGACTAGCATACTAGCTCATTATGCATCACTTACCTTAGATCGGGGCCCCCAAAGCCATCCTCATCTCCCTCTCCAGCCATCGCTGCGGCGATAGCCGGAAGGTTACTTACGGGTATCGCCGCTCCAGCCAATCACAGCGCCGCTCCGGCGCTGTGATTGGCCGGAGCGGCGAAGACGTAACTCCGCGCATGCGTGCGGGAGCCGTCAAATTCGGCTAAGCCGGAATTGTGAATGGGATTAACCCTATGAATGCGCCGTAGACACCGATGCATGTCATTTTTAGCAAATATTTCCTAAACCGTGTAGGTTAAGTAGATATTTTGTGCACCTACAGGAAAGCCTTAATCTAGACTTACCTGTAGGTGCAAGTAACATAAGTGGTTTTACAACCACTTTAATGATGCATTCATGAATACAAAGCTGCATTAATCTGTGTCTTGGAGTTCAGCTTTTATTTTAAATGCGAACAAGCTTACTTTAATAAGCATGCTAAAAGCTAAAAGAGCCGATCACAGAATGGAACTATGGATGTCCAGAGACAGAGATGCAGTTTCATTCTGTATAGACTATAATATAAGCACATAGAGGTAGTCATGCTTGGGGGGGGGGGGGGGGGGGGGGCGCCCACCCATGAGCCCAAAGACAGCTGTGCCCTCTGCACCCCCTCCCTCCAGCACCTTGATTTACAGCCTCCCTATTGGTAAAAATTTTTAAAAAGTCCTATAAAGATAGCACCAGATGTCCCTGAAATGTAATCTAATTATTGGTTGACACCAGGATCTCTTTGGTACCGTGCAAAACAAATGATACAAAATATCTTCAGATAGGGAAACACATTGAAATCTAAACCTGGAAAAAAGTAAAAAAAAAAAAAGAATCCTCCAATCACACTTTGCCTAATTATTTTTTAAAAGCCAAACAATTCTTGTAATCAGGGCGGGGCGTTGCCCGGCGTTCGGCCTGTCATTTTTAATCAGGTTTTTTTAGGTAATTTTTTGTCCCGTCCCTCATTACGGAATTGTTTATCAATAGGTGCACTATGTGTCAGTAGCTTTTCCCATCAAACCAGGTCTGACAAAGACTTGCTCTGCCTGGGAACGAAGCAGCTAGGTGAAACTAATTCTGTAGATGTTTGATTCATTAGGAGCTTATTGTTAACGGGGATGTCTGATTGTAAAGGCTCAGTGAAGCAAAAGAGTGCAGAGTAATCAGTTGGATTTATACTTTGCAAAGCTTGGAAAAAAAAAAAAAAAAAAAAAAAAGAATAAACATCAACCTTTTGGGATATAGCAGAATCTGTACAATGCCCCCAGGACTCAGCCAACCTGAGAGCAGCCAAATAAGGTCATCATCCATGAAGCTTTTCTGTAGGTGATGGGAGATATAGGAGGATTACTGCCATATGGTATGGCCTGCTATGAATCGCTCCGACTTAAAGGAGAATTACAGGCCGTTTAAAAATCCTCAGGAAACGTAGGTAATGTCAGGTTAGGTGAATTCTGAGTTTTACTTGGGATTGTGAGCCACAGCTGTAAAGATTTCACATTACCGCCATCCTATTACTCACTTCCCTATCCTGCAACAACTAAAGGCAAAACTTTTTCTTTCGTTTTGGATAGAATGGAGATGGATTAGAGCAAAGATTTGGAACAAAGTCCCTCTGTCCCTCTTTCCTCCTCATTTGTCCCTCATTTTATCGTGACTATTGTATAAAGCCCCGTACATACGGTCGGACTTTTGGCCAACAAACTTCATTTTGAGCAAGTTGGACCAACAATCCGACCGTGTGTACGCTCCATCGGACAAACTTTTTTTGCTTTTTTCTTGTTTTCATCGGACAAAAGTTGGGTCTGCAAACGGACAAACTTTTGCCCAACAAAAGTCAGATGGAGCAAAGTCCGACCGTGTGTACAGAAAAGAATCGGAATTTTGTCCGATGGACAAAACAACTAATGTTAAAATCAACCAACAATAGCAGAAGTTGACCAAAGGGTGGCGGTAAAGAGCAAAAAAGAGCAGATGGGTGTTCCCGACCAACTCCGTTCGGACAAAAAACCACGGAAAAGTCAGATGGAAGTCTGACCGTGTGTATGGGGCTTAACAGATGATACATACACCCCATGCTTTGCCCGTCCAACCCAACTCCATTACCCTTTTCCCCATTAACCACCTGCCGACCGCCGCACGCCGATGTACGTCGACAACATGGCACGGGCAGGCACATGGGCGTACCTAGAAAAAATTTGAAAAAATAAATAAAGCCGCGCTAACCAATAAAATTGAAAGGAGTTCACAACTGGGAATTCCTATTGTGAAAAACAGTGTATAAATCAATGAAAATTAAACACAATCCCAAATAACAATAATAATAAATGTGAAAATTATAAATTGTGTAAAGTTCCAAATAAAGTCCAAAAGTGAATAATAGATCCTTGGATCATCCACAAATGGATATAGATAATTAATCAATTCCACCAGTGCAAATAGTCCTATAATGTTGACAATCCACGCTCTGCAGCAATGGAGTAGCGACAGGGCTGGTGCAAGGATCTTTGACACCCTAGGTGAAACCTAATTTTGCCGCCCCTCCCGGCTGCGCCCTTGACTCCACTTTACCCTGCCCTTGCAACAAATGTGAGCCCTACACTGACCCCCTGTCCCCTACACTGACCCACCTGACAATTACACAGACCTGACACATACACTGACCCCCTTACCTGACACATACACTGACCCCCCCTTACCTGACACATACACTGACCCCCCCTTACCTGACACATACACTGACCCCCCCCTTACCTGACACATACAGTGACCCCCTTACCTGACACATACAGTGACCCCCCCTTACCTGACACATACAGTGACCCCACTTACTCCTACTTCCTGCACTACTCAAACACACCACACCCCCCCCATACTGCTCAATGTAGATCGGGGACGGGGAGGATCCGTCCTCCTTACCTCTGCTCTTTGTGGCTTCATCAACCATTATCAGGGCTCTGCTTAGGAGTCAGGCCAGCGCCATCCACCCTCTCCACGGAGTCCTCGCTGGGCGGGAGGTCAGCTGCTCCTCTCAATGCTCCCATCTTCATCGAGCCCCGCCCCTCCGCTGCACACAGACACACAGCACCAGAGTGACAGGCTGGAGCAAAGGAGTCCCGGAGCGGCGCTGTGTGATATACCTGTCTGAGGAGACAGCGCAGCTTTAGCGCTACACATGGGGGATTGGCGGCGACACTTAATGGGGTGAGCCATCAGGAGAGGAGAGCCGATCTCACACAGGACAGAGGCTGTGGTTGCGCCCTAGGTGGTAGTGTGCCCCTAGGCGGCTGCCTACTTTGCCTAGTGGTAGTGCCGGAAAGTGTTATCCACCACCAGTGAAGGGGATCCGCTTACCAGAGCCCCGTGGTCCCCTATTACGGAGGTCCCCTGTACGTCCCTTTTAATTTGCCGTCCAGCGTGTCATGTGTAGCCACGCCCCCTAACAGGAAGAATCACTCCCTAGTACTGACTTAACCCCTGCAGTGCCACCTAGTGGTTAACCCCTTCACTGCCAGTGTAATTTTTATAGTAATCAGTGCATTTTTATAGCACTGATCGCTGTAAAAATGACAATGGTCCCAAAATGGTGTCAAAAGTGTCCGATGTGTCCGCCATAATGTCGCAGTCACGATAAAAATCGCTGATCGCCGCCATAACTAGTAAAAAAATAATTATTAATAAAAATGCCATAAAACAGTCTCAAACAATCAATAAACACTTATTGCGATTTTTTTTTTACCAAAAATATGTAGAAGAATACGAATCGGCCTATACTGTGGAAATTTTTTTTTTGATATTTATTGTGGATATTTATTATAGCAAAAAGTTAAAAATATAGATTTTTTTTCAAAAATGTTGCTCTTTTGGCACGGGCCAAAATATAGCGCAAAAAATAAAAACCGCACAGGTGATCAAATACCACCAAAAGAAAGTTCTATTTGTGGGAAAAAAAGGACGTCAATTTTGTTTGGGAGCCACGTCGCACGACCGCACAATTGTCAGCTAAAGCGACGCATCGCAAAAAGTGGCCTGGTCTTTAACCACCAAAATGGTCCGGGGCTGAAGCGGTTAATGGGGACCACACCATTTTGGAGTAAAATATTGAACGTAGCAGCCCCTTTATTAATAACTCACATCAACTTAACATAACTGTATAAAACATCTGTTAAACCACCTCCAGTAGTTGCGTTGGTCTTTGCAGGACATCCCCCAGAATTGTCACAACGATCATCACAATGCACTGCGGTACCTTTAACTGAAATAGGCCTTCAGCTGACATACTAGATCGGAGACAACCAATCCATTGACCGCAGTGCACAGTTAAACCAAATTCCAGCTAAACCAACGTTAGCTGGAATACCACCAATGGGCCCATACCACCAATGGGTCCCGCATTCTTCCTTATCTGGGGTTTCTTCCTTCACCCGCAAAGACCAACACCCGCCAACTGCCACGACATCCAAGGATCCAACCGCTCTGCGAAAGAAAATAGGTTACGAGAGACAACCCAAATACCTACTATAAAAGGGAGGGTGGGTGGGAAGCTGTCTCCTCCGGCTCACACTGATGCTGGGGAGGGACCTTCCTTCTCGTCACTCACTGACTCCTCCTCTTCCTCCCTTTCCCCCACTCAGAGGCTTTCTACCAACCCCTGCTCCTGTACCCTGTTCACCAGTCACGTAAGCCTTACGTTTATGCTCTCTTTTTCCTTACTCCGAGCTTCTCTATAGACTGAGTTATATATAAAATGCACTATTTATCTTTCAAAAAGTTTTTCCCAGTGCTAAACCTTTCATCCAAATCCTAAATTGCTGCATTTGTGAATTTGAAAAGCCAATATAAAGGAATTGTAGTGGTAAACATAAAAAACCTTTGAGGGTTTAATTATCGTATTTATCGGCGTATAACACGCACCCTAACTGTAATGCCCTGTACACACGATCGGTTTTACAGATGAAAACAGTCCGATGGACTTTTTTCATCGGACAAACCGATCGTGTATGGGACCCATCGGTCTTTTTTCCGTCGGTGTTTAAAAATAGAACATGTTTTAAATTTATCCGATGGTTAAAAAACCGATAGCAAATTACTATCGTCTGTGTGGAACTCCATCGGAGAAAAAACCCACGCATGCTCAGAATCAAGTCGACGCATGCTCAGAAGCATTGAACTTAATTTTTCCGGCTCATCGGAGTGTTTTACGTCACGGTGTTTGGGACGATCGGTTTTTTGACTGATGGTGTGTAGGCAAGACTGATGGAAGTCAGCTTCATCGTTTTTCCGATAAAAAAAATCCATTGGTTAAAAAACCATTGGAAATCCGATCATGTGTACAGGGCTTAAGAGGGAAGTTTCAGGAAAAAAACTTTCCACAGCCCCCTGTGTATAACACGCAGGCACAGTTTACCCTCTATTTTCAAGGTAAAAAAATGAGTGTTATGCCAATAAATACAGTAATCTTTTTTTGGGGGGTCAGTTCTCCTTTTAGGGTGTGTGGCAGGGGGCGTGTCCTATGTAGGGTTGCCACCTTTTCCTCAAGTCAAACCCGAACACTTTAGCGGCACACAGCAATTTTCTTTTTTTTATAGTATAAACTATACATATATTTTGCAATTAAATAGAATTTACAATCAAACAAGGTTAATCACAAGACTCCCCTTTACATCAGAGTCCACAGAGTTCCCCTTTTACATCTGAATCCGCAGAGTTCACTTTCACTGTAAGGGAGACTCTGCAGACTCTGATGTAAGGGAGAACTCTGGGGACTCTGGCATAAGGGATGCTCTGGGAACCCTGATTTAAGGGGGAACACTGAGAACTCTGATGTAAGGGGGAACAATGTCACCTCTGGTGTAAAAGGGAACAATGTCACCTCTGGTGTAAAGGGGAACTCTGATGTAAGGGGTGCTTTCAGAACCCTGATTTACCTTAGTGTACTCATTTATAGGCAGGAGAGAGAAGGGGGGAGACTTCAGTCACAAACAGGGATGGATGGTGAGCTCACTCACCCCTTGGCAGTCAGCACCTCTCATCCAGATGTATCTGAGGCTAATGGACTTCCAATTTCCAGCCCCCACATTCCTTTTCTGAGGCACATCACAGAGGATTGGAGTGTGGGCAGACACAGAGGGGTAGGGGCAGGAGGAAGAGGTGTAGATCGAGCCCTCTCTCCTCTCCCGTCTGTGTAGGGGGTTGGGGATTGTTAGTGCTAACTTTGGACAGTGTGAAAGAGAGTGTAACAGACACTCTCAGATTACACAACAGCAGCCAGTAAACCCTGCTGGGAAGCCATAGTCCGGTCTGAATAATGTGTCAGATTCAGGTGGTCTGAAACCCGGATGCATGATTCCAAACCCAAACTGTCCGGGTAAATCCTGGACAGGTGGCAACCCTAGTCCTATGTCTTCATACTTCTGCTAGTAGGTGTCCCTCATTCCCATCTCAAAAAGTTGGGAGGTATGCAAATGTCAGATTTTTATTGCTGTCTGTGCCCCCATTGGGGAGATACACCCTCTCTATGTCTCTCTATGTCTCCTATTTACCATTAGCATTGAAAGTGAACGTGAAAGTAAAAGAAAATCACAAGTTTTGGGTTATCCCCAGAAAAGTAATAGAGGGGAAATCTTCCACTGAGGACACTAGTTCTGATGGCCTGGGGTTCCCAGGTATTCCCTTTATTTTCTTGGATTTCCTCTCACTTCCTGTTCTGGCTGTGGGACAGGAAGTGAATGAAAATCTCTGGGGTAAAGATGGCAAAAACAATTACCTGTAGTTCTACTTTAATTGATTTTTAAAGTTACATTAAAGAGGAACTGGAGTCTGCTGACATAATTTCGTAATAAAAACATCTTTGCCATTCTGAAGCTTGTCCTCCAACCACTTTGCATATTAATTTATATATACTGTGATTCTGTATTTGCCAAATATGCTGCAGAAATCTCCATCCACTGAGTCTGGCTGCTGCCATTTTAACTGTGGGCAGCTGAAGCTGCTGCCTGTTCACTTCCTGGATTTACACGGACACACAGAGGCACACCTCCAGCCCTTCAGCTCTGATTGGTCCTCTTATGACTCATCTCCCCTCCCTTCCTGGCAAACTCTCAGGAGAGTGAGAGAGAGTTGTGCATGAAGTCATAAGCCTGGGCTTGTTTCCAGACAAGAAACAGGAAGTGGGCTGTAAAGGTATTTACTGGCAGAAGATTTAATAGATGGAAAGATGAAAAAATGACTGAAGGTCCGCTTTAAAGTGATTGTAAAGTCTCAGATTTTTTTCTTTAAAAATAACAAACATGTTATACTTACCTGCTCTGTGCAGTTGGTTTTGCACAGCGCAGCCCTGATCCTCCTCTTCTCGACTCCCTCTTCAGTGCTCCTAGCCCCTCCCTCCTGTTCAGTGCCCCCACAGCAAGCAGCTTTCTATGGGGGCACCGGAGCAGAGCTGCAGCTCCGTGTGTCCATTCAGATGGATCCATGGTTCAGCCCTGCCCTCTCTCTCTCTCGATTGGCTAACTGACTTTGATTGACAGCAGCGGGAGCCAATAAAGGAGTGTTGAACTTTAATGGTGTGGGGCTCATTTCCTGACAGACATTGTTCAAGGTAACTCTCTGTGGAGGCTCCAGGTGCACAGCACTGACCCGAAGGTAAAATAACTTTGCTTGTACCACACTGACACCTGTGGTGAAGGCCAGGCGTGGTGTCCCCGCTCCCTTCCCCTCTGAAAGGTACCCCTAGACAAGAGACAGACGAGCTGAAGAAAGAGAGGGGAGTGAGGAGGGCGCTACACATAGAATGCATTAAGATAAAAAACCTTCTGCCTTTACAACCCCTTTAACCACTTAACCACTTAACGACCGCCCACTGTAAATATACGTCGGCAGAATGGCACCGACAGGCAGAATCACGTACATATACGTGATTGCCTTTGTATAGTTGGGGGGTCCGATCGGACCCCCCTTCTTTACAGTGGGTGGTCGTTTTACCTTCGGGAGCGATCCGGCATGAGGGGACGGCCGTTCGATTCCAGCCACCCCCTCTCGATCGCTCCCGGCGAATGAGAGAGCTTCCCCTGCCTGCCAGGCAGGAGGAAGTGATGTCATCTCTCCTGCGGCGCTCACATATACCGAGCGCCGTACAGGAGAAGATGCCAGGTTAGTGCACACAACACTACACTGACACCAGGACACATAGGCACATAAATCGCCCCCCCCAGGCCCCCCCAGACCCCCCCAGATCACCCCCCAGATCACCCCCCAGCCCCCAGTCACAGTGTCACTGATTGCAGTGACCATTTATTTAGTGATCACTGCAATCAGTGACATTTGTGACTGTAAAAGTGTCACTACATTTAGTTTTAGGTCCAGTGTAGCCCCCTAACACCCCCCCCTAATAAAGGTTTAACCCCCTGATCACCCCCAGATAACCCTTTCACCCCCTAGCACCGCAGGTTTTTATAGCGTCGGGTACCCCCATATATTACCTAATAAAGGTTTAACCCCCTTGATCGCCCCCCAGGTAACCCTTTCACCCCCTATCACCACTGTCACTAAGCGATAATTTTTCTGATCGATGTCTTAGCGTCGGCGATGCTGATCGGTAGCCAGTAATTTTTTTTAGGTTCGCCGCAGGTTTTTATAGCGTCGGGTACCCCCATATATTACCTAATAAAGGTTTAACCCCCTTGATTACCCCCCAGGTAACCCTTTCACCCCCTAGCACCGCCGTCGCTATGCGATCATTTTTCTGATCGATGTCTTAGCGTCGGTGATGCTGATCGGTAGCCAGTAATTTTTTTTAGGTTCGCCGCAGGTTTTTATAGCGTCAGGTACCCCCATATATTATCTAATAAAGGTTTAACCCCCTGATCGCCCCCCAGGTAACCCTTTCACCCCCTATCACCACTGTCGCTAAGCGATCGTTTTTATGATCGTTGTCTTAGTGTCGGTGATGCCGATAGGTAGCCAGTAATTTTTTTTTAGGTTCGCCGTCAGGTTTTTATATAGCGTCAGGTACCCCCATATATTACCTAATAAAGGTTTTAACCCCCTAATTGCCCCTAGTTAACCCTTTCACCAGTGATCATCATATAAGTGTTACGGGTGACGCTGGTTAGTTAGTTTGCTTTTTATAGTGTCAGGGCACCCGCCGTATATAACCCAATAAAGGTTTAACCCCCTGATCGCCCGGCGGGTGATATCAATTATGTTTTAGCGTCAGAGAGGGTCTGCGTCACACCCCAGGCAGCGTCAGGTTAGTGCCAGTAACGCTAACACCCACGCGTAAAGCATACACCCCCCTTAGTGGTATAGTATCTGATCAGCTCAATATCTGATCTGATCAGATCTATACTAGCGTCCCCAGCAGTTTAGGGTTCCCAAAAACGCAGTGTTAGCGGGATCAGCCCAGATACCTGCTGGCACCTGCGTTTTGCCCCTCCGTCCAGCCCAGGCCACCCAAGTGCAGTATCGATCGATCACTGTCACTTGCAAAACACAACACACATAACTGCAGCGTTCGCAGAGACAGGCCTGATCCCTGCGACTCCAGTGCTGTAGGAGGTGATTTCACCACCACAGTTAAAAAAAAAAAGCATATATGCCGAAGCATTGGGGCAGCAGGAGCGGAGGAGCGATTTTGCTCCTAATGCCGCGTACATACGGTCGAAATTCCGACGGAGGCTTGCCCGTGGAAAAGTCCGACCATGTGTACGCGGCATAACTTTTGCGAGAAGATGCCCCCATGCTTCGGCATATATAAATGGTGCATGTATGCCCATCATTAGAAGTGGGTGGATGAAGGGCGGTATTCTAATGGTGGGCATACCCACCGATCAATCTTTTTTTTTTGTTCAGCCAACAGGCTGCATGAAAAAAAAGATTACAATACATGTCCAACAAGGACCAGCAACGTACTGGTATGTTGCTGGACTTTGAATGTTTATACTAGAATGATGCCTGCGGGTTTAGGTATCATCTTGGTATCATTCTTTTCAGCCAACGGCCGGCTTTCATGTAAAAGCAATCCTAGTGGCTAATTAGCCTCTGGACTGCTTTTACAAGCAGTGGGAGGGAATGTCCCCCCCCGGATATAAAAAGCGCCATTGGGAAATTGGGAAATCATTTTATCACACCGATCTTGGTGTGGTCAGATGCTTTGAGGGCAGAGGAAAGATCTAGGGTCCAATAGACCCCAGTTTTTTCAAAAAAGAGTACCTGTCATTACCTATTGCTATCATAGGGGATATTTACATTCCCTGAGATAACAATAAAAGTGATAAAAAAAAAAAATATGGAAGCAACAGTTTAAATATAAAATAAAAAAGCAAAATTAATAATAAAAAAAAAAAAAAAAAGCACCCCTGTCCTGCCCTGCTCTTGCCCAATGGCGAACGCAAGCGTCGGTCTGGCGTCATATGTAAACAGCAATTGCACCATGCATGTGAGGTATCACCGCGAAGGTCAGATCGAGGGCAGTAATTTTAGCAGTAGACCTCCTCTGTAAATCTAACGGGGTAACCTGTAAATGCTTTTAAAGGCTTTTAAAAATGTATGTAGTTTGTCACCAATGCGCGTTTGTGCGAAATTTTAAAGCATGTCGTGTTTGGTATCTATGTACTCGGCCTAAGATCATCTTTTTTATTTCATCAAACATTTGGGCAATATAGTGTGTTTTAGTGCATTAAAATTAAAAAAAAGTGTATTTTTTCCCAAAAAAATGCGTTTGAAAAATCGCTGCGCAAATACTGTGTAGAAAAAAAAAATGCAACACCCACCATTTTATTCTGTAGGGCCTCTGCTTTAAAAATATATATAATGTTTGGGGGTTCAACATAATTTTCTTGCAAAAAAAAATATGTTTTCATGTAAACAAAAAGTGTCAAAAAGGGCTTTGTCTTCAAGTGGTTAGAAGAGTGGATGTAAGCTTCCTAATGTTGTGTATAAAATGCCAGAACAGTTCAAACCCCCCCCCCCCCCCCAAATGACCCCATTTTGGAAAGTAGACACCCCAAGCTATATACTGAGAGGCATGTCGAGTCCATGGAATATTTTATATGTTGACACAAGTTGCGGAAAAAATAAAATTTTATTTATTTATTTATTTTTTTGCACAAAGTTGTCACTAAATGATATATTGCTCAAACATGCCATGGGCATATGTGGAATTACACCCCAAAATACATTCTGTTGCTTCTCCTGAGTACGGGGATACCACACGTGTGAGACTTTTTGGGAGCCTAGCCGCGTACGGGACCCCAAAAACCAATCACCGCCTTCAGGCTTTCTAAGGGTGTCAATTTTTGATTTCACTTCTCACTGCCTATCACAGTTTCGGAGGCCATGGAATGCCCAGATGGCACAAAACCCCCCCAAATGACCCCATTTTGGAAAGTAGACACCCCAAGCTATTTGCTGAGAGGTATTGTGAGTATTTTGCAGATCTCGCTTTTTGTCACAAAGTTTTGAAAATTGAAAAAAAAAAGAAAAAAAAAAAAAATGTTCTTTCTTCATTTTCAAAAACAAATGAGAGCTGTAAAATACTCACCATGCCTCTCAGCAAACAGCTTGGGGTGTCTACTTTCCAAAATGGGGTCATTTGGGGGGGTTTTGTGCTATTTTGGCATTTTATGGCCTTCGAAACTGTGATAGGTAGTGAGGAGTCAAATCAAACATTTGTGCCTAGAAATCCTGAAGGCGGTGCTTGGTTTTCGGGGTCCCGTACACGGCTAGGCTCCTAAAAAGTCCCACACATGTGGTATCCCCGTACTCAGGAGAAGCAGCAGAATGTATTTTGGGGTGCAATTCCACATATAACCATGGCATGTGTGAGCAATATATCATTTAGTGACAACTTTTTGTATTTTTTTTTTTTTTGTCATTATTCAATCACTTGGGACAAAAAAAAAAAATATTCAATGGGCTCAACAGGCCTCTCAGCAATTTCCTTGGGGTGTCTACTTTCTAAAATGGGGTCATTTGTGGGGGTTTTGTGCTATTTTGGCATTTTATGGCCTTCAAAACTGTGATAGGTAGTGAGGAGTGAAATCAAAAATTTGCGCCCTTAGAAATCCTGAAGGCGGTGCTTGGTTTTCGGGGTCCCGTACGTGGCTAGGCTCCTAAAAAGTCCCACACATGTGGTATCCCCGTACTCAGGAGAAGCAGCAGAATGTATTTTGGGGTGCAATTCCACATATAACCATGGCATGTGTGAGCAATATATCATTTAGTGACAACTTTTTGTAATTTTTTTTTTTTTTGTCATTATTCAATCACTTGGGACAAAAAAAAAAAATTCAATGGGCTCAACATGCCTCTCA
Organism: Rana muscosa; assembly: GCA_029206835.1. Lineage (NCBI taxonomy): Eukaryota > Metazoa > Chordata > Amphibia > Anura > Ranidae > Rana > Rana muscosa. Next base: position 439,184,619 of record CM055127.1, on the reverse strand, counting down.
GCAATTTCCTTGGGGTGTCTACTTTCTAAAATGGGGTCATTTGGGGGGGTTTTGTACTGCCCTGCCATTTTAGCACCTCAAGAAATGAGATAGGCAGTCATAAATTAAAAGCTGTGTAAATTCCAGAAAATGTACCCTAGTTTGTAAACGCTATAACTTTTGCGCAAACCAATAAATATACGCTTATTGACATTTTTTTACTAAAGACATGTGGCTGAATACATTTTGGCCTAAATGTATGACTACAATTGAGTTTATTCGATTTTTCTTATAACAAAAAGTAGAAAATATCATTTTTTTTCAAACTTTTCGGTCTTTTTCCGTTTATATCGCAAAAAATAAAAATCGCAGAGGCAATCAAATACCATTAAAAGAAAGCTCTATTTGTGGGAAGAAAAGGACGCAAATTTCGTTTGGGTACAACATTGCATGTCCGCACAATTTACAGTTAAAGCAGCGCAGTGCAAAATTCTGAATTCACCTCTGGTCCTTTAGCTACCAAATGGTCCGGGGCTTAAGTGGTTAAAGACGAGCCACCGCAGTTGTACTGCGGCAGGTTGGCTCTCCTGGGCGAATCGCCGTCAATGTACGTCGGCCGCTTTAAGACCTCTAGGGGGCGCACGTGCGCGCCGCCACCGGCGGCGCGACACCGGGGCTGATGCACATGGCCGGCGGGCGCAATGTCTGCCGGCCACCTGAGATCGCTCCTGAGAGAGACAGAACAGGGATCTGTCAAAGTAAACAGACAGATCCCCGTTCTATCAGGGGAGGAGAGATAGTGATCAGGAACAGCGATCTGTCTCCTCCTCCAGTCACTACACTCCCCCTACAGTTAGAAACATCTTCCTAGGGAACACCTAACCCCTTGATCGCCCTCTAGTGTTAACCTCTTCCCTGTCAGTGACATTTATACAGTAATCAGTGGCTTTTTTGAGCTCTGATTGCTGTATGAATGTCACTGGTCCCAAAAATGTGTAAAAAGTGTCCGATCTGTCCGCCGCAATGTCGCAGTCCCACTAAAAATCGCTGATCACCGCCATTACTAGTAAAAAAAAAAAAGTAATTATAAAAATCCATAAATCTATTCTCTATTTTATAGACGCTATAATTGTTGTGCAAACCAATCAATATATGCTTATTTTTTAGTTTTTTTTTTTACCAAAAATATGTAGAAGAATACATATCGACCTAAACTGATGAAGGAATTCATTTTTAATTTTTTTTTTTTTAGACCCGGTTCACACAGGGGCGACTCGTCAGGCGACTCAGCCGCCTGACAAGTCGCGTCCCGCTCTGTTCAATGGAACCGTTCTAATAGGAGCTACTACTTTGGGGGCGACTCGGGGTGACTTGCATTGACTTCAATACAGAAGTCATTTTGCAAATCGCCTCTCAAGTCGTCTTGAGATCGCCTTGCCGAGTCGCCCTCAAAGTCGTGCCGCCCCAGTGTGAACCGGCTCTTAGATATTTATTATAGCAAAAAGTAAAAAATATTGTTTATTTTTCGAAATTGTCGGTCTTTTTAAGTTTATAGCGCAGAAGAAAAAAAAAACCGCAGAGGTGATCAAATACCACCAAAAGAAATCTCTATTTGTGGGAAAAAAAGGACATACATTTTGTTTGGGTACAGCGTCGCACGACCGCGCAGATGTCAGTTAAAGTGACGCAGTGCCGTATCGCAAAAAATGGCCTGGTCATTAAGGGGGCAAATGCTTTAAAAATAACAAACATGTTATACTGACCTGCTCACTGCAGCAGTGTGGCACAGAGCAGCCCCAATCCTCCTCTTCTCTGGCAGAGCAAGCAGCTTGCAATGAGGGCCATCAAGGCAGGCGTGCTCCCGAGCCACTGCTCTGCGTGCCCATTCAGACACAGAGCCACGGCTCAGCCCCTCACTCATCTCATTGGCTCACTGGCTGTGATTGACAGCCAATGCCTCTTGCTGTTGTCTCAGCCAATGAGGAGGGAGAGCCCACGAAAAGCTGATGATCTTGTGCACAGCGCTGGATGGAGGGGAAGCTCAGGTAAGTATTAGAGGGGCTGTGGGGCTGCTGCACTCAAGTTTTTTTTTACCTTCATGCATAGAATGTATGAGGTTAAAAAGCTTTCAGCCTTTAGAATCACTTTAACATCTTTATATAGTTGGACAAACTTTGACTACTTTATTGTTCATTATTAGGGATGAGTTTGTATTTGTTCCAAACAGGTTTGATTAACCACTTCAATACCAGGCACTTACTTATACCCCTTCCAGCCCAAGCCAATTTTCAGCTTTCAGCACTGTCGCAATTTGAATGACAATTGCGCGGTCATGCAACACTGTACCCAAACAAATTTTGTATCATTTTGTTCCCACAAATAGAGCTTTCTTTTGGTGGTACTTGATTGCCTCTGCGATTTTTATTTTTTGCGCAACAAATAAAAAAAGAGCGAAAATTTTGAAAAAAATATGTTTTTCTTTGTTTCTGTTATTTTTTTTAATAAATAAGTACCTTTTCTTCTTCAATGACGGGCACTGATATGGCAGCACTGACGGGCACTGATAAGGTGGCACTGATGGGCACCGATGAGGTGGCACCAATGAGGTGGCACTGATGAAGTGGCACTCATAGGCGGCGCTGATGGGCACTGATAAATGGCGCTGATAGGCGGCACTGATGGGCACTGATAGGCGGCACTCATAGGTGGCACTGATGGGCACTCATAGGTGGCACTGATGAGCACTCATAGGTGGCACTGATGGGCACTCATGGGCGGCACTGATGGGCACTCATAGGCGGCACTGATGGGTACTTATAGGTGGCACTGATAGGTGGCACAGACTGGCACTGATAGGTGGGCACTGATGGGCACGGATGGACACTGATAGGTGGCATTGATGGACACTGGTGGGTGGCATTGCTGGGCATCACAAATGTTGTTGGTGCCATGATGGTGCCAGTCAGTGCCCATTTGTGGGCACTGATTGGCATATGTTATCTATACATTTGAACTTGTGGATGGCCATGGGGGACTTACCTGGCCATCCACATGTTAGGTGCTTCCCTGGTGGTCCTGGGCGCATCCTGGTGGTCCAGTGTGGGCATCCGAGGGGGGACAGCGCTGATAAACAATCAGCGTGAACCCCCCTGTCAGGAGAGCCGCCGATCGGCTCTCCTCTACTCGCGTCTGTCAGACGCGAGTGAGGAAGAGCCGATCAACGGCTCTTCCAGTTTACATCGTGATCAGCCGTGATTGGACACGGCTGATCACATGGTAAAGAGCGTCCGCCGGAGGCTCTTTACCGAGATTGGTGTTGCGGCGTGTCAGACTGACACACCGCACCACCGATCGCCCCGATGCGCACCCCCTCGGGCGTGCGGTGGCTGTTATCCTGCTGGACGTCATATGACGCCCAGTCAGGATAACTGAACCACCGCCCGGCCGTCATTTTGCTATAGGCCGGGCGGGAAGTGGTTAAGGACTAAACCTGTTTGGTCAATGGTATGGACATATTAGGTCAATAACATTGACCTAATATGGCCATGTGGCCATATTACAGTGGTCTCCAAAGTGTGGTCATTTGCTTGCCTTTATCCGGCCTTTGGGGCACCATTCCATTAACCGACACCAACAATGGGGCAAATTCCTGTTGCTGACACCAAGAATGGGGCACTATTCCTCCCATTGACACCAACGATGAGAGCACAATTCCTTCCATTGACACCAATAATGGGGCAGAATTATTTTCATTGACTCTAACAATGAGGCACTATTCTCCCACTGACACCAAAGATGGGGTATTGTTAACTCCCACTGGATGCCAGGATATTTTCTACTCCCACTGGCCCTAGTCCGGCATTGCATAGCATACTAGCTCATTATCAATCACTTACCTGAGATCTACGCCCCCGCAGCGGTGCTCGGACACCTCCGTCGCCATGTTGCTCACCTCTGCCTTCCGTGTATCGCCGCTCCGGCGCTGTGATTGGCCCCGGAGCGGCGATGACGTCACATGCATGCGCGCTCGGGCCGGCAAGCTCCATTCAGAAATCCAGCTACTATGCCGGCCCGATAGGGCGCATGCGCGTGACGTCAGCTGCACCGGTTTCAAAAGCAAATATCTCCTTAACCGTGTAGGTTAAGGAGATATTTCATGCACCTACAGGTAAGCCTTATCTAGGCTTACCTGTAGGTGTTTGTTTACAAAGTGGGTTTACAACCACTTTAATGACCAGAGCATTTTTTGCAATTCGGCACTGCATCGCTTTAACTGACAATTGCGCGGTCGTGCGACGTTGTACCAAAACAAAATTGACATCCTTTTTTTCCCACGAATAGAGCTTTCTTTTGGTGGTATTTGATCACCTCTGTGGTTTTTATTTTTTGCGCTATAATCAAAAAAAGACTGACAATTTTGAAAAAAACACAATATTTTGTGCTTTTTGCTATAATAAATAGCCCCAATTTTTTTTAAAAAAAAAATCATTTTTTCCTCAGTTTAGGCCGATACGTATTCTTCTACATATTTTTGGTAATAAAAATCGCAAAAAGCGTATAGTGATTGGTTTGCGCAAAAGTTATAGTGTCTACAAAATAGGGAATAGATTTATGGCATTTTTATTAATATTATTATTTTACTAGTAATGGCGGCGATCTGCGATTTTTATCAGGACTGCGACATTATGGCGGACACATCGGACACTTTTGACACATTTTTGGGATCACTGGCATTTATACAGCGATCAGTGCTATTAAAATGCACTGATTACTGTGTAAATGTCACTGGCAGGGAAGGGGTTAACACTAGAGGGTGATCAAGGGGATAACTGTGTTCTCTAATGTGTGTTCTAACTGTAGGGGGAGGGGACTCACTATAGGAGATGACAGATCGTGGTTCCCAGCTTGTAGGAACTCACGATCTGCATCTCCTCTCCTCTCAGAACAGGGATGTGTGTGTTTACACACACATGTCCCAGTTCTTCCTCCCGTGCCCGCGATCCCTCGACTTCTCCAGAGCCTCTCCCATCCTCTGGAACTCCCTACCCCAATCTGTGAGAATATCATCTACTCTGTCCACATTTTGACAGTCCCTGAATGCCCTTCTCTTATGAGAAGCCTATCCTGCCTCCACCTAACAACTGTACTTTTATTTTCTCCATCAGCTCATCCCCCACAGTTATTACCATTCATATGACTTGACCTTCCCTTTTAGATTGCAAGCTCTAATGAGCAGGGCCCTCTGATTCACCTTGTATTAAATTGTATTGTAACTGTACTGTCCGCCCTCATGTTGTAAAGCGCTGTGCAAACTGTTGGCGCTATATAAATCCTGTATAATACTAATAAGAATGGCATTACGACACAGTAACACATGAGCTACTGCACCTTGTGTAACATGCCTCACCACGGTGAGTAAGTGTAAATGAGCCCTTAAAGGACCCCTCACATTTAGCAATTATTTTCTACAAAAGCATTAAAAGGGGTTGTAAACCCTTACACATACCCAGTGAAGTGATACACAGTAATTAAACAAATCCTCCTACCTAAGTTGTATCTTTTTATCTGCAGTCTTCTCTTCTCTACATCCGTTCAAAGTCCAGAATTTATAACGCTTGCCTGAACTGTCAGAAAAAAAGGGGGCAGAGAGCTGAAATGACTAACTACAGAACTCAGACAGGAGAGCTCTGAGAGCTGATTGGAGGAAAGGGACACACCTCCCATCACACAGCACACAGGAACAGAGCTGAGGCTGTAAATCAGCTGGAGATCCCTCCCCTGTCACCATTTTTCTCTTGGTGTCAGGAAAACTTGTCAGAAGTGACTGATGCAGATAGCAGAGGAATGAGGCAGCAAACAGAAATGACACTAAGTGCTCTGGAATGTGCCAAGTACACACTATAGAGGCATATGCTTTATTCATATTTCATGTCTGAGGTTTACAAGCACTTTAAATGAAGTGCAAGAAACTCAACTCTGGTTGACTTTTTTTATTGTCGTACTGTGTGCGATATTCATTGTTTTCTTATGTAGCACCCTAATGTTTAGGCCTGGTTGCTATTCAATTTATTTGCCAAGTGATAGTTGCCTTGGCCAATAGTTAGGAGGTCAATTGATTTTGCCCTAATTCTGGAATTGCTGCACTTCTCTCTTCTGTCACTAGATGGCCGGGTATCTGGTGACATTAGAAAAGACAAGGGCACTGCAAGGACAGATTAGGAATGAATGGGGTGTCTCAGCCAATGGGCAGGGATTTTCTTGGGTCCCTTGGCCTGCTGGGAGAACCTATTTATTTGGGTGGAGTCAGGTGATTGGGGTTCTGTGCCACCTGGACGGCTGTGTGGGTGGACGTGTGTTGTATTGCCCCGGGCTGCTAGGCCAGAAACCTAAGGCCTATCCCAGGGAAAAAGAAAATAAATTCCTTCTGGACAGCCGCACTCTGATTAAAAATTGCCTTTATTGTAAGTCCACCACAGCAGCACTACAAGTCACAGCACACTTGGTCAAGCTGACGCGTTTCACACTATACTAGTGTTTAATCTATGATTAAACACTAGTATAGTGTGAAACGCGTAAGTTTGACCAAGTGTGCTGTGACTTGTAGTGCTGCTGTGGTGGATTTACAATAAAGGCAATTTTTATTCGGTGTGCGGCTGTCCAGAAGGAATTTCTTTTCTTTTTGCCTTGTATATGCATTGCCTGCACCCGGGGTGTCTGTGAGTACTATCACGTGTGAAGACAGCCACACCTGAGCGGTTTTTCTCTTTTTTCGCCTATCCCAGGGACATCTGGCTGCTAGGCTATCTGAGAGCCTATCCAGAAGTAGTGCAGGGTTGGGACTACCGGCTTGTAGTCCAACCAGAAGTAACGGTTCTGCCGACTGGGGAACCAGTCATGGTCGGCGATAGAGGGGAAGCTGTCGCCACAAAGGGACCATCCACCTCGCCACCGGAGACCACAGTGAGTAAGCTGAGGTCAGTACCAGAGAGGACTTCTCGCCAACCGGGGACAGTGAAGGAGTGAGAATGCATCAGCAAGTGCCAAGTCAGGGACCCAGCGGGACAGCAGAGGTGACGCTTGTGGAGTGCCAAGACAGGGACCTAACGTGTCAGCAGGGGTGAAGCTTGAGGGGTATCTGTGAGTGCCAAGCCAGGGACCCAGCAGAGAAGTGGGGGTGACGCTTGCGGAAGATACTGAGTGCTACAGTGAAAGAGCTCCGGGGATCCAGTGGCTAGTGAGAGAGACACTGGGAGCTCATTGAGTGAAGACCCACAGTGAGTGAGTGTGGGGTAAAGAGAACTGTTTGTGTTGCAGAAAGTTGAATACCTTTACCTTTTTTTCTCAGACAATAGGTGCAGAAACTCACCCGTCTTTCTTGCCCCTACCCACCTCCGAGCACCGTCCCTTGGTTCCATCCTATACCCACCTCCCAGTACCACCCCTTTTAGACAATACAGAACCAAGTATCATTTTGTGGTGCTAAGAAATTTGTATGGAATTTGGTAATGATATCTAGAAAATCAGTAAAATAGATCCCCTGCAGCCAGCAACAATAGATCCCCTCTAACAACAATGGAACGGCGACAACAAAATTCCCTCCCCCAGCAACAATAGACTCCCGGCAGCATTAACAGATCTCCACACAGCCAGCATTAATAGACTCTCTGGCAGCCATCAACAATAGACCCCCCTCCTCCAACAGTAGACCTCTTGCAGCAAAAACTGATCCCCCCAGCAACATAAGACCCACCCCCAACAACAATAGGTCCCCCACCAGCAACAATAGACCTCCTCAGCAACAATAAATCCCCTCCAGTTAGAATAGGTCCCCCAGCGGTGAGCATCAATACACTGCAGCACACCCCAGCAACCCTTGCCATTACATACAGTCAGTCCAGGAGGTGCAGGAACTGCGTTCCCCCGCGTTCCCGCTGAAAAAAAGCCCTGCCTTTACTGTTAGTAACACCTACAAGGTTGTTGCCATAGGAGACAGCGGTCCTACCTATACAGAAGTGATGTCCGGCTGGAGGCCTTCACCTGTATAGCTGTCTACCTATAGAAGTCTTGGAGTCTGCCAATTAACATTGCATCTACCTAAGGGTGTCCTGGCCCTAACCCTCTCTCCCACAGTTCTGTTTAAGAGACAATAAATCTCTTTGCATTCAAAAGTGTCTGGCGCCCACCTGTTCATCTTGCATTACACCCACCATGCCTTGTAACCCACTCTGCACTGAAGGATGTCAGCTGTCCTTAACTCTGGAGGTCACCATTGGGCTTCAGGGGCCCCGGGACTTTGCTACACTTCTTATAAATTTCAGCAATCCCTGAATATTCTGAATAATTTCTTTGCAGCTGAGGGTTCATGATCAAGGCCTTCTACAGAATGTCCAGTGGGGGGTGGGGGGGGGGGGTTCAGGATTGTTAATTTGGGCTATACTGTGTTACACTAAACCTATCTTCTGGAGGCATAGTATAATAAGGTGACCAGATTTTTTAAATTAAATCCGGGGACATATTTATTTTTTTACTAGTAATGGCGGTAATCAGCGACTCTCTGCCCATCGCCACCGCCCGCCTCACAGCCTGTTAAGTCTTACTCTCTGGGCCCCGGCTACAACTGGGTGGGGAGTGGAGAAAGGTCACTCCGCCAGGGAAGGCAAGTAGAAAAGCAGGCAGGTGGCTGGCCGGGACTTGAGCCAAGGCAGAAGAACATGCAAGTGGAGCTGAATGGGCACCCGAAACTGAAGAAATATTCCCTCCGCTCCGACCAGCACATCATCAGAAAGGGGCACAGATAATGGAAAAAAATACACCCCGCTAAGCTAGTAGGAGCGGCGGAGCGGGGGGTTTAATTCAGAATTTTATTTTTTTTATTCTGCACTGACTGTCTTTGAAATTGCCCCATCCCCTGTTTAATTCCAATCCGGGGACAAAAATGGGGACAGACTTGGTATGGGGACAGTGTCCTCAATCAGGGGATTGTACCCTGAAACCGGGGATGTCTGGTCACCCTATAGTATGTAACAAGATGGACTTTTGAGGTACAACAATCGTTGGTATTATAGTATGCCTCCAGACAATAGACTTCTTGCAGGGATGTGACACTAAATTCTCTAATAATTATTATGGGATTTGTGGAACACTAAAGATGCTGGATATGGCCGGAGATTGATTTCCTACCACCTGGAACCTTTCCTACCACACGGCACATCCGAAAACAAGATGCAAACAGCTTTCGAGGCGGCTTGTTCATTAGTGACTTCTCATGTCCTGCCTGGAGTGCTCCTTTAAGATATCACCGCCAAGCCTTTTTTTTTCTGCTTAGACGGGCTGTTTTCACTGACATCATCAATTTTATTTGGTGTCATCCACCTCCGGTAACAGGAAAAAATGGCTCAGGGTTGATAACAAACTGGTTGCTTTTAAGTGTTGAGATGCCTCCAAGACAGTGTTGTGCCGCAGCATTTTCAAAGTATTACTAGCTCGCTTCTTTATCACACACCCCCTCCCCCCCCCAGCAACTGTCAGACCCCCCCCCCCCTTCTTTTTCCCATCACCCCCCCCCCCCGACTTGTTTTTCGGTTTGTACCTTGCAAATGAGAGGCTGTCTTGTTCAGAACCAGATGTAGGCTTGCAGAGTATAAGCGTAAGCTGTTGTACTTTAAGCCTAATGGGAAGTTTTATATGCAAGGGCCTTGAACTGATTAGTATAATTCCCTCTTTAATACAGCTGTCCCTCCAGATTAAGGTAAACCAAATGTTGCAATCAGAGATTACTGTACCTTGCCAGTTATTAACATCCCCGGGAGCACTGAGATCACGTCAGACACTAATGCCGCGTATTTATTTGCTGTTTCCACGCCGTAACTTGAACTTCTGCACCTGTCAGTGCATTCCTGAGTTCAGGGGCGAAAAAATAAATAAAAATAAATAAAAATACATTTCGGTTTGGTTTTGGTACCTGTACACCTGTTTTGTTTTGTCACACTTAGCATTTTGGGAATTTCTGCCAAGGCTGGCAGGTGGCTTAATCCGTCCTTCAGCTGGTATCATAAAGAAAGACTTGTATGCTGAATTCCAAATCCTTTTCTCCCTCTTTATTATTTATTTTTTTGTTAACGTAAATTTGTTTTATTTTTTAAAGAATAAGTTCAGTAAATTAGTAAAAATAAATAAAAAATAAATTGTCATTTAGGTGCGCAGAGCCAGACACATTGTACCCTAAGGGCATCTTCACACTGATCTTTTGTTTTTGCCTTACCAAAAGTGGAAGAAAAATGCATGACAATTAAAGCCTATGGAACTCGTCACACAGTCAGTTGTGGCTCAGTTGTGGTTTTAAAAATGCTGCTTTTTGGTGTGTGTTTGGTGCGGTAAACGAAACTACACCAAAAATGTACCTCCCCTTTGAAATGAATAGAAAGCGCATCAAAAACAGCAAAAACACAACAAATGCATATATACATGAATACGATACCTCCTAACTTTTTGAGATGAGAATGAGGGACACCTACTAGCAAACATATGTAGGCATAGGACACACCCCCTGCCACGCCCCCTTAAAGGTGAATTCTACAAAAAAAAAAAAACATTAGCTAAACCCGCAAGTGCTTTTTTTACCACTACTATTCCTTTATACTGGCTTATGAAATTTACAAATGTGGACATTTGGAATTTGGATAAAAGGTTTAGTACTGGAAAATACTTCTAGTGTATGCTATATACAGCTATATAGATCAGACGAAAATGAGGGACAAATGAGGAGGAAAGAGGGATTTTGCGGTCAATTCTCTAACGTTTACCGCATACGATAACGTGGTAATGTGACTCATTTGCATAAATTATTCCATGCAGTATATCAAGTTAAATTTATCAAAATATAAATATAACGATTATGCGGTATTTACCGCAAAAAAAATAAAAATAAAAAATTGCCGGTAAATATAATTTTAACAGCACTTAAGTCCAATTCACAAACGGGCCAGAGAGTAAAAAAACTACGATATTTACCACCAGTTTACCACCGGTTGTGCTGGTGGTATCCCATGCGGTATTTGACAAAAAACTATGAACCGTCAGTGCATTCTTGAGTTCAGGGGCAAAAATAGTTTTTATTTTAAACAAATAGCTGGTTGCTAAGGAACGGGCCGGCAAGCCGGCCGCCATGTCCTTAACAACGGATGACTCATCAGCTGTCTATGGGTTCCCCCCCTGACAGCTGAATGTAAAAACAAAATGCAGACAATTACAAATGATGAACAAAAACCCCCTCCTGCTCTGGAGGGGGTTGGTGCTTAGTGGCAGGGGGCTCTGCCCCCCCAAAGCACCTTGTCCCCATGTTGATGGGGACAAGAGCCTCTTCCCCACAACCCTGGCCGGTGGTTGTGGGGGTCTGCGGCCAGGGGGCTTATCAGAATCTGGAAGCCCCCCTTATGTGAATAAGTATGGGGTACATAGTACCCCTACCCATTCACCAAAAAAAGTGTCAAAAAGCAATAAAAATACAGAGACAGTTTTTGACAATTCCTTTATTAAAAAATAATAAACCAGTGTCCCCCGATCTAAATTCATTGTCAATCGCCCCGCTCGCGCACTGCCGACCCCAAAAAGAAAGTAAAAACGCTCCCGCCGTCCTTGAAGGCTGCAGGCTCTGCCGTTTCATAGTTCTTATATAGGTAAGGGGCAGGGATATCGGACTACATCCCCTGGTGGTCCCGCCCTCTTGTGACATCACGGACCGGTGCATGCTGGGTCGATGATGTCGCGAGGGGACAGGACCATCTGTCTCTGACTCTGTGTTTTTATTGCTTTTTGACACTTTTTTGTTGAATGATTAGGGGTACTACGTACCTCATACTCATTCACATGGTGGAGGCAAGATCTGGGGGCCCCCTTCTTGCAGGGGGCTTGCAGATTCTGATAAGCTCCCTGCCCCCAGACCCCAACAATTACCGCCCAGGGTTGTGGGGATGAGGCCGTTGTCTCCCCTGTCCAAAGCACCCAACCCCCCCCCATGATGAGGCTCGCTTGTCCCCCTTTCCTGACCTGCCAGGCTGCATGCTCGTATAAGGGTCTGGTATGGATTTTGGGGGGGCGCCGTTTTTTTTTTTAATTTTGGGGTGGGGTTTCCCTTTAAATCCATACCAGACCCGAAGTGCCTGGTATGGACTGGGGGGGACCCCACACTGTTTTTTTTTTTCATAATTTTTAATTGTCGGCATGTAACCTGCTGACAGCTGATGAGTCATCCGTTGTTAAGGACTCAGCAGCTGGCTTCACGGCCCGCTCCTTAGCAACCAGCTCGATCCTGTAATTACCGATAAATCGAACAAATACCACATTCAGTATTTAATGCAAAATTCTTAATGAATTGAACACTTGCACAATTGTTACTGCATGCGGTATTTTACCGCATTTTACTAGCCGTTATTTAACTCTTAGTGAATTGACCCCTTTGTTCCAAATCAGGGACAGTCCCTCAAAATCAGGTACAGTTGGGAGCTATGTACATACATACACACACAGGTGCTTGAGCTTTAGGGTTCACACCCTAATGCAACAGGCTGTGCACACCTATGTCTGTTAGTCGTAAAGTGATACTAAAGTCTCAATTTTTTTTTCTTTAAAAATAACAGACATGTTATACTCACCTGCTCTGTGCAGGGGTTTTGCACAGAGCAGCCCAGATCCTCCACTTCTGTCCCCTCCCCCCTACCTGAGTGCCCCCACAGCCAGCAGCTTGCTATGGGGGGCACCCAAGCCAAGCTGCTGCTCTGTGTGTCCATTCAGACACAGTGCAGCGGGTCGGCCCGCCCCCTCTCTTTCCTCATTGGCTCACTGAGTTTGATTGACAGCAGGGGGAGCCAATGACGCCACGCTGCTGTCTCAGTTAATGAGGAGGGAGAGTCCCGGGCAGCTGGGACACTCCTGCAACATCAATGGATCGAGATGGGCTCAGGTAAGTATTAGGGGGGTTGCTGCACACAGAAGGTTTTTTATCTGCACTAAAGCACCCCCCATGTTGAGGGCATGTGGCCTGGTATGGTTTAGGAGGGGGGGGCTCGCTCGCCCCCCCCTTTCCTGGCCTGCCAGGATGCATGTTAGGATAAGGGTTTGGAATGGATTTTGGGGGGACCCCTCGCATTTTTTTTTTTAAATTTGACTTGAGGTTCCCCATAAAATCTATGCCAGACCCAAAGAACATTTCAGTGCCATTATTCCTAATGTCGCCCCAAACACTGTGCGATTTTGCCGCGATTGTTGCATCACAGAATCGGTGTGCATTTTGCTCGAAGTTCATCACCCAAAAAGGTGCATGACCTTTTTTTTGCGCACCAAACGCGTGAAGGACAACCAATTCATGTTGCCTGCTCTCCCTGTGCTTGTGTGGGTTTCCTCTCACACCCCAAGACATGCTGGCAGGTGTATTACCCTAGTATGTGTATGTGAGGTAGGGACATTAGATTGTAAGCTCCTTGAGGACAGGGACTGATGTGAATGTACAATGTGTACAGCGCTGTGTCAGCACTATATAAATACCTGTAATAAATAAAGTGTGAATGACCCTAAACTGCCACATTTAGCCAGCCCGGAATTCCTCTTTCGGGCAGATAGGTTTACTGGATGATAAGACGTTATTAGGTCCGGCACCTATCCCCGCTGTGCCGTGACGGTTCAGGCCTGTCACTCTCACAAGGTGGGTCACGCAGTTGTCTCCTCACATTTGGCAGGAAATCCTCAGCAGAAAAACACAGATGTCATGGAGGACAATGCCTGAGCTGTCACAGAAAATATTTTATTTTCACAGGGGATTAGAAACACACATTCGTACCGTAACCAGAACTAAACCCTGAGAGAGAGGATGAGGAGCTCAGGATAATGCTGTTTATGTGCAATACCTTGTGACCCCCATACCGCAACTTAACCCCTTCCGTACATCGCCAACAAAGGGCGTCCACAAAGAATGCTACTGTCTCCAGAGGAGCTAGGCTTTAAATATATGTGTGTGTGTTTATACAATATATACAATAAACACACACATAATACTATACTGTATATACTATAAATGCTATACACACACACATAGCTCCCAACTGTCCCTGATTTCGAGAGACTGTCCCTGATTTGGGGAAATGTCCCGCTGTCCCTCATTCCTCCTCCTTTGTCCCTCATTTTGGCCTGATCTATATAGTTGTATATCAAATGCATTTTTTTATCTTTCAAAAAGTGATTCCCAGTGCTAAACATTCCATTCAAATTCTAAATTACTGCATTTGTTCATTTTAAAAGCCAATATAAAGGAATTGTAGTGGTAAAAAAAAGCACTTGTGGATTTAATTAACTTTTTTGGGGGTTAATTCTACTAACCAATTCAGCCCTGGAAGAATTGGCTACCCAATGGCCAGGCCATTTTTTGCGATTCGGCACTGCATCGCTTTAACTGTCAATTGTGCGGTCGTGCAACGTTGCACCCAAACAAAATTGATGTCCTTTTTTTTCCACAAATAGAGCTTTCTTTTGGTGGTATTTGATCATCTCTGCAATTTTTCTTTTTGGCGCTACAGTATAAACAAAAAAAGCGACAATTTTGAAAAAAAAAACACAATATTTAGTATGTTTTGCTATAATAAATATCCCCAATTTTTTTTTTAAAAAGCAATTTTTTCCTCAGTTTAGGCCGATATGTATTCTTCTACATATTTTTGGCCCCCAAAAAATCCCAATAAGCGTATATTGATTGGTTTGCGCAAAAGTTATAGCGTCTACAAAATAGGGGATATATTTATAGCATTTTTTATTATTATTATTGTTTTACTAGTAATGGCAGCGATCTGCGATTTTTATCAGGACTGCGACATTATGGCGGACACATGGGACACCTTTGACAAATTTTTGAGACCATTGGCATTTCTACAGGGATCAGTGCTATAAAAATGCACTGATTACTGTAAAAATGTCACTGGCAGGGAAGGGGTTAACACTAGGGGGTGACAAGGGGTTAACTGTGTTCCCTAGTTTATTTCTAACTGTAGAGGGATGGTACTGACATAAGGGAAATTACAGATCGTGGTTTCTAGCTATTAGGAACTCACAATATGTCTTTCCTCACAGAACAGAACAGGGATTTGTGCGTTTACACACACACGTCCCTGTTCTGCCTCTCGTGTACGTGATCCTTTGCAGCCGACGATCATCACGACCGCCGGTCACGAGCATTGGCCCCCCACGGCGGCGGGCGTGCCTGCTATCCCACTTAAAGGGACCGACGTACACCTACGGCAGTTCATGGGATCGTGCTGACCTGCCACCGTATAATGACGGCGGCTGGCCGGTAAGTGGTTAAGGGGGTGTGGCAGGAGGCGTGTCTTATGCCTACATACATTTGCTAGTAGGTGTCCCTCATTCCCATCTCAAAATGTTGGGAGGTATGCACACACATACTATACTGTATATACTGTATATGATATATATATATATATTCACACTATATTACCAAAAGTATTGGGACACCTGCCTTTACATGCACATGAACTTTAATGGCACCCCAGTCTTAGTCCGTAGGGTTCAATACTGAGTTGGCCCACCGTTTGCAGCTATAAACTTCAACTCTTCTGGGAAGGCTGTCCAAAAGGTTTAGGAGTGTGTCTATGGGAATTTTTGGAAAAAGAAAGAAAACAGGAGAGTGCACCGACCTAGTGTATTACCACTTACAGGTTTATTAAAATGTAAATAAAAAGCAATAGTCCTACTCACAGACAAAGCTTAAATACAAGTGTAGCGCCTACCACTCTTCTCTCTCCGTGCGGCTTGCACTGTCTCTTGTCTAGGGGTATTTGATGGTGGAGAGAGAGAGAGAGAGAGCGGGTGGGCTACGCCTAGCCTCCACCACGTGTAGAATACCTGTGGTATCAGCAATGTCTTGTTTACCTTCGGGTCTGTGCTGTGCACCCGGATCCTCCCTCCAAGAGTCACCGTGAACTTCGTCCGCCAGGAATTGAGCCTCACACCATTAAAGTCCAACACTCCTTTATTAGAACACACCATACAGGGACTTCCTTGATAGATAGAGCAGAAAAGGAGGTGTGAGTGTGAATAGGCCCAGACACAAATTCGATCCTCCACTCTCCTCCTGGAGAGTGGGCTATGGTCTCCGCACGAGGTAAAGGGGATCCTTCTGGACGGTCTCCGACAAGAGACTCACCCGTCACCGGCAGTCTGCTGCCCCGGGTCTTCGAGTGAGGAGCTCTCCCCGGTCCATTGCGTCTTACTCAGATTCAGGCCTCCATCCCCGAAGCGCCTTAGAACCCTTCCCTCGCAGAACTCAGTGTTGGGCACTGAGCTCCGGACCTTCTTGCAAGTACCTCACCCCAGGACTAAAGGTGCCTGAGGTGGAACACGATCTCCGGTGGTCCTCTAGGCCGAGGCCGCCTAGAGGAAGAGCACGAACCCACGTCCGCAAGCTAAAGGTGCTTGGGACGAAGACCCCGTGACCAAGATGGCCGGCCCCTTTATACCCTCTCCCAGCAAGCATGGCGGGTTCCCCGCCCCACCATACCGCTGCCGAGAGAGGACAATAAGGAGGCTCGCTACACAGTGATATTCGTCCCTCCGCCCACGGTGACAACGCCACCTGGTGGACCGCCGGGAACATAGCACTGATGTCACCGCCAGATTCAAAAAATGCACCCGGGAAAGTAAGTACCCGCTACACTCTCCCCCCTGTCTTTTGACACTGGACCCCAGTGTCTGGAGTGAATCACGCCCTCAACGGCTGACATAATCCGATCCAGAAACCAACTAACAATTTGAAAAACAATAATTTTTAGGAAACTATCCTAACAGAGAAGTTGTGTCTGAGCCCCTGCAACAAAAGAGGAGTGAAAGACAACATTTTAAACATGAAATCACATTCCAACATTATACTTTTCCCTCCCATCCTAACTAAGAACCACCCCAGGTTCCATAATCTTGATGAGACGCTCTCCTACAGAGGGAAGAGAAAAGAAACAATAAAACCCTGACACATGTGTATGTGTGAGAGAAAAAGAAACTCCTCCGAAGAGAAATATCTTTTCCTCCAGTGTGAGTGTGTACAATGTGTAACGTTGCACAAGACTGCCACCTGGTGACAGCCTCGCGGTAACTGCACCCGTTGAACCATCTTCTCTTTTCTTGTTGCTTGACTCCGGGCCCTATCTACCCCAAAGTCTACAACTTCTCACCGGAGAGGAAAGAACAACAACTGGAACAGTTTTTCCTTGGAATAACACAAACACCCCTCTTGCTGGGCAAAACATTGATGATAGCACCAAAAAGAAAGTCAAACAGCGAAGTTCAGGGGGTGCAAGGTCCTTTTGAAAAGCAAACAAATGGAGTCTCTTTCTCCTCAGAGGTAGAAGCGGGGATGCGGCAGAACAAGAGGCTTTAAATGCCGGTCCATGGTCTCCAAATGGTACTCCACATCTTCACTTCGTAAAGTAACTCCTTGGAGAGGTACGGATATTCCCACCCATAGTCAGCAGCAACTTTCTGGCAGAAGAGTCTCTGAAGCCTTGACAGCGGAGGCATTGTGGCTCTGTCCCCTTCGCCGGGCAAAACTATAGAGTCCGGGTGGCGAGGGGCCTTGACCACTTCTGGTTGGGGCATAGGTGCCCGTAGCATAAACTTCTGTACCCCAGTACCTGATGCAGGTGGCACCAGAGATGTAGATGTGGGCTGGGGACGGGACCCTTGTTCAGGCGCTGGTGCCTCCACCGGGGGTGTACTCTCCCCCATGGACATGGGTGAACCCTGGGGCCTTCGGAATGAAGCTAGCAGTACTTTGTAACAGCCCTTCTCTGCAAACAGTTCATCAATAGCGGTGTCATCTCCCAGATCAGAGAGCGACTCCAGGTCCGAGGTATCACACTCCTCCGCGGGTATGTAGCCCGTTGTAGAGACGGAGCTACCACCTCCCGCGGGCTTACTGGGCCATGCCTTTCCGGCACCTCCGCCCATGCACCAAGTCTCTTTGCCCGGCTCACCTCAGCCTTTACTTGAAGCGGGACGTCCGGAACACTCGTCAACGGATCCGTCCGGGCCTGGCGTAAGCTGCGAGATGGTCCGCCACCACCGCTGGTCGGGGCCACCACGCTGGTTCTCTTCTTCGGTGGCGGACGCTGTGAGACAGTGGTGACCGAGACAGCATCCTCGGATTTCTCCCGTTGAGTTTTAACGACCTCCTCTGCGGTCGCTGCAGTGTGCGCTGGGATGGCTTTTACAGCAGTAATTCCTCCTCTGCGAGTAGTGTTGCCTGAAGCCCGGCCTGGGTAGATGGTTCTTGGCCTGTCAACTGCCGGATCCACCTCGAACAGGAACTCCCCACAGGCCTCACATTGTCTGAAGGGCTTCAGGTGGCACACCAGTCCCGAGCACCCGGGACAAATTACACCCAGGGCCTCTACGTCCATGCACGAATACAGGGCAAAATCGACCCCTTGGCTTCAGCCGGATTCCGGTATCCGTTATCGGAGCAGCAGCAGTCATCGTGGTAGTAGCAGGGTGAACTGGAATCCATGAGGTATGTCCAAACATGGTGACCTGTTGCTGGTCCATCGCACACTGCAGAGTTTTCGCGCCAATGTCCCACGTGTAGCCCTCTCACGTATTGGACTCCTCCCCTTTGCTCCAGTTCGCGGGCTTTTTCACTTTCTTTGAGCCACGCCCACGAACTAAGCGGCGGGGGTTGTGTCTGTTGGCACAGTGCAATTAGAAGCCCTCACGTGTAGTACCTCACACGGCTGGGCCTCCCCCCGTTCACCGCTCTTCCTGCGTGGGCCTTTCCCTTGTCTGGGGTCAATTCCACGACTTCGAGCAGGGCTGCACTTTGGCCTATTCAGTTAACTCATGCAGCAGACTTGTTCCATACTGTGATGCACAACACAATACCGGACCCGAGCCCCCACGTGTAGCACCTACCCCTCTTCTCTCTCCGTGCGGCTCGCACTGTCTCTTGTCTAGGGGTATTTGATGGTGGAGAGAGAGAGAGAGCGGGTGGGCTACGCCTAGCCTCCACCACGTGTAGAATACCTGTGGTATCAGCAATGTCTTGTTTACCTTCGGGTCTGTGCTGTGCACCCGGATCCTCCCTCCAAGAGTCACCGTGAACTTCGTCCGCCAGGAATTGAGCCTCACACCATTAAAGTCCAACACTCCTTTATTAGAACACACCATACAGGGACTTCCTTGATAGATAGAGCAGAAAAGGAGGTGTGAGTGTGAATAGGCCCAGACACAAATTCGATCCTCCACTCTCCTCCTGGAGAGTGGGCTATGGTCTCCGCACGAGAAAAAGGGGATCCTTCTGGACGGTCTCCGACAAGAGACTCACCCGTCACCGGCAGTCTGCTGCACCGGGTCTTCGAGTGAGGAGCTCTCCCCGGTCCATTGCGTCTTACTCAGATTCAGGCCTCCATCCCCGAAGCGCCTTAGGACCCTTCCCTCGCGGAACTCAGTGTTGGGCACTGAGCTCCGGACCTTCTTGCAAGTACCTCACCCCAGGACTAAAGGTGCCTGAGGTGGAACACGATCTCCGGTGGTCCTCTAGGCCGAGGCCGCCTAGAGGACGAGCACGAACCCACGTCCGCAAGCTAAAGGTGCTTGGGACGAAGACCCCGTGACCAAGATGGCCGGCCCCTTTATACCCTCTCCCAGCAAGCATGGCGGGTTCCCCACCCCACCATACCGCTGCCGAGAGAGGACAATAAGGAGGCTCGGCACACAGTGATATTCGTCCCTCCGCCCACGGTAACAACGCCACCTGGTGGACCGCCGGGAACATAGCACTGATGTCACCGCCAGATTCAAAAAATGCACCCGGGAAAGTAAGTACCCGCTACACAAGCTTATCGGACAAGATGGCTGGAAATCTTGGCATTCACCGACAGGACTTGACAACAGGGAGGGTCAGACAATACCCCAAAAACATCCAGATGGCTTACGTTTCAGGAGCGCACCCCTTTCATCAGAGCCTAAATGGTCCGTAAAAAGCTCTCAACATGTGCTCTATTATATATGTGTGTGCCCATGTGAAGAAAGCCCCAGCTCAGGTGGAGAGCAATTAGCAAGCCCCACCCTCTAGTGCTGGTTCACTCCACCCATATGGACGGGGCTTAGACCAGCCCACCCCATAGGCGGCTGCTGATTGGCAGGTCATGGTGCCTAAGGGAGGAGAGAGGGTGAGATGGGAGGAAGAGAGAGGGGAGGGGATAGAAAGGAAAAAGGGAAAGAAAAATGGGAGGAGAAAGGAGAGAAAGAGGGAAGGGACTAGGGAAGGGACTGGGGAGAGGAAAGGAGTAGGGAGGGGGGGGGAGAAAAAAAAAATAAGGAAAAGAGGAAGGCACCTTTAAACTACCCTCTAGTGTTGCTGCCTATTGCTGGTGGAAACTCTGCGCATGCTGGCCACATCTAACAATGGCAATCACCTCTAGTGCGCACAGCTGACCAGGACTACACAAAGCAAGGCGTTCACGCTGGGGGGACATCCATCTGGGCAAACACAATAGGGCCCAGATGACACATCTAAATACATGCATGTGAATGCGTGCATAGCGCATGCATAATGCACACTCACCTCAAAGGGGGGGGGCGTCAAACGAGGGATCCGCTCATCGGGACACGCTGCCAATGGCAGCTGAACGCTTCCCGCAATGGTATAATGTAGGGGCACCGGCCGTCTCCCAACCCGGAAGTGCGAGTGCCTCAAGCATTCCAACCCGCACCTCCGGTGGAGCCAAAGCATCATATCCGCTTCCTCAATGTACAGCATCAACACCAGGAAGTGCGGGTGTGTTAACTTTCCACCCATCACTTCCGGTGAACCTCCCCTGCTAGTCTGCAGACTGTGCAAACAAATGATGTTCCGCACAGCAGCGCCGCTCCCTCTAATGGGCAAATAGACTACGGGGAGGCAGGATTACCTATATATTGCCAAAATACCAAGAATTGCTGAGCTGGCACCCCCTGCAAGACTATAGACTTTGCCTCTAGACAGAACCACGCCACCTATGTTTTGAGGATACACCGAGAGCGCAGGAGATTTTTGTTTTGTTTATGGGAATGTTTGACCATTCTTCCAGAAGTGCATTTGTGAGGTCAGGCACTGATGTTGGACGAAAAGGCCTGGCTTGCAGTCTCCGCTCTAATTCATCTCAAACGTTGAGATCAGGACTCTGTGCAGGCCAGTCAGGTTCCTCCACCCCAAACGCTCTCATCCATGTCTTTATGGACCTTGCTTTGTGCACTGGTCCAAATAAGTTTGGGGATGGCCCCTTTCTGTTCCAACATAACTGTGCACCAGTGCACAAAGCAAGTGTTGAGTTATTTTGAGGGGACAGCAAATTTACACTGTTATACAAGCTATACACTCACTACTTTACATTGTAGCAAAGTGTAATTTCTTCAGTGTTGTCACATGAAAAGATATAATAAATAATTTACAAAAATGTGAGGGGTGTACTCACTTTTGTGAGATTATATATATATATATATATATATATATATATATATATATATAATGTGGTCGTATATCATATACCGTATACCAGTGGCTCTCAACCTCAGTCCTCAAGTACCCCCAACAGGCCAAATGAAAACCTGCAAACATGGGCTGTTGGGGGCATTTGAGGACTGAGGTTGAGAACCACTGCCATATACAAGCTTCTTGTCACCTCACTAACAACAACCTTCTGGATCTCCTACAGTCTGGCTTCCACCCACAACATTCCACTGAAACTGCCCTACTAAAACTCGCCAATGACCTAATAACTGCTAAAACCAATGGCCCGTACTCCATACTCTCACTCTTGGACCTTTCTGCTGCCTTTGACACAGTTGACCACCCACTTCTCCTCAATAAACTCCACTTCCGTGGCATCCATGATTCTGCTCTTTCCTAGTTCTCCTCCTAACTATCTCAGGGCACATTCAGTGTCACATACAACACCATCTTCTCCGCTCCTCTTCCTCTTTCTGTTGGGGTACCCCAAGGCTTTGTCTTTGGGCCCCTCCTTTTCTCTTTCTATACTTCTTCCCTGGGCCAGTTGATAATCACCCATGGCTTCCAATACCACCCCTATGCTGACCACAGCCAGATCTGTCTTTCCACACCTCAACTCACCCCCTCAATCTCCTTACGTATCACAAACTTACTAATTTTTTGCAACACAACAGTAATACTGTAATTGGCCTTAGGGTCATATTCATAAGATTATAGATATATGGGCTATCTTTCAGCATTCAATTGAAGGGAGGGTTTAGTGTTAGGGTCAGTTTAAGGGATAGCTCAGAAAAGAGTGAGGACACTTTTTTTACTTGCTTATAGCTTGTCTATGGCGCCAAAAAACCTATGCCAAAAAATACCAGCTCAAGCTTTCAATGCCGAAACCTCTGTACTGAGATTCCAAAACTGGTTCACAGTAGGAGTGCCTGGACTGGATGCTAAAATGACAGAGATGACTCAGGGCTGTAGGAATAACTGCATTCGTGACAACTAAATGCCTCTGGGTATTATTTAAAGTACATAGACCGTCTGACAGTACTGCAGTACTGCAGGCACTTAAGGACAGTGTGTGTGTGAAAGAAAGATGTGTCTCATTAAACTTAATATAAAACAAGTTATTAAAGACTCATATAAGCTTTACCAGTATCTGATATCTGCACAGTTTGTACATTCACCCTGTGAATTGTTGGGTTTTCCTCGGTACTCTGATTTTCACCCACAACTCAAATGCTAGTTGGTTAACCGGCATTTGACTATATGAGGTCCTTTCTGAATTTCCTACTGGAGGTCAATCTCTTGCAAAAAATAATAAAAATAAGATTACTGGGTTCTGAGCTTGCATCCCCATCCCATAAAAACCAACAGACAACTGCCTGGGTCAGGAACCCTCATACATACTTGGTGGAAATGCCCTAAAATACAGCTTTTTGGCAGAATTTCAGTTTGCAGATTACGAAAACCTTAGACATCAATCTCCCCAATTCTCCGTTATCCTTTTTATTTTATGCCTCCTCATGCCAACCAAATCTTATAGGAAATCCTCTTTGTCACACCTCCTGAATGCACCCAAACGATTAATCCCAATGATCTGTCATTCCTACCAGAATAGATTGGTTAGGAAGGTGATTGACATCATCAAGTCTGACCATTGTTTCGGCAGTTGCAAGGACTAATATGAAAGTTTTTTTAGCATATGGGCTACCTGGCTTCACAATAGCTCTACTACAGATGTCGGTTCACTCAGGGCTATGTGACCTGAACCCCCATCTACTGATTGGTGGGTTTCAGAAACTCAGACAGTGTTGTGTAGCCAGATTACTTGGTCTACATTAGGGATGAGCCGAACACCCCCCTGTTCGGTTCTCGGCAGAACATGCGAACGGACCGAAAGTTCGCGCGAACATTCGAACACCGTTAAAGTCTATGGGACCCGAATGTGAAAAATCAAAAGTGCTAATTTTAAAGGCTAGTATGCAAGTTATTGTCATAAAAAGTGTTTGGGGACCTGGGTCTTGCCCCAGGGGACATGTATCAATGCAAAAAAAAGTTTTAAAAACGTCCGTTTTTTCAGGAGCAGTGATTTTAATAATGCTTAAAGTGAAAAAATAAAAGTGAAATATTCCTTTAAATTTCGTACCTGGGGGGTGTTTATAGTATGCATGTAAAGTGGCACGTTTTTCCCGTGTTTAGAACAGTCCCTGCACAAAATGACATTTCTAAAGGAAAAAAAGTCACAACACGGTAAAGCCTCACAGATACTGTTGTTGAGCGCAGGAACTGGCCCTGCTGAGAAATATTAGATCAAAATTTTTAATTATGCGCTCCTGTTAAACAGGGGCAGAAAAATTGGGCCTTAGGCGGTGGTGGTGCCAAAACACTGCAACCCCTCACAGATACTCTAGTTGAGCGCAGGAACGAGCCCTGCTGTGAAATATTACAGCAAAAATTGTAATTACACGCCCCTGTTAAACAGGGGCAGAAAAATTGGGCCTTAGGCAGTGGTGGTGCCACGACACTGCAACCCCTCACAGATGCTCTAGTTGAGCGCAGGAACGAGCCCTGCTGTGAAATATTACTGCAAAAATGTTAATTACACGCCCCTGTTAAACAGGGACAGAAAAATTGGGCCTTAGGCGGTGGTGGTGGTGGTGCCAAAACACTGCAACCCCTCACAGATACTCTAGTTGAGTGCAGGAATGAGCCCTGCTGTGAAATATTACAGCAAAAAATTAAATTACACACCCCTGTTAAACAGGGGCAGAAAAATTGGACCTTAGGCGGTGGTGGTGGTGCCACGACACTGCAACCCCTCACAGATGCTCTAGTTGAGCGCAGGAAGGAACCCTGCTGTGAAATATTACAGAAAAAATTGTAATTACACGCCCCTGTTAAACAGGGGCAGAAAAATTGGGCCTTAGGCGGTGGTGGTGGTGCCACGACACTGCAACCCCTCACAGATGCTCTAGTTGAGCGCAGGAATGAGCCCTGCTCTGAAATATTACAGCAAAAATTGTAATTACACGCCCCTGTTAAACAGGGGCAGAAATTTTGGGCCTTAGGCAGTGGTGGTGGTGCCCTGAAACAAAAATATTCTTAGAAGCTATCAACATGAACATTGAGGAGGAATAGGATAGTCACTCAGCATAATAGGATAGTCACTCAGCATAGGCAGTCTTCAAGGAATCCCACATCCATAGAAAAATCAATTGTTTACATCAGCATCAGGTGCTTGGTAGCTGGTGATCCAAGACTGATTCATTTTTATGAATGTGAGCCAATCAACAGAGTCTGTGGACAGGCACACTCTGTGATTGGTTACAAAGCCTCCAGCAGCACTGAATCTGCGTTCGGAAAGAACGCTGGATGCAGGACAGTCCAGTAGCTCAATTGCATATTGTGCAAGCTCTGGTCAGTGGTCCATCCTCAAGACCCAGTAATCCAGTGGATTTTCTGTTAGAAAGGTCTCCAAGTCTGCTCTTGCCCCTAGGTATTCCTGCACTGTGTAATTCAGACGCTGGCGATGTTTGGTGGAACCGATCAGACCTTGAGGCTGCTGACTGAAGGATTGTATGAAGGCATCGGTCAGATGGCCACCTTCTCCACTGCTCTTTCTGTGACTGAACAAAGCCTCAGCAACACGTTGTCCAGCACCAGGAAATTGTAACCTCTCAGGCTCTGGAAACGCATTGCACAAACCTTTCTGCAAGGCCTCCCGAAGATGTTTCATCCTCTGCTCCCTCTGCGAAGGCTGGATAAGTTCTGCAACCTTACCCTTGTAATGTGGATCAAGAAGGGTTGCCAGCCAGTAATGATCCCTCTCCTTGATACCACGAATCCTAGGGTCCTTTTGCCGGCTTTGCAGGATCAGGGAGGCCATGCAGCGTAAGTTTGCTGAGGCATTTTATCCGGAGTCCTCTGGGTCACTAAGGATCACATGATCCGCAGCCACCTCCTCCCAGCCACGTACAACTCCATGGGTTTCTGGGGACTGAAAACGATCCCTTGAAGACTGTTGCTGATGCTGATTGTTATCCTCCACCTCCATGCTGACACAATCCTCCTTCTCCTCCTCTTCCTGTGTGATCAGCAGGCCCGCAGGAATATTATCTGAATAATGGGGGCCTTGAGAGTTAAGGAAGTCCTCCTCTTCCTTCCGCTGTTCTGCCTCAAGTGCCCTGTCCATTATTCCACGAAGTGTGTGCTCCATCAGGAAGACAAGAGGGACAGTATCACTGATGCATGCACTGTCAATGCTCACCATCCTCGTGGCCTCCTCAAATGGTGACAGGACAGTGCATGCATCCTTGATCAGTAGGCACTGGTGTGGCAAAAAAAAGCCAAGCTCCCCTGACCCTATCATGGTGCCATACTCACACAGGTACTCATTGATGGCCCTCTTCTGCATGTGCAGCCGCTGCAGCATTGCCAACGTTGAGTTCCACTTTGTAGGCATGACAAAAATGAGGCGGTTCTTGGGCAGGTTGCATTCCTTTTGAAGGTCAGCCAGCCGAGCACTCGCATTATATGACCAGCAGAAATGACCACAGACTTTCCTGGCCTGCCCCAGGAGATCCTGTAAGCCCAGGTACCTGCCCAAGAACTGCTGCACCACCAAATTCAGGACGTGAGCCAAACAGGGAACATGGGTCAAGTGTCCCTGTCGTAGGGCGGAGAGGCGGTTGGTGCCATTGTCGCATACAACCATTCCTGGCTGAAGCTGGCATGGCGTCAACCACCTCTGAGCCTGCCCCTGCAGAGCTGACAGAATCTCTGCCCCAGTGTGGCTCCTGTCCCCTAAGCAGACCAACTTAAGCACCGCATGGCATCTTTCTGCCTGAGTGCTTGCGTAGCCCCTTGAACGCCTACGTAGCACCGCTGGTTCAGAGGACGAATCTGCAGAGGAAGAGGCCATGGAGGAAGAAGAAGAGGAGGGGGTGGAGGAGAGAGCTGTGGCAGAATCACCACTACTAGCATTTTGAAGGGCGTGGTGGCGGAACAAGCTCCAACAATACTGCACCCTGTCCTGCATCCTTCCCAGCTGCCAGCAGAGTTACCCAGTGCGCCATGAAAGAAAGGTTACGTCCCTGTCCATGCCTGCTGGACCATGAGTCAGCGGCAATATGCACCTTACTGCTGACCGTCCTGTCCAACGAGGCCAAGCACATGCCGGTAGAGAGCCGGAATGGCATTTGGGAACCTGCCACTGAGGTACCGCACATTCCACAAATTCACGAAAGGGGGCAGAGTCTACCAGCTGAAAAGGCAGCAGTTGCAGTGCTAGCAATTTGGCCAAGCTAGCATTCAGACTCTGAGCATGTGGATGTAGGGAAATTTGCCTGCAACATTCGGATGTTGGTGCACCGCTAGCAGATTGCCCGCAAGTACTTGGGACACCTAATTCTACAACTTCATTCCTCTAAGGGCAGGTTTCTGAGAGGACTGGAGGTATAGTGGGGTTGGAGATCCCAGCTGATGAGGAGCAAGGAGAGTTCCGCCTTCTTCTTTGATGTGGGTCTTTTAAGTGCTGTTGCCAACGGATTGCATGGGAGGTTGACATATGTCTGGTCAAGCATGCGGCTGCTGTTTTGCCCACGCTTGATACGCTTCAGACATATGTTGCAAACAGCAACGGTGCGATCTGTTGCACATGTGTCAAAAAAGGCCCACACCAAAGAACTTTTCAAAATACACAGGGAGTCAGCAGCGCCCTGCACATGCTTAGCTCTGCGGTGTGATGCAATAGGGTGGCTGCCCTTATGTTGGCCCCTGGAGGGCATCCAGCCTCATTGGAGATGTGCCTCTTCCTCCTCCTCCTCTCTTCTATCAGGCACCCAAGTAGAGTCAGTGACATCATCATCCCCTCCCTCCTCATCACTGGAGCAAACTTGGCAGTATGGTGCAGCTGGGGGAACATGATTGCCAGTTTCTTGTCCTTCTTGGGCACCCCCTCTCTCACGTTACTCTCTTCCTCAACCTGGGTACCATCATCGGAGTCTACAAAACGCTGCGCATCCTCCTGCAGCATGTACCCAACACTGTGGTCGAACAGTTCGGGGGACTCCTCCGTGCATGGTGGTTGGGCTAGGGAAGGAATGACTGTTGACATGGAGCCGATGGAATAGGCCGCTTTGGCAGCTGCATTGCCAGGCAAACTACTCTGAGCCTGGGTGACAAAGGATGAGGAGGATGAGGAGGATGAGGATGGCTTTGTTATCCATTCCACCAACTCTTCTGCATGTTGTGGATCAATAACACGGCCAGCTGCAGAAAAAAAGGACAAGCGTGCCCCACGGCCACGTGCTGAGGATGCACCGTGTCCACGATCAGCACTGTTGGCTGTAGACACAGAGCCTGCTTGCCCTCTTTTAGTGGCCTGTGAGCGTCTGCCTCTCCTTGGTGGCCTTCCAGACATGCTGTAAATTTTGATTAGCAAAACAGTATATTTGAAAAAGTACACCATGAATGGCCTGCAGTCAGATATAGGCTTGGCTAGACTAGATGCAGGGGATTTATATATGTAGGAGACTGTATATATATATATATTTGATGCACTGCAGCTCACTGAATCACCTGCCTGCCTGAAGTATTTTTGAAAACGTACACCAGGAATGGCCTGCAGTCAGATATAGGCTTGGCTAGACTGGATGCAGTGGATATATATGTAGGAGACTGTATATAAATATTTAATGCACTGCATCTCACTGAATCACCTGCCTGCCTGAAGTATATTTGAAAAAGTACACCAGGAATGGCCTGCAGTCAGATCTAGCTACACTGGATACAGTGTATATATATATATATATATATATATATATATATATATATACACAAGCCTGGATGTATATATATACTAAATACACTGCAGCTAACTGAATAACCTGCCTGCCTGCTCAATCTAAATGACACTCTCTCTCGGTCCACGCCAGCAACACACTACACAGGGCCGACGTGCAGGCAGCCTTATATAGTGTGGGGCGAGGACTTAATCCCCCTGAGCCATAATTGGCCAAAGGGACCCTGCCTTTGGCCAATTATGGCTCTCTATGCTGACGGCGCTGGGATTGGCCAAAGCATGCGGGTCATAGTGCTTTGGCCAATCATCATACAGCAATGCACTGCGATCTCGCAGTGCATTATGGGGCGTTCCGCGCCCCTCAAATTTGGCGCGAACGCCCTATAATGTTCGTTTTTCGACGAACAGGCGAACATAAAGCTCATCCCTATTCTACATCACTTGTCCGTGCCCTGGAGGGAGGCACCCAACACCACATAGGCTTCTGTAGTAGTAGAACTATGGAGAGTTGTGAACCTTAAGGTTTTTGTTTCTATTATTGTTAATAAGAAACACTTGCTTTTGAGTTGCCACTTTGATGGAATTTATATTAATTATTACTACTGATTAACCTTTTGAAAGAGGGCTGGATAATAATAGAGTCAATGCACCTTTCACATTCACGCTTGGGCTAAGCGTCTTTGGTCTTTTTACAAGTACATTTTTTTTAGCATTTTTACAGGCATTTTTGAGAATTTTTGCAGGGGTCTCATTTTTTAATCACTTTAGCTCCTAAAGATTTTACCCCTTTCATGACCGGCCATTTTTAGATATTCGGCACTGCACTATTTTAACTGCCAATTGCGTTGCCATGCTATGCTGTACCCAAATTAAATTTATATAATTTTTTGAAGAGCTTTGTTTGGTGGTATTTGGTTATCATTGTTTTTTTTTTGTTTTGTTTTTTATTACATAACTGAAAAAAAGAATAACATTTTATTTATTTTTTTTACGTTTTGCTATAAAACATACCCAATTAAATATTTAGGCCAAAATGTAGTCTGCTACATGTCTTTGGTAAAAAAAAATCACAAGTGTACATTGGTTTGCATGAAAGTTATAGCGCCTACAAACAATGGTATTTATACTGTTTTTTTTTTGTTTTTTTTACTAGTAATGGCGGTGATTAGCGACGTACAAGTATGTTACGGTAGCTGTACAAGCCACTCGTCCGTAATATATGTACTGTGGTGGGTCAGCAAGCAGATAAAAAATATTTAGCCAATGGAAAGCACACATACATACATGTTTGCACATTTTTCAGGTTCATCCTTTGAAGTCTAATGGGGCCAAAATCGCTTGTAGCTAAAAAGAAGCCTGTGTCTTTTTCCGAGTTACAAGCTTCAAGTGACATTATGCATAAGTATGAACATTCACAGTTGAAAACCATGAAATTCTGGATCTTGAGCGTTTTGGAGCTTCAACGCACAGGTGTAAATGGAGCCTTTTTTTATTTTATTTTGGTATATGCTTTAAATTGCTCATGAGGCAAGATGTATGACTATATTTAAGGTAATCAGCTTTGTACATGTACAACTAAATAAAAGTTACACAAAAGAAAGTGCTGCCCAGAGTGCTCCCAATGGCGCCGGTAAGGCCTCTATAAAGCTACCCATAGACTTTATAGGCAGCGCATTATGGATTAAAATAAAATTGGTAGGAATAAAATTCTTCATAAGTCTTCCCGGCTGCTGAATATGCTAATTCAAGGCCTAAGCAGGGATGAAGTTCTCTCCATACCACCCAACAGTTTGTGTAGGATCCTCTGCCAAGTTATTGTTCAACGTATGGCACCAGCAGGGTTTTTGCAATTCATCTTAATTGTCACAGTCACGTCAGGCCTTGTGATAAGACTCCCTTGCTCTGTTCAAGTGACAGTGCTGACAACAGGGAAAGGGGCTAGCCGTTTGAGGAGGGTTATGTGTTGTGACCTGCCATAGGTTGATACGGACAGTCTGTAAGGGGATTTCAGTTGTCACGATGTCCCCAGGCGGTTGAATAGAGTGACTGTCTGTCCTGCATTTGCCGGTTTCAATCCTGACACGTGAAACGCTGATGAACTCAGCACAAGGTTGAATGGGAGCTTTTTGGCAGCTGAGACACAAGGGCTAAGCTGCAGGTCAGAGATAACGGCGACACACATCTCCTCATGTACACACTTAGCAACATTCTTTTTCTCCTCCTTAGAGTGCAGGAAATGGCTCTCGCTAAATACGTTCACTCCTGAGTTTTTTCCTTTCTTCGAAAAATGGAGCTTGACAGATTGGACGTCTCGGCTGCCTCTATTTTTTCACCACCGCAGGTTTTCTACCTCCGAATACCACTCAGGAAACAAGCCTCAGACGCACTGAGGAAGCGATAAGGTGATACATGCTTTTCAAAGGAAAAAAAGGATATTCTCTAACTACCTTGGAACTTCAGAGAAACTTCCAGGCCGGGCCTTTTCTTCTCAAGAGATCCCATTGTTTTCCAGGCTAATAAACATGATAACTTGACAATGTAGTAAACCTAAAGCTTATCTACACGCAAGAAAAATAATTTGAGTCATTATGGCCCACTGGTCCAGTCTTTTTCAGGATTTTATTCCCTTCTACTTTCATCTGGAGATCCCGCCAGTAAGGCAGGTCATAGCTGGTACGAATTTGTTTCCTGCAACCACAGGTCGCAAAGAAATTTGCACAATTCCCCCATCAACACAGACAGTGCTGACAGGGCAGTCCTTTCTGCTGAGCAATTGTCCGCTCCTGGCAAGGAAGCGGAACGTGCGAAGAAAGACAGTGATTATTGCTAGCGGCTATCGGAGCTGCTAGCGATAATCACAAGTGAATCCGGCAGGCTGGTTGTACCCAAGTTGATCGATCAACTTGGTACATTCAGCCTGCCCACGCACGGTTCAAATTTCAGGCCAGTTCCTGCTGAACCGGCCAAGATTCAAGCCGTCTATGGCCGGCCTAACATACTCCCTTTCCTAGGGTGACAATGCTCACTGACTGTACTGCATTTATTAGGGATGCACTGATACCTGTTTTTTAAGGGGGAGTATGAGTACCGATACTTGTGCTCAAGTACTTGCCATTACCAATTACAGATACCATGTGGTATGATTTGAGCCCATAAAAAATGGATGGGCTCAAATCGCAGTGCAAAGAATTGCATGTGATTTGAACAGGAATGTGGTGCAATCCCTGTCTGAATCACATGCAGTTTCCCGCACCGCTCCTGTGTGAACCCAGGCTGAAGTCATTATGACAAGCTTAGGTTCACACAGGAGCAGTGTGGGAAACCACATGTAATTCAGACAGGAATCACACCACATTCCTGTACAAATGACATGCGATTCTTTGCAGTGCGATTTGAGGACATTCATTTTGTATGGGCTCAAATTGCAATACAAATGTATCAGAGCATTTGCACGAGTATAAATAATTGTGCAAATGCTTAGTATCGGCACCAGTGTCGGTATTAGTGCAACCCTAGTATCTATGCAGGAGCAACATTGTCACCCTAGGACAGAACTACAGAATAACTCCCCCCCCCCACTCTTCGGTATAACATAGGGGAAAAAGTGTATTCTGTAGCCTAGCCTTTCTCAACCAGGTTTCCGCAACTGTGGGTTCCTCCAGAGGTTGCAAAGGGTTCCTTGTGAAGAGAACTGTGGCAGATTGATCTGCATGCACCCAAGAACAAGAATTTGATTCCCTATGGCCAACCCGTTTTTGGATGTGGTTATTGCATCAACTCTCTTTTTCAGGATTTGTTTACCTTTATTTTCACCTGAACATCCTGCCAGTAACATACTCCCTGTCCTTGGGTGACAGTGCTTACTGACTGTACTGTATCTATGCAGGAGCAGCATTGTCACCCTAGGACAGAACTATAGAATAACTCCCCCCCACTCTTCAGCATAACATGGGGGAAAGAGTGTATTCTGTAGCATAGCCTTTCTCAACCAGGGTTCTGCAAAACCGTGGGGTTCCTACAGGAGTTTGTAAGGGTTCCTTGAGGAGAGAGCTGTGGCAGATTTATTTCCTGCCTACACTTACCACCATTGTATGGGGGGACTAGAATGTTCACTGCCTGTTTCTTTTCTAGACATTTTTTATTTAGATATTTATTACAGGACCGGAAATAGTGCTGTCAATTGACGCAGTGCTTTACACATACTGTATATTATACATTAACACCAGTCCCTGCCCTCAAGGAGCTTACAATCTAAGGTCCCTAGCTCACATTCATACATATACTAGGGCCAATTTAGACAGGAGCAAATTAACCTACCAGCGTGTCTTTGGAGTGCGGGGGAAAACCGGGGTATCCAGAGGAAACCCACGCAGGCACAGGGAGAATATACAAATTACTTGCAGATAGTGCCATGTTTGGGATTAGAAACCAATGACCTTAATGCCGCTAGGTAGAAGTGTTATTATTTTTATTTATTTATTTTCATAATGGTTATCAAGGAAACCCCATTCCCATCTCTGAACAACATGCATCATGAGCTGTAGATCTAAACATTTGAGTCAGGCTGGGTTCACACTATTGCGCATTGGATGTGGGTTCACTGCATCCATTTGGCAATAGCAGGAGATTTTGACCGGCTCTCTATGGAGCTCCGGTGCGAATTTGCACAGGCGTCCTGTGCGTCTTTTGGTCCATTTCACGTCCGAATTCAGCCAAAGATTCGGGATGAAATCAGACCTGAAACGGTGAACGGGGACGCACCGGACCCCTGCTGTGAGCCACATGCGGCGTTAGTGTGAACCCAGCCTGAGGGTTCCCTGAGACCTGAAAACCATTTCATGGGTTCCTCCACGGTAAAAGGTCGAAAAAGACTGCTGCAGTCTATATAGAAAGAAAGCCGGGAACAATGGTAATTGAAAGAAGCAAGTTATTATCAGCTCACAAGATCTCTGGCAGGATCAACGGGTATGTTTTTGCACTTACTGACCAATAGTGAAGAGCTTGGGTTCAGTCCAAACCAAAGTTTGGTCAAACCCAGAAGGCTGCTGTCAGTGCTGGGCTGATGAACTGTGGGATGGGGATTTCCAAAACAGATGGGCAAGGATGGTCCTCAATGTAATTGACCCAGTATGGTGATGTGGCCATATTAGGTCAATCATGTCACAAAGTCATTGTGTTGCCTACCTCTGTGTACTTGCATCTGTGGGGCAGGGAATCCCCTGCCTGTAGCTCATTGGTCCGGCATGGGCTCAGACCCAAGTATTGTCAAATGGAGGTATTTTTGCACCACTTTGGCCAACTTCCCAGTACACCAGACTAATCAAATATTTGTGTAGCGCTTTCCCCGCAGGAGCCACTTGGATATTTGTTTGCCCGGGTTTCCCATTGATTAATCCCTAGCCAGTCACAGGGTATTTTCAAACAGCCAGGTGCACACAATCTTCTGCTCGTTATTTCCAATGACCAGTCTAGGGGATTTGTTTATGTGTGTTTTATTTGGAGAACTTGGATAGGAGAAGGGAATTAGTAGGATACACACAATTAACTATTCACAGGTGAGGACAACTTTTTCAATAGAACTGTGTAGCAGATTATCAGTAGGACCATACAGCAGCTGTACGGAATGAACAAGTCCCTTTGTAGCAGAAGGAACTCAGGGAATTTTGCCTCTTCAAGACACTAGCCAGTGTCCCCTTTACCTTACACCCAGCAACTGGCTTTTAGCACCAGGAGGGGGATTTAGCAGCACAAGTCCCAGGGATCCCCTGTGGGGGGGTCTGTACAAGGCTCCTGAAGGGCCAGCGGCAGCCTTCATCAGTAGTGGCAGATAGGATCTGCAGACATCCTCCTTCAGTCAGCTTTTACAAGAACCATGGGTTGCAGCTTCAATGTTTCAGGCCCTCAGGTTGCCCACCTGAGGCCACGTGGCAGCTTGCGCTGAGGAGGGGCGGCAGGGCCCCTCCCCACCTGGACTTCTCTTTGTAGCGGAAGACCCAGAACTCACGTGCCCCTTAAATATAAATACGGTCACCCAGCATGTATTGGGGCACATCCCCTTCTAATTGGCCAGAGCTGTATGGACATTCATGCTCTCATCTGCCTGGTTTCCACCCACTGTCCAGTACATTCCATAGCTACTAGACCAGTGTGAAACTTCTCAAGACAGCATGAGCAGCACCAGAGAACATTGAGCAGACCCTGCTAAACAATCACAGCCTCTGTTGAGCAGACAGCACATACATTTGCCTAGCTGTCGGCAGAGAAACCAAAAACGATATAAACTCACTCTGCCTAGAAGGGCGCTACATTTGTTGGCGCAGCAACTAATGGCTTCCACCCTGCTGAATCACCGATGGAGCAGATTTTCTACTACCTTCATGTAATTAAGGACATCCGAAAAACTGCATTACACTTCTTTGCAGATTCATGTGAGATCCAATATCAGGTACACAGCTAACCCTAGACGCGTTTCATACCTTATTAACAACCTAAGCACCTACCAGTGAGAAACGCATCATGGCAAAAGCTGTGTACCTGATGAATTTGTGCCTTTGATCTTAAATAAATCTCTGACTATTGAATTGCTGCTTCTCGGTCTTCTCGGTCTTCTTTCCTTATTTGAACGTATTGGCATCCTAGGCAAGTCTGAGGCTTTTAGAGAGCAGCTGCATGTGGATTGAGCCGGAGTCCCCGGTGGCAGCAATGTCATTTTGTTTGCAGATTTTCCGTTACTTGCTCCCCTCTAATAAAGGCCCTGTATCCCGGCCCAGTTTATAGAAGGACACATTACCTGGGGTTTGGCCTGGTCTGGGTTTTTTTTTTTTCTATTACACAGCATTTCTGTAAGATAAAAGCAGACCTCCTGTAGAAGAAGGAAGAAAGGTCTTGTCTTGTACCAATTAACCAGCCCATTTGACTTCCCTTTGCCTTATCACATCCCTGTCCCAAAATAGTTTCTCTAGACCAGAAATTCAGTAATTACAACCAGATGTTTGCAGAATGCTGAGAGAAAAGGAATACCTGAACTGGCTGTGTGCTGGGAAAACTTACCATTTCCTGCACAGATAGTTATTAGGACGGGACTTTTTTTTTTTATTAACTTTACACGAGTGTTAATTAATTCTCAAGGTATTTCTCGTAATTTGAATGACTAAAGTCCTTCGTCAGCAAATTTTAAAATACATATTTTATTTAGTATTCAGTTTGTTAAGATGCCAGATAAGGCACAGCAAATCTCCTTAAATATTTTTTTTTTTGGAGTGCGAACCCTAGAAAAAGCCGGAATTTACCATGTGCTCCATGGTGGTGGGGGCACCTTATCTCAGGCTCCCCTTCACTTGTAAACTGTACATTTCACTGTATATCCCTGATGTCTACTCCTACAGCTTGTATGGAACTGAAAATACTCGATCTGAGGGTATTAAAATAGATTTAAAAGCAAGCACTAAAATCTCATATACGCTTTAACATTTTGATGTTATAAAAAAATAAATAAAAAAAATGCAGAATTGTAAAGTGATCCAGTCAAGGGTTTAACAACATTACAATTAGACATGTGCACAATGAAAAAAATGTTTTGTTTCGTTTAGTTTTGATTTATTATTAACATAACCTTGTTTAGTTAAATTTGTTTCATTCGTTTAATCCGTTTTCAGAATTAGCTTTGTTTATTTGTTTTCAAATCGATTCAAAAAGTTTTCGAATCAGTTTTGAATAGTTTTCGAATTAGAAAAGTTTTCGAATCAGTTTTGAACAGTTTTCGAATTAGAAAAGTTTTCGAATTTGAATAGTTTTTGAATTTGAATAGTTTTCCTATTAGAATAGTTTTCCAATTTCCAAAAAGAATAAAATAGAATAGAAAATATTCTATTCTATTCCTTTATTTTCTATTCTATTTTACTCTCTTTGGAAATTGCAAAACTATTTGAATTCGAAAAGTTTTCGAATTTGAAAACTATTCAAGTTCGAAAAGTTTTCGAATTCGAATTTTAAACCTTTTTGAATTCGAAAAGTATTCGAAAAGTATCCGAAAACGATTCAAATTTGAAATTCGTCTGAATTCGTTTTAATTCGGTACTATTCTAAAATGAAAATTTGTCTGAATTTTAAGTCGGAACGAAACAAACCGCACATGTCTAATTACAATAGCACTATGCCATCTTTATACTTACCTGTTGGGCTGCTACCTCACTCTGTAGCAGAGCTTCTGCCTTTGGGGTTAATTTACTAAAACTGGAGAGTGCAAAATCTGGTGCAGCAGTGCATGGTAGCCAATCGGCTTCTAACTTTAGCTTGTTCAATTAAGGTTTGACAAAAAACAACTTGGAAGCTCATTGGTTTCTATGCAGAGCTGCACCAGCTTTTGCACTCTCCAGTTTTAGTAAATTAACCCCACTGATCCTATTTCACACTTTAGTTGGAGCATTGGGCCCATACCTGGCCATTGCTGGTGTTGAAAATCCCCAAGGCAGGAGGACTACTGCTCCGGGAGCAGAACCCCCTGGCCACTGTGGTTCCTCCCAACAACGCCTAAGTCCCTACTGTGTCCTACAGGGACTGGAGGGTCAACAGGAGGAACCACAGCAGCCAGTGTGGAACCTGCTCTGCTATTCAACCAGCCTGTGGCCTTGAATAGGATTGGTGCCAGGATAACGCCACTTATGCAGTCATGTGAAAAGCATCAGCGCGTGATTGGGTATTCAACGTGAACCGGAAATTGCTTTTCACGTGACTTGATCATTGAAGTGAAAACTAACACAATTTTTGAGTGAATATTCAAAACTCCTTTAGTAAATCATCCTCATTATGTATTAAAGTCTTTCGATGAGCATGACAGTCAGGCAACTAGCAGAATAGCAGTAGCAGCCTTCATACTTCCTTAGTATAGTGTAGACAACAGTATGATTTTACTCTTCGAATCCTTAAAAGTAAAAGTAGAGATTCAGATCATGTTGAAGTGATTCTAAAGGTTGAAATAAAAAAATAAAAAAACAATGTTATACTTACCTGCTCTGTGCAATGGTTTTGCACAGAGCAGCACCATCCTCTTCTTTTTGGGCCCCCAGCCGGCCAATGTACATTGCTGGATCAAGATGGGGCTCAGGTAAGTATAAGGGGAGGAGGGGGGCTGGGGCGCTGCACCCAGAAGGTTTTTTACCTTAATGCAGAGAATACATTAAGCTAAAAAAATTCTGCCCTTATAACCATTTTAAATACAGACCAACTGGAGAGGATGTGAGGAAAAAGGGACAATGATACACATTTTTTGGGCATGCCCAGTAATTAGACAATTTTGGCAAACCTTACAGAGAATCACCCAAATATTCACTGAACATCAGATTCTTGTTACACCATACACAAATCCCAACGAAAAAATATATAAATTCAGTTTTGTGTCACCTAATAAATGCAGCAAAAAGTTGCATTGCGATGAACTGGAAAGACCCTAGTACCCCTACGGTCTCAATGTGGTTAAATAAAGTTAGAAGGGTAGGCATAATAAACTCCTACCAATACCGCTGGAGGAAAAAAAACAAATACAAGAAATATGGGAACCATGGGAGCAATTTGTAAAATCAGAGGAAGGGAAGAGGTTATTAGGCGAGTAAAAGATAAAAAGTAGGCGGATAGGGAGAAAGAGTAAGTAAGGGGTCCTCGAGGTTTCCCAGCCAGGGGTCCCTTTTTTTTTTTTTTTCTCTTGTGTGTGTTGATGATTGTTTAAGGTGCCACTGCGTAAGCAGGGGTAAAGAAAGGTGGAAATTGGGGTCAAGGGAAAAGGAGGGGGGGTATTAGGGAAATAGGAAAGGGGAACAGGGTTAAAGGAAGAAGAAGACTCTGAGGGGGAGAAAGGAAAAGGGGGAGTGATAGGAAGAAGAGGTGAGAAAAAGATAGTAAAATAATGAAAGTGAAATTATATGGTTTAAATGAGTTTTCTCTTTATGTTATCTTTAAATGGCATTAATATATCTGTATACCCTGTTTTAAGAAAATAAAATAAAGAATAAAAAAATAAAAAAATAAAATAAATGCAGACCAAATTTCAGGGATTCTAAATCCAAATGTCAGTATTATTTTTGGTGCGTTGGATTTCCAAAAGGATTGTGGGAGAAATGGACCAAAAGTTACTTGAAAAGCTATATCTGGTTTATATCTGCAAAGAAAAGATGTCACCAGTACTCCAAATAGATGCGTTTCATGCCACGTAGAGGCATCAGTCACCATGTGGCCTTGAGAGAGGGACCCTGCAAGGGCCTGAAATGTTCGTTCCTTATGACTTATGTGTTGATGTCTTTGCAATAAACACATGATACATATTTATTTAGAGTGCTGGTGACTTTGCATTTGGTTCTGGCATGGCACCATTCGTAGCATTTACTTTGAACACCTTTCATTACAAGGTTGAGTACTGTGAGCATAGGTGTTCGCAGCCTATTGCATAAGGGCGTGCACCCCAAAGCTCAAACACACATGAACGTGTGAATATATATATATATATATATATATATTGTGAGGGGGCTAGCTCGGCAGCGGGTATGTGTGACCCCCGGGATGGGCTCCCCACCCAAAAACAGGCCCAGCAGACGGAGGTTGTGGTTTTCAAAATCAAAAAGGTGCGGTTTATTTTCTATTTACAGTGACAAAAACACAGCAAGGCAAAAAAAACAAACACAAAATAAATCCTGGTCAACTTGACCTCTGACTAAACTTACAGGTTTCCTAACTAACGACTGGGATCAGCCTAGTGCTGTCCTAGTCCCTGGTTTTAAATGTCCAAGCAAAATATAGCCACACAGGCTTTCTCTCACCGCACAGGGGTTCACTCTCCCTAGACAGTCCACACAGGTCTGCTTCCAGGCATGAGCTAACATCTAATGAATCTGGGAGTTTTTATAGAGGCCTAAATGAGCTGACAAGCTTCAGCTGGCCTCATCAACTCCCTGTCTGTACGACGCCCAGCCCTCTCCCTAGAGGTATGAGTCATCCATGAGCCCACTAGTCTCAGCTGGGCTTATACAACTCTCCACCTAGCTGTATAAATCGGCGTAAAGCCTGAATCTGGGCGAAATATATCTACCCCCCTGGATGCAACCAGGTGACTTTACCTTCCTGCTGTCACATACCCCCCCCTCTTGTTTTAACCTCGGGGTTGGAACACCAGCAATCAGGCATTCATGTACTCGAGACAAAGCATCCACATTCCCCATTTGAACGCCAGGGCGATGCTTTACTGTGAAGTTGAATTCCTGGAGGGCCAGGAACCACCTATTCACTCTTCTATTTGTTTCCTTTTTTTGAGCCATCCACTTTAACGGAGCGTGATCCGTAACCATGTCAAAGTGCCTACCTAGCAGGTAGTACCGAAGGGAATCTAGAGCCCACTTCACCGCTAAACACTCCTTTTCAACGGTGGCGTAATTTACCTCATGGGACTTCAACTTCCTGCTGAGGTAAATGACTGGGTGCTCTTCCCCGTTCCAGACCTGGGACAATACTGCTCCTAACCCCACATCTGACGCATCACTTTGTACGACAAAGTCTTTAGAGAAGTCGGGTGAGTACAACACTGGCTGGCTACATAAGGCTTGTTTCAAGAATTGGAATGCTGCCTCAGCCTCGGGGGTCCATTTAATCATGACCGACCCTTTCCCCTTCGTCAGGTTGGTTAGGGGCACAGCCTTAGAAGCAAAGTGGGGAATGAATCGCCGATAATACCCAGCGATTCCCAGAAAGGCTCGTACCTGCTTCTTGCTGTTGGGACGTGGCCAACTCTGGATGGCCTCGACTTTGTTGAGTTGGGGTTTTATTACTCCCCTCCCAATGGTGTACCCAAGATATTTGGCCTCCTCCTGCCCAATGGTACACTTCTTGGGGTTAGCCGTAAACCCTGCTTCCCGAACAGAGTCCAGGACTGCTTGCACTTTTGGCAGATGTGAGGCCCAATCTGTGCTATGGACAATTACGTCATCCAGGTAAGCCGCAGCATACTTCCGATGGGGCCTCAGCATCTGGTCCATTTTCCGCTGGAATGTGGCCGGCGCATTCTGTAACCCGAACGGCATTCTTTTATATTGGAACGCCCCGTCTGGGGTTACAAATGCGGTTTTCTCTTTGGCTGACTTGGCCAGGGGGATTTGCCAATACCCTTTTGTGAGGTCAAGAGTCGTCATGTATCGGGCTGTTCCCAGCCGGTCGATCAACTCATCTATACGTGGCATGGGGTAGGTGTCAAATTTTGTAACTTTGTTCAACTGACGAAAATCGTTACAAAATCGCCAGCTCCCATCCGGTTTAGGCACCAACACAATGGGACTAGACCAATCACTTTGGGACTCCTCTATCACCCCTAAGTTCAGCATTTTCTGTACTTCCTCCCGTATTGCCTCCCGTCGGGCCTCTGGGATCCGATAGGGTTTTAACTTCACCCTTTCACCGGGCGGGGTAATAATGTCATGCTCTACCCCAGATGTTTGTCCCGGCAGCTCAGAGAATACCTCCTTGTTGCGAAGCACAAACTCCTTAACCTCCTGTTGTTGGGGTTGTGACAAGGTGGCTGCGATTCCAACCTCAGGAATCACGCAACCAGTTTGAGCTGGTGACCAAGTGTCTGCGACTAGGGACTCTCTATCCCTCCAGGCTTTCAACAGATTAACGTGATAGATCTGTTCGGGCTTTCGCCTTCCTGGTTGTCTGACCTTGTAATTCACTTCGCTCACTTTTTCCATTATCTCGTAGGGGCCTTGCCATTTGGCAAGGAATTTACTTTCAACCGTAGGGACAAGTACCAATATCCTATCCCCCGGGGAAAAGGTACGGGTCTTGGCTCCACGGTTGTACACTCTCTGCTGTGCCAACTGCGCTTGGGCCAAATGTTCCTTCACGATGGGCATTA
Source organism: Rana muscosa (assembly GCA_029206835.1). Classification (NCBI taxonomy): domain Eukaryota; kingdom Metazoa; phylum Chordata; class Amphibia; order Anura; family Ranidae; genus Rana; species Rana muscosa. The sequence goes on along the minus strand of CM055127.1, from coordinate 439,143,420 downwards.
CCTGTGCAATTCGATCTTGCATCAGGGCGACATGCTCAATCACACTCCTGTGGGGAGAACTCTCACTTTCCCAAGTTTCCTTGGCAATATCCAACAGCCCTCTTGGGTGTCTCCCATACAGTAACTCAAAGGGGGAGAATCCCGTAGAGGATTGGGGCACCTCCCTAATAGCAAACATCAAATAAGGAAGTAGACAGTCCCAATCCTTTCCATCCCTATCCACCACTTTCTTCAACATTTGTTTTAGGGTTTTGTTGAATCTTTCAACCAGCCCATCGGTTTGGGGGTGATACACAGATGTACGTAATTGCGTCACTTTGAACAATTTACACAGCTCCTTCATAACCCGGGACATAAAGGGTGTACCTTGGTCCGTAAGCAGTTCTTTACAAATACCCACCCGGCTAAAAACAAGAGATAGCTCTTTGGCTATGGTTTTGGCCGAGGTATTTCTGAGAGGGATCGCTTCTGGATAACGGGTGGCATAGTCCATTATAACCAATATGTACTGGTGCCCCCTAGCGGACTTGATTATAGGACCTACCAAATCCATTGCGATTCTCTCAAACGGGACCTCAATGATGGGTAGAGGGACCAGCGGGCTACGGAAGTGTGGCATCGGGGCCGACCTCTGACACACAGGGCAGGAGGAACAATAATTTTCTATGTCCTTCATCACCCCAGGCCAATAGAATCTCTGTAATACCCTCTCTCGGGTTTTCTCTGTCCCCAGATGACCTCCAAGAATGTGCCCATGGGCCAACTCCAACACCAACTTCCTGTAAGGTTTGGGCACCACCAGCTGCTCAACGGTTTCTTCTGCCCTTTTTGCCACCCGATACAGTAGGTCCTTCTCTACGCTGAAGTATGGGTAAGTGCAGGTATTATCTGGGTTCACTAACTCGCCATCTATTTTCACTACGTTTTCCCGTGCCTTTATTAGGGCGGGGTCTTTCAACTGTTCTGTGGCAAAGTTTTCCCTGTGAACCTCAAGATCAGAAAACTCCACAGACGGTAGGTTTTCGTCTGAGGAGGTGGGCTCCTCTCCAGTTTCTTGAGTCTCCCCTGCCAATACTGACAAGGGAAATTCGGGAGAGTCCTCACCACTCTCAGAGGAGTTCTGGCTATCATATTCCTGGTACATAGGGGCACCAGTGGGGGGCTCATGATCATCCCACAGTTCCCAGAACTTCGGAAAATCCCTTCCCACAATGGCGTCATGCGGTAACTGAGACACTAAGCCCACTGGATGAGAAAGGGTACCTTTGGGGGTCTCGAAACACACTGTAGTCACTGGATACTCTCGGGTGTCCCCATGCACACAAATAACGGCTACCTTGCTATTCCCAGAGACCTCTGTTTTAACTAACTCAGCCTTTATCAGGGTCACAAGGCTACCTGAATCCAGCAATACCACAACATTTCTACCATTAATACACATTTTGCATAAATGTTTCTCAGTTCCCCGAATGGCAGTGCATGCGACTGTCGCACACAGCGACTGACGTCTGCCCGTCAGAAAGTCACACTGCATGGGTTCCTCCAAAACCGGGCAATTTGCTGCAATATGTCCCGCTTGCCGGCAGCGGTAGCAAATGATCCTTCTTGCCGCCTCTTGAGCCGCTGATTTCCCAGGCTGTTCTCGCCAAACTTGGGGTAGAGCTCCCACCCTCTCACTCTCTCCACCCTTACCCCTTGGAATCATCTTATCCGCCCCTGGGGATGGTCTGGTCTTAGGGTGGAAAGTCCGAGTGTCTCTGGAAGAGGCCGTCAGGTTCTCTGTAGCCAAGTATTTCTCCACACGATCCACAAGACCATCGGCCGTCTCTGGGTCTCCATGGCTTACCCACTTTTGGATGGCAGTAGGAAGAGCTCTCAAAAACCGATCCATTACAACACGTTCCACAATCTTTGGTGCGGACAAAGTCTCTGGCTGTAGCCACTTTCTGCTCAGGTGAATGAGATCATACATTTGAGACCTGGGGGGTTTTCCAAGCTGGAAAGTCCAGTTATGCACACGCTGAGCCCGGACAGCCAGGGTGACACCCAGCCTTGCCAATATTTCAGCTTTTAGCATCACATAGTCTTTTGCTTGGTCAGGCTCTAGGTCATAGTAAGCTTTCTGCGATTCACCCGTTAACAGAGGAGCCACCAGTCCAGCCCACTGCTCCTCAGGCCACTTTTCTCTTTCAGCGGTCCTTTCAAATGTGGTCAAAAATACCTCTGGATCATCCTCTCCAGTCATTTTTGTCAATAAACGACTCACCCCAAAGGACGCGGTATTAGTGGGACGGCTTTCCTCACCGGTCTGCGGACGTTGCTGCATTACTGCTTCCATCTGTTGTTGTAGTCTCTGCTCTTGCTTCTGCAACAGGTCTATGAAGCGGGCCTCAGATTGCTGTTGGGCTTGTTGCTGAGCCTCCAGACTCTGTTGTAAAGTTGCAAGGCTCTGTTGATGAGCTTGCTGCTGGGCTGCAAGGCTCCTTTGCAAACCTGCATTTGTCTGCTGTTGATTGGCATTTGCTAGAGCCAGCTGTTTCAGTATCTCCTCCATGCTGGCTTAAAAAAAAACTGCCACTGGTTCTCCACCAACTGTGAGGGGGCTAGCTCGGCAGCGGGTATGTGTGACCCCCGGGATGGGCTCCCCACCCAAAAACAGGCCCAGCAGACGGAGGTTGTGGTTTTCAAAATCAAAAAGGTGCGGTTTATTTTCTATTTACAGTGACAAAAACACAGCAAGGCAAAAAAAACAAACACAAAATAAATCCTGGTCAACTTGACCTCTGACTAAACTTACAGGTTTCCTAACTAACGACTGGGATCAGCCTAGTGCTGTCCTAGTCCCTGGTTTTAAATGTCCAAGCAAAATATAGCCACACAGGCTTTCTCTCACCGCACAGGGGTTCACTCTCCCTAGACAGTCCACACAGGTCTGCTTCCAGGCATGAGCTAACATCTAATGAATCTGGGAGTTTTTATAGAGGCCTAAATGAGCTGACAAGCTTCAGCTGGCCTCATCAACTCCCTGTCTGTACGACGCCCAGCCCTCTCCCTAGAGGTATGAGTCATCCATGAGCCCACTAGTCTCAGCTGGGCTTATACAACTCTCCACCTAGCTGTATAAATCGGCGTAAAGCCTGAATCTGGGCGAAATATATCTACCCCCCTGGATGCAACCAGGTGACTTTACCTTCCTGCTGTCACAATATATATATATATATATATAGCTATAGGGCAGTGGACAGCGTCAGTAGAGCACTGAACGTACAGTATCAGTAGGGCAGAGATGTCATTTTTAAAAATAAAATTTTACAACTTTGTTTTTTTTAATCATTTTTTCCAATATTATTTTTTATTATTTTCTTTACAATTTTTTTAAGAGCCCCGTTAGAAGGCTTTAGTGAAATATCAAGGGTCTAAACAGATCCCTGATGTCTCACTTTTGAGACAGAGAAAGGGACTGAGGATAGAGGTTCCCCAGTTTCTGTCTCTGCAGCCAGGCAACAGGGGGAATCTGCATAGTACAGGGTGATTAGGGTGTGCCCAGGCACATCTGGCACCCAATGTGCGCACGCATATGACTGTGAGAAGTGTAGCTTCTTTTTGGACTTTATAGTGCTTTATATATGCTTCTACCATTGCCTGGGCTCCCTTAGCTGGGCTGCCAGTGCCACCAGGGCCTACCCTTCTATCTTTGTGCTCCTGGTAGAATTTTTTTTTTTTTGTTTACAAACGTTTTTATTCAAGTATCAGCATCATACAAAGAAAACGTCAGACAGCATAATCAATTCAGAGGGAAAATAAACGGCGCATGACATGGGAGAGAGATAGGGGTACATAATAGAGAGGACATTACATAAAACTGCACAAGACTGATAAATCAATAGTGGTTACATGTGGTGGTTATGAAAGGTGCCAACAGAAAAAATTCTAGAGTGGGATTACGGTACATCGAACCAGTGTTTCCATTTATCATCATAAATTTGCATAGTGTCATAAAGCGTGTGGTGGATACGATCTGCCAGCTTAATCGCTTCCATTCGAGCCAGCACCTGGGACCAGGCAAGGGACGGGGAGCGCCAGTTACGTGCAATGACCCAATGGACGGCCAAAAAGAGGGAGTATATTAGTTTAGCGCAAGGTGTAGGGATATCGGGGATGGGTGTAAAGCATAGGCACATTTGGGCTGTAAGGGTAATGGTCCTACCAGCTATGGTTGAAGCTTTGGTGGCTGCCGCCTGCCAAGTGGGTTGAAGATGTGCACAGCTCCAGAAGGTGTGAATCAGTGTGCCCGACTCCGGGCAGCCCCGAATACAGAGCGGGGAAACTGCAGGGAAGAGTGTGTGGAGGTGTGCTGGGGTTAGGTACCATCTGAGATGTAGTTTAACAGCAGTTTCACGAATGGAGTAGGCTCTGGTGTGTTTATACATATTTGTCAACATCTCCCTCCATTCCAGGGGCTCAAAAGTCAGGCCCAACTCCTCCTCCCACCTGAGCATAGGTTTCGACTTGGCTGGCAGGGCATAGTTGTTCAGCATGGTGTATGTCTTGGATATAATCCCTCTGTCTCTAGATGATTGAGAGCATAAGCGTTCATATGGGGTACAATGGATGTGGGAATCCAGAGAGCCCCTGTGTTGGAAGAAATGTCTAACCTGCATGTACTTATAGAATTCGGAGGATGGGAACTCATGATCTGTCTGTAGTTGCTGGAGGGATTTAAAATGTCTGCCTTCTTTTAAGGATTGCAACGTAATCACCTCCGATGTTGACCATCTGGAGAATCCCGTCTTATCCTCAAAGGCCGGAGGGAAATCAGGGTCTCCTATAAAGGAGTATAATGGGGAGAGAGAGGAGGATAAATCAAACTTATAGCCATACAACCGCCAGAGGTGGAGTGCCTGACTGACAATAGAGTTTAGTGGGATGAGTAGGCACGGCTTTATAGATCCGGCCCACAAGAGTCCCGGCAGGTGGAATGGGAGTATTGACTGAGTCTCGAAGGCCAGCCAGGGAATACCAGATGGGGTTGCGTGCCATTGTGCAGTTTGTGCAAATCTTGATGCTAAGTAGTAGCGCCAGAGATCAGGAAGGCCTAGACCTCCTAAGGGTTGGGGTCTATATAGTAAGGCTTTATGAAATCTCGGTTTTTTATTATGCCACACAAATCTATTAACCTCTTTTTGGATTGAATCAATATAAGTCTTAGGGACATATATAGGGAGGGCCCTGACAAAAAAAACAATAGCTTGGGCAAAATGGCCATTTTAATGGCTGTGACCCTACCCAGCAGGGAGACATGATATGTATCCCAGGTTTTAAGTAAGGTTTTAACATGAGAGACTATGGGGTGAAAATTCACACGGGACAGGGAATGAAAAGCAGGGCTAAGCTGAATTCCTAAGTAGCGGAGGGTGGTCGTGCACCAAGCGAATGCAAAGTGGTGTCTCAGGGAGGTCTCAAGATCAGGAGGTATATTGATTGGCATGGCCGAACATTTGGCTAGATTAACCCCCAGCCCAGAGATTGTGTGGAAAGAATCAAGTAAAGATGTGAGGTTAGGTAATGCTATAAGTGGGTTGGACAAGAATAGGAGCACATCATCGGCATAGAGGCTACGTTTAAATTCGTGAGGGCCTTTGCAGTATCCTTTAATGTTAACATTGTTGGTTATAGCACGGGAAAGGGGCTCTATGGCCAGGGCAAAAAGGAGAGGGGATAACGGACATCCCTGCCTCGTGCCCTTCTGGAGGGGAAAAAATTGGGAATTATTGCCTGGGAGTTTAATGCGTGTTTGTGGGTCTCTGTATAAGGAGTGGAAACCGTGTATAAAATTTCCCGAGATACCGAATTTGGGTAGGAGGTGATCAAGGTAGGACCAGCTGACGCTATCGAATGCCTTGTGAATATCCAGACTGAGTAGGAGAGTTTGCTTAGAATGAAGGTTGGCATCCTGTATTATGTTAGAAACTAGGCGGATATTATCTGTGATCTGCCTACCGGGAATAAATCCCGTCTGGTCGGGTGAGATCAGGCTGGTTATAACAGAGGCAAGTCTGTCTGCTAGCAGTCTACCGAAGATTTTCAGGTCATTGTTGATCACTGATATTGGACGAAAGTTTTGGGGCAGGGAATGATCTTTGTGTGGTTTGGGGATGAGGGACATATTCGCTAGAAGCATCTCTGCTGGAAAGTCATTTCCTTTCAAGATGTAGTTAAACAGAGAGGTCAAATGAGGGGACAAAATGTGTGCAAATTTCTTGTAATAGGAAGTGGAGTAGCCATCCGGGCCAGGGGCTGTTGAGGATTTGAGGGATTTAATAATGGATAATATTTCCCGTTCAGAACAGGGGGCATTCAGGGACTCTAATTGTTGGTCTGTTAGAGTAGGTAGGGCCAGGTCCGAGAACCAGGACTGTGCAGAAGGGTCTGAGGTGGGACTCGATAGCCTGAACAAATCTTTATAATATTTTACAAAAATCTCCAGGACATCCTTAGGGTGAGAAACCAGAATGCCCGCAGAGTTGCGAAGTCTGTAAGTATGTGAGGGTCTTGTGGCCTGGTTCAGTTTCCGGGCGAACATGGTTGAAGACGTATTGTTATGAAGCAAAAACTTAGCTTTGGCCCACCTCAAGGCCTTTTCCGCATCCTCCGAAAGCAGGAGATCTAATGCGTGTCTTTTAATGTGGATTTGCCCAAGAAGGGCAGGGGAGGGATCTTGACTATATTTGTTGTATAGGGTATTCAGGGCCTTTGTGAGCAAACGGAGATCAGATATTTTAGCTTTGTTTCTTTTGGAGGCTAAGTCAATGAGGTTGCCTCTCATGACTGCCTTATGGGCAGTCCATAAAGTACTTGGAGATGTGTCAGGTAGGTGGTTATCAGTGAAGTACTCCTGCAGCTTGGTGTTGAGTGCCTCAACTGTTGGGGAATCAGTAAGTAGTGACTCGTTCAATCTCCAGGAGTAGGTCGTGGGTTTGAGGCCCATCCCCCGGATTGTAAACTCAACTATATTATGATCGGACCAAGGACAAACGTGAATGTCTGCCCTCGAAGAGTTAGCTAGGATAGTGGGGGTGCTGAAAATATAATCTAATCGCGCAAAGCTATCATGGGGGTTCGAGTAGAATGTATAAGACCTGCACCCAATATTATGTGCCCGCCACGTGTCAATAAGTTGCAGGGCATGTAGACTATTGGACAGGGTTTTAGGAAATGCCTTAGAGGCGGGGGTGCTCCTGCTCCGATCTAGGCTTGGGTTTGCTGCGAGATTAAAATCCCCCCTATTATTAAATGCGGTGAAAGGTATCGTTCAAGGATTGAAAAAAAATGTTTAAAGAAAGAAGCCTGTGCCTCGTTGGGGGCGTATAAAGAAACCATGGTAACAGCTCGGCCTTGTATTTTACCCTGCAGGATTATAAACCTGCTATCCGGGTCCTTATATATATGTGTCGCCTCGAAGAGGACTGTATTACTAATAAAAAAGGCAACTCCACGTGTCTTGGTAGAGTGGGAGGTACAGTGAAATTGTTTAAATGCACGATCAAAATATTGTGGGTGATTTGAGCTAGAAAAATGGGTCTCCTGTAGCAGGAGAATGTCTGCTCCCAGGTTTTTATAGTGTCCAAAGGCCTTTCTACGCTTCTGGGGCAGGTTAAAGCCCTGTACATTATGGGACAAGATCTTAAGGGCCATCATGAACTAACAAGAATAGGGCATATGAATGGGAGGTGCATGCATAAGGAGAAGACCACGCAGAATTGCCATGTGCGTTTCCGTCAAACAAGAAACACAGCATGTCTGTCTTTGAGTAGAAAGAATGAGCGTCTGAGCGATACTTTAACAAGGAGAAAAACAACATAAATAACTTTTCAAGATAGAATGCAAAAATAAGAGCATAACCAGTAAACTTTAACTCAAGGGTGTTAACATAACCAGCATGAGCTTGGGGGTCAAAGGAAAACAGCCCAAATGACCAAAAAAACTTTTCCAAAGGACTATATAGTCCTATACTAACCGACGGATCCCGATAGGATCGCAGCGACGAACAGGGCGACCATACAACGCACATCGCCCTGAACCCCACAGCGGCCCGGGTCCTAAAGTCAGCAGGGGGGAAGCAGTGGACGAGAGGAGACTCGTCGCCTCAGATCATATTAGAACTATAGCAAAAAGAGTCTAAAAAAAAAAAAAAAAAAACGTGAAAAATAATGTGCCAGAATAAAATAAACTGATGCATGCCTTCTTTCAAGAGTAAAGCAGTGCTCCCGCACAACTATGGTAAATCTATCCCCGAGAGGGGAGAAGTTGATACCACCCAACACAAGGAGCAGTCAGGTGTTATTGGTGTAGGTCACATCTTGGGTCATCTATGAAGGCCCGTGGTCCGGGAGCCAGCACAGAAGTCCCGAGCGTGGGCAAGTAAGTTGACTGTTATGTAGGTAGGACATCAATACAACTGAGGGGGGCTGGAGCATGAGACATGAGCCAGGGGGCTCTGCAAACATGCTAGTGACAACCTCAGTCTCAAGTGTGGACAGGACCCCGATAGGGGAAATCCTGCCCGTCCAGATATCGGAGCCTGCACAAATTCTAAGTGTGGATCTTTAAGCCGGGAGGTCTCGGAAGGGTTGGCGCCATCTGCCCTGGTTCCTACGAGATGAAGGGGTGTTCCAGATTGGGTTAGGCCCCGGAGTGGAGGGTCTGCGGTCAACAGCCTCTGGCTCCAAGAGGCCTAGTTTAAGTAAGATCTCCTTTCCCTCCGCCACATTAAAGGCTGTGTAGGTGGTTCCATTGTGTGGGACTGTGAGTTTAAACGGGAAGCCCCATCTGTAGCGAATGTGGGCTGACTGCAGGACTGATGTGACTTCCTTCATGCGACGTCTGCGGTCGAGGGTAGCCTGAGAGATATCAGGGAAAATTTGGATCTTTACCCCATCCAGATTGATCGCTGCTGAATTCCTTGCTGCCTGGAGAATCTCCTCTTTAATCAAGAAGTCCTTGAGGCATAAAACTATGTCTCGCGGCGGTTTCTCAGCTGGGGGCTTGGGGCGCAATGCCCTGTGAATCCTATCATACACAAATGCTGAGGCGGGTGTAGAGGGAAGGAGGCTGAGGAACAGCTTAGTGGCAGCGGCCGGGAGGTCTATGACAGACTCGGGTATACCCCGCAGTCTGAGATTGTTCCTCCTGTTTCGATTATCGAGATCCTCGACCTGTGATTGCACCAGTTGGAAATTTTCAGCCAGTGCCTCATAGTCCTTGCGGAGATCAGCGTGCGCTACAGCCAATTCGTCATGTTTAGCTTCTAACATCTCTGTGCGGCCTCCCAGCGTGGTGATCTCCAGTGAGAGAATACTAGTGGCTTTGTGGAGTTCACTTTGGAACTTTCCAGCTATTTTCTCATACATGGAGGCAAGGCTGTCGTCAAGGTCAGCTTTAGTTAGCTGATAGGGACACTCACCTCCTGAGCGGGTTGAAACCGAAGCCTCTGGGGATACCGCCGGCGACGGGGAACCTTGTTGTGCCTGGGCGCCATCTTTGGACATGACTGCCTTTACAGCGGTGCGGAGAAGGTAAGTTGTAAGGGACCTCTGCGGCTTAGATCTTTGAGGTTTTTTCCGTGAAGGCATGCACCTGAAGTTCCCACAGGGGTGCTGGGTATATTCAGTACGAAACAAGTGTATAATAGCCCTGTGGGGAGGCGGTTGGTCTCCTCTTCTGTCGGAGCTCCTGCTAGTTGCGATCTTCTCTCATCGCGTCCAAGCCACGCCCCCTCCTGGTAGAATTTTTAAAGGAAGTCGCTCAGACATTTTTTTGGCCTCATAATCTCGTCAGACAGAGGCTTCCTAAACCATCATTTGCTCCTCTGTAGTGTACATTTTTTGTAGCTTGGTTCAGATTACCAATGACTTTAATGGAGCTTGTGGTTTGGAAATGCCAGAAAGAAAGACAACTGATCTAACTTTTCTGAAATTTGCTTATCTCTAATCGGAAGTCATCCTGCAGGGAAAGGGTTTACTAGCTAACAAACTATGACCTGAAGTATGTAGATATCCTAAAAGGCATCAGCTTACAGTAACCAGTAACAACCAATCAGAGAATCAGGTGACTCAATTCTGGAAACTGATATTGATTGGATAAGGGGATTATTTTTAAAACAGGAAATGGCCAACCACTGAACCTTTTTTTTTTTGGCCTCCAAATAATTATCGGAAATGTCAACACATTTTAAAGTACATTCGTCCACATTCGTCCACATGCACATCTGAACAAGTCACATTTACTACAGTTTTCTGAACACCTGGAATTCCAATTCTTTTTAGTGGGATATCAAGCTGTCCATAATATTTTCTGTACAGCGTTACATTTGCCGGCACCGAACACACCACCCCTCCCTGTAGAGACAGAGCCCACTTCAATGCAATGCACCTTCTTTTCTTTACTCCCCAACGCAGATGTAGCTAGGTAATAGTTAACGCTGCCCCAGCTGGGAAGTTGAAAGTTAATTATGTTCCCGGGTTTTCTTTTGGTGGGCTTTACTGGGTCCAACCCACTGGTTCCGTGTGATATAAAAGGAACAGGGGGTTTGAGCCCAGGGCAAGAAAACCTAGGAAAAATCTAGGGGTTTTTGTGTTGCTGTTCTGCCAGAGTCTGGAAATCCAGTGATGTGCCAAAGTCGGGGCTCCCACTGCCCAGGAGGATCGCTGGAGTTTGTAGTCCCTCTTGAACGCACCAACTATGGATTCAGCCAAAGCTGGACTCTTTCCTAAGCAGGTATGCTGGTGCAGCCACAAGCCTGAAGTTATGGACTAGGGATGTTAGGGAAATGTTTGCACTTTATTTCAGCCTGCTGTCTTTGTCATCTAGTTAATTTATTAAGTAAATCTTGTGGAACTTTGTCTCTGCCTGGTCTGAAGTTACTAAAGGGGTGTAATGAAAGGAATCGACACATATAATCAAAATCCCAGGTCACTAAACACCTTGGGTTATGAAGACAGTGGTTAAAGGGTTCATACAGTGTGAAGACACAAGTCGTTGCCAAGGGTAACAGAGGTTTCTCTAGTAAATGTAACAGGTGAGATAGCCTCTTGCAGCGAGGGAGATTTTGTTGGCACTCCTTTGACAGCGATCCGTCTCCCATAACAACGAGAGCAGATCTGCACTGCCAGGACCCTCATCCTGTGCACAGGTACGGGAGACAAAGAGTTAAATGAAGTGCAGGCATGGAGTCCACGCTAGGTGCACGATGGGACCCCATACCATTACTGGGAGTATGGAGGCAGTGATACGCTGGACAGGTGGAGAGGGCATTGGTTCTGCGTGTCCCTCCTAAATGCACAAGTGATCGAGTAATGAAGAGTACATCAAGAGAGTTTATTAGAGTTTGTTCAAAAACAAGGATACTTACCAGTGGTGATGTAGTCCTCACATGGATTCTCCTCCACTCACTCTATGGGCAAAATCATCCTTCCTTGGTCCACTTTTCTATTTTTATAAGCTAAATCTAGAAACCTAAAATAACAGGGCTGTTACCCAGTACAGAAAGGCCAAGACCTTCCCCAAAACCCCATTACACAATCACCCCTGGCTTCTTCCATGTTCTAGATATCACAAAGCTGAGGCTCAGCCAAGATGTCCAGCTTCTCTTCTCCTATGTAGTATATGAAGTTAGTGGTATAACTTTCCAAAAATACACCTGAAAAATTGATTATTCCACTTTTGCCTACAGGCAAGTAGATTCTCTAAGCCTTGGAAATCGAACCAAAATGTACAAAAAATCAACTTTGCCAACGTTGTGCTGCACTATGAAGAAATCTTATAAATCTCCAAGCCAGAGATAGGGAGATAGCAGAAAAAACATTGGTTTTCTACTTTAAACCAAAAACTAACAATCAAAGAAGTAAAGCATGTTGCTGTGACTCCCTCTAGGGCAGTGATCTCCAAACTGCAGCATGGGGGCTGGATGCGGCCCTTTGCTTGCCTTTATCTGGCCCTTGGGGCACTGTCCTTTCCACTAATACAAGACACTATTGATCTTTTATTGAAAAGAATCAAGCAACCAATTTTTATACAAAAGTAAAAAACAAAACCATAGTACAAAACTTCAACAGAAAACAAAGGAATACACATCCATGTTCAGAATATATACAATATATACATAATCCACTACCAAAACATCCCTAGAAAACTATCTACATAAAGCAGCAGAGAGGGCCTAAGAGGCACAACCCATCACCTATGTACGCAGCCATTTATCAAAAATTCATCAAAAATACTGATAATCTAGGGTGATAAGAGACAGACAGCCACACCCGGGAAAGAGACTCCTGGCAGTCAGGGAGGCTTGAAACCCCTCCACGCCTTCAACCAAGCCCCCTGACCCCGCTTGTCTCTCTCAAGCTCCCGAATCTTCCCCACCTCATGCAAAATGTCATACACCACCACCTCAACAGGAAGGAGTTTTTGCCGAATGCTGACCTGACACCGTGCATTCCAGGTGAAATAACGGACTACTAGGCTAACTAAAAAAAGTGTATCCAAACAAAAAACTCCACCGGTATTGAATGCTCCGTACACCCACTCAGCATAACCCAGCCTGGAGAGGAAAGGGACACCGAGGGCCCGCCCCACCTGTTTGTACACCTCTATGTTAAAAGGGCAATGAAGCAGAAAATGGTCCATAGTCTCCTCCTCATCTGCACACTCCTCCCGAGGACAGCTACGATCCATCCCACTGCGGAATTTCAAATTGCCCCGAACATAGAGCTTCCCATGGAAGCACAACCAGGCCAGATCCCTAAATTTAGGGGGTACTCTATCCAAATTAATCAGTCTTAACCCCGCTCTCAAAACTGGGCCCGGGCAATCCCTTAAGGCCAGTGGGTCATGAAAGACTTCGCTCAAGACTCGACTCATAAGGACTTTCCTTGGAACCGATCTGAGATCTTCAGCCGACAATCGCCACTGCCGCAGTAACTTCAGGCATGGAGCGACATAGGCTGGTAGCTGACCACGATGACCCCTGCGATTCTTCACTTGGCCACCTTCTTCCCAAAGTCGTAGAAAAGGCCTAAACCAAGATCTAAATATGCCTACCCATCCAGGAGGTTCCACTGCAAGCATATTACCAATGTTAAACTTTAGAAATAGCAGTGAAAAGAACTGGGTTGACCATACCTAAGCCACCCTCCCTCCTGGATAGGTAGGTGACATTCCTCTTGATGGGGTTCAGTCTGTTCCCCCACAGCATCTGGAAGAACACACTACTGACCCTAGCATAGAGAGACACTGGCAAGATGCAGACAAAGCTGACATACAAGAAGATCGGAATCAGGTAAGTCTTAATCAGATCAACCCTTTCCCTCATAGATAACTTCCATCTCTTCCAGCTGACCACCTTAGTATTGGCAATTTCCAGTCTGCCTTCCCAGTTTTTGAGGCCATAATCGCCGGGTCCAAATTCAATGCCTAGTATCTTAATTCTTTCCTGGGGCACTGGAAAGGTGTCCGGGAGATCAAAACCCTCACCATCCTTTCCCATCCAGAAAACTTCAGTCTTTTCCTGATTGATCTTGGAGCCTGATGCTTCAGAATACCGTGATGTCAGAGAGACCACCTCCTCCGCTTCATCCGTCCCAGTGACAATCACCGACACATCATCCGCATAGGCAACAACCCTCAATGGCGGCTCACCCGGGAGCCCCACTGGTACCCCACACAACATGCCGCTCTCTAGCCTCCTGATGAAGGGGTCGATTGCAAACACATAGAGCAGGGGACTCAGGGGACAACCCTGGCGCACCCCGGAGCCAACCCCAAAGGACTGTCCAACCCAACCATTAATAAGAGGGAAGCTTTCTGCCCCCTTATACAAGACTTTCAGCCAATCGACAAAACCACCCGGCAGACCGTACTTACTAAGGAGCAACCACAGGTACTCATGGTTAACACGATCAAATGCCTTTGCCTGATCCAATGTCAGCAAATACTTTCCCCAGCCTGCAGCCCTGCACCGCTCCAAGGCCTCCCGGACAGCTAAAACCGCTGTGAAGGTGCTCCTACCCTGGACCGAACAGTGCTGATGGCGAGAAAGCAAAGACTCTGCCACTGACGATAGGCGCCAGAAAAATATCTTTGCCAGTATCTTTCTATCGACATTAAGAAGGCTGATGGGGCGCCAATTCTCAATCATCGAAGGATCTTTACCCTTTGAAAGAAGAATCACAGCCGAGTGCCTCATGGAAGGGGAAAGCACCCCCTCAGCAAGGCAACTGTTAAAAACCTCTACCAAATGCGGGGCCAGAATAGACTTAAAGGCTTTGTAAAACTCAGCCGTCAAGCCATCCGGTCCAGGCGACTTTTTGATGGCAAGCTGTTCAATTGCCCTCATCACCTCTTCGACTGTGATCTCCTCTGTCAAATTCATCAATGGAACATCTCCACCATTTAGACCTGGAGTAGAGTCCAAAAAGCTTTCCATCTTGTCACGATCAAGCTCTTTCCTCCCAAGAAGGTCGGCATAAAAGGACCTCACGACCTCCAGAATCCCTGACCTGGACTTTGTCAAGGAACCTGTACTGTCCTTAAGGCCAACGACCGTTTTAACAGCTACACCTTGTTTGCAGTTCTGGTAAGGGTCAGGCGAGTGGTACTTCCCATAGTCCCTCTCCAGAACCAAAGAGGCATGCCGGTCATATTGACACTTCCTGAGAAGGAGTTTCACTTCGGAGATTGCCCCAGGATCTCCTCCTCTCGAAACAAGAATATCCAGCTTCCTCCGTAAACGTTGGTAGGTCATGTATTTATTAAACTGATTTCTATTGGCTAGGCCCCTGAAGAATCCAGCGATCCTCTTTTTGGTCAGCTCCCACCACTCAGCCTTGCTGCTACAAAAGTCCAGGATGGTCACCTGTGCCTGAAAGAATTCCTCAAAGGATTGTCTAACATGTTCTTCCTTGAGTAGTGTCAAATTTAATCTCCAGATGCCCTTGCCCCTCTGAGGGGCGTCTGAAGCATTCAGTACCACAGATAGCATACAGTGATCAGAGAACTCTACTGCCTGCACCACTGGGGGCGAGAAAGCAGAGGCCTCCTTCAAAAAAAACCTATCTATCCTACTCTGACTATTACCACGATGAAAAGTGAACCCGGTGTCATCTGGGAGGTGCTTAATGTGCACATCCACAAGACCAGCATCCCTAATCATACTATTTAAAAAAACGCTATCATATCCCAGCCTGTCCTTGAAGTCCTTCCTGTCCTTGGGCCTAGTTACTGTATTAAAGTCACCTCCAAAGACCACTTGCCGGGATGTAAAAAGAAATGGCTTGATCCTTGTAAAAAGGCATTTCCTGTCCCACTTTGTGTGTGGCCCATAAACATTGATTAGGCGCAGGTCCTGCCCTCCCACAAGGACGTCTAAGACCATACATCTCCCAATCTCCACCTCAATAACCCGCCGGACAGTTACCATGCCGGTTTTAAACAACACCGCCACACCGCCGTAAGGCTCGGCCGCAAGAGACCAGTAAGATGGACCATACCTCCACTCTCTCTTGGCCATATGAATATCTGCCAAGGAGGTGAGCCTAGTCTCTTGCAAAAATAAAATTTCAGCATCTAATTGGCTGAACAAAAAGAAGGCCATAGAACGAGCTCTTACTGACTTAATGCTGGCGACATTAATTGTCACCACTTTTAACGGAGGGGGAACCGCCATTTGGGTTATTGGGTGGATTGCTTCTTAGCTCCCCTCTGCTGCTCATCACCAGAAGCCTCTCTCTTTCTAGAGGCCGCCTCAAAGTCCATTTCGGAATCGGAACTTCTCTCAGAAGAAGCTCCGGATGAAGAAATATCCCACTTGGAGGACCTATGACGGCTGGAGACAGGAACCGGAGCTTCTCGTCCCCGTTCCGTCCTCACCGCCTGCCTCTTCCGCCTCCCAACCTTCCTTCTCTCCTCCAGGTACCGCAGGTCAGCCTCAGAGATGCCCTCATCTCTTATTTTTTTCTTTAAAGTCTTTCCACAAGACTTCTTTACAGAGGAAGGGGCGCCCTTTTTAGTACACGCTGGTGGGGGGGGTGATCCCTTTAAGTCAGACTCGGGAGGGGTAGACTCCTGGGGGGTAACAGACTCGGGGGGCACAGACTTGGAAGGTTCCGACACAAGAGGAGAGGGTACAGTAGGCTGGGGGGACACAGAGACAGAAACAGAAGGAGTACTTACAGACACAGGAGGGGTGGCCACAGGAACTGGAGAGGGATCCTGAGCAGGACCAGGGGAGGGGGTCACCACAGAGGAGGATGGTACACCAGGGGTCTCACCCTCCATCCTGTCCAGCCTTGACATGTCCTCTACTACCTCCTTCTCCATATTGTGCCAGGCTTCAGGACATCTGCTGTAGGGGTGGCCAAGGCGCAGGCACAGATTGCACCTGATCATCTTAGTGCAGTCCTTAGCCATATGACCCTGACCCCGACACACTGAACACATCAAGGCTGAACAGGAGGAGCTCAAGTGCCCCTTTTCTCCACAGCGGTGACACAGCTTCGGCTGACCAGGGTAGAAAACAGTCATCCTATCCCTCCCTATGAAAGCTGAGGAGGGCAAGTGACGGACAACATTCCCATCCCTGGCCAACCTGACTGTTACCGACCATCCCCCAGTCCAGATGTTACGCTCATCATGGATTTTATTAGGTTTGGTCAAAACTTCCCCATAGTTCCTTAACCAGACCTCTAGATCCCGAGCAGGAACACTCTCATTGGTCAGGATAATGGTTATTTTTTTTACTGTTGACCTCTGAGAAACCGCAACTGGGACCAGACCTTCCCATTCAGGTCTTGACCTGCACCGAGCCTCATATCGCTCCCAGAACAGGTCAAGACCCTCTGGCCTGGTGAAACTAACCGTATAGTCCCTTGTCCCAGCTACGTGTATAAAGGCATACAGGTCATTTGCACCAAAACCCATCTCCAATATCAAGTCCACCACTGCACGCCGTGCTGGAGGGATGGCACCACCTTCCCATTTCAGGATAACTACATTACGTCTTGGACCCCCAGCAGAAGCCAGAGACCCAAGACCAGATCTTGGGGTGCTCAAGGTGGCAGCTTGCAGTGGAAAACCCCGCTTGGGAGCGGGACTACCAGGAGCAGAGTGTGCCACCTGTGCAAAAGTAGGTTTATCAGGGCCAAGGGCTGACACTGAAGCCACATCACTCTGTATATTATTATTATTATCAACTGTATGAACTGAAATGGCAGGATCTGTAGCAGGACGATTGTTCATCACACTGGTACTGGGGTGATTGTTATCAGTCACAGAACTATTCAAATTCCCATCAGGAATAGTCACAGTTGCTGCAATACCAGCTGTCTCCTGATGCTGCACTGTAGAGTCCTCAGCAGCAGTGGGGCAAACAGCTTTGGACTCAGCCAAAGAAGGGTTAATGGGCTGTGCTGACACTTGCAGTCCATCCACAGAAATGACATTTTTTAAATGCAAGTCTTGCTGCATTGCAGCCTCAGCAGGCACAACATTGCTGCACACAGGACTAGCAGCCTGATTGTCATTAGGCACATTGTCAGTCACAGTGTTAAAAGGAACAAAAACAGTCTTATCCACAACATGGGACTTAGCAGGCTTCACTTTATCAGGCACATCATCAGCAATGTCTTCCTCATTAAACACAAGCTGATCCCCCCGCATAGGAGACTCCATTACCTGGATGGCCCTCAGCATACCTCCTGAATCTTGGGAAGGCCTGGGGCTGCTTACCTCTCCCTGGGGGGGCAGGGGGTCAGAACTGGGGGTCTCCTCCTCCTCCACCTCCATCTTTGTCACCCTTCCAAACCTTTTGTCGTTACAAAATTTTTCTTTAAAGGGCCCATCTCTGCCTTCCATCATGGCCACGATGGTCTCCTGATGATCCACACGGACCTTGGCCAGCTGGATTTCCGGATCCATGGATCCCCGTTTCTGGCTGTGTAAGCCCTCACGTTGCCTTCGCAGGCGCTTCAACTCCGCTCTCAACTTGTAGAGCTTGTCCCTCTCCCTGTTCAGGACCTTAATCCCGGCCACCACTCGCTCCCGAATGGCCTCCGAGCCTTCATCCTCACCAGGGGCAGAGAGATCGGCTTGTGCAGAGGCAGGCAGTTCACCTGATGGCCCAGGAGATGGCTGGGAGCCTCCAGCAGGAGAAGCCCCGCTGCCCTCCATGGCCTCCCCAGAAAGGGGGCCAGGGAGCTGGGATAGATTTCACCACCACTCCCCTCTCACAGAGCAGCTTCAGAGGCACCTTCCTCCTGACACACCTGTGCTCCAATGATGGGCGGGACACTATTCCTCCCACTGACACTAGTGATGGGGCACTATTCCTCCCACTGATACCAACAATGGGGCACTATTTCTTCCACTGACACCAATGGTGGGGCACTATTCCTCCTACTGATACCAACAATAGGGCACTATTCCTCCCACTGAAACTAGTGACGGGGCACTATTTCTTCCACTGATACCAACAATGGGGCACTATTCCTTCCACTAATACCAACGATTGAACACCATTCCTCCCACTGACAACAACAATGGGGCACTATTCCTCCCACTGACACTAGTGACGGGCACTATTCCTCCTACTGATACCAACAATGGGGCACTATTCCTCCCACTGACAACAACAATAGGGCACTATTCTTCCCACTGATACCAACGATGGGACACTATTCCTCCCACTGACAACAACAATGGGGCACTATTCCTCCCACTGACAACAACAATGGGGTACTATTGCTCCCACTGACAACAACAATGGGGCACTATTCCTCCCATTGATACCAATGATGGGGCACTATTCCTCCCACTGATACCAACAATGGGGCACTATTCCTCCCAGTGACACCAATGAAGTGGGCACAATTCCTCCCCCTAATACCAAAGATGGGGAACTATATGGTCCCCCTAAAGTCTGAAGAACAGTAAGCTAGCCCTTTGTTTAGAAGGATTGAAGACCCCCTGCTCTAGGGCACAATACTAAATAAGAAGCACCAGTTCATCTTTTTATTTAGTTACCCATTGATTAAAAAAATATATAATAATGTATTTTAAATACAACTAGTATAATTAATTGCAATTGGCTTGGTATCACCTTGTCATTCTTTGTAGAGCCCATCTCTTCACTGGCAGAGGGAGGAGCAGTGCTTGGACTAATCGGGTTTGCTGAATGAACATGTGCTAGCAAGGAGCATGTTGACAGGAGGAGTGAGCAGAGAGATGACCTCCTTAGTTTGTTGCTGTGCCCTTAATGACCAGTTGCTGGTTGGGGGCAAGGAAGTGACCCAGTTGTGTTTCTTAATTACATAGGTCACCAACCTGTCTGTAAGTTGTGACTGGCTGTGAGTTACAGTGACGGGCTATGCAAATCTCAGGACCTGAAGGACAGAAATACAAATCCTTTGACAAATAAAAGAGCTGTTTTGCCTGGAATCTAGCTTTACCAGCTCACTTAGTTTACTTACTGCCTAGAGTAGCTTTTTAACGCTACATGATGACTTTTTCATTGATTATTAGTAAAGCCTTCTCGTTTTTTTTTACTGTCTCTGTGATCCTACGACTCGTTTACGAGAAACAATACAAGATACATTGAAAAGTTTAAGACATGCAATCAAGATATCAGTATGTATCATTATTAGCGGGATAATGCATGTATTAGTGATGAGACATAGCTCGGAATAAAAGTCAATCAATCAACTACATAGCAGAGAATGAAGCCACATAAATCAGCCGGTGTAAATCAGAACGGCGCTAATGAAAAAGTGAGGTTTAATTACCTATGAAAATGGACCTCTCTTTTGTTCATACACAACATTAATTGAGGTCTGCGGCTAAGCAAAATGGAGTCCGCCCGCAGGCTTGCTGCAATAGCTGCTAATACATATAAGAAAATTGCATTCCATTTAAAGGTAATGTTGCTAATCCTTAATGGGATACTCAAATATAAGCTGATCTAATAGTTTCATAAAATTGTTACCTATTCTGTACTCACCCCTACAGTCTTGATGTAGCAACAACATACAGCTGGTGCTCTTCATGGACATCGGCATCAAATTTTTGGGGGGGTTAGGCCCCTTTCACACTGAGGCGTTTTTCCGCCGTTTTAGCGCTAAAAATAGCGCTGTAAAAACACCTGAAAAAATCCTGCCCCAGCATTCTCAATGTGAAAGCCCTGAGTAAGCATCAATTTGTGACGTGAAACGCGTTAGCCACCCTTCCCTGCATGCATACTATCTGCATTTGTTGTTTTGGATTTATGGATTTATTTTGAATTTGGATTTTTTACTTGAAATTTTGGAATAAATAACTGTCTATACAGAGTGCGGCAGTCCAGGGTTTCTTTTTCTCCCAGGCTTTCACACTGAGGCGTTGTGCTGGCTGTGCGTTGGAAAAAATCCTGCAAACAGCTTTTTTGGAGCATCTTTGGGGCGCATAAATTAGCGCTGTAAAAACGCCTATCCCCATAGAAATGAATGAGTACTGCTGTAAAACCGCGGTAAAAAAGCGGTAAAAACGCATAGGCGTTAGCGCTATTTTTAAAAATAGCGCTAACACCTATACGTTTTAGCGTGTTTTTACCACGTTAGCGCTAAAAATAGCGCTAACGCAGTAAAAACGCGGTAAAAACGCATAGGCGTTAGCGCTATTTTTAACGCTGACGCAGTAAAAATGCGGTAAAAAAGCAGTAAAAATGCATGTAGCGGAACCCCTCTCCACTCCCCTTTTGAATTCGGATCACAATGTCTCTGGTCTAGGGGTATTTGATAGGGAAGGGAGTGGGTGAGCTACGCCTGGCTTCCACCACAGGTGTACATGTGGTATTAGCAATGTCTCTGTTGTTTCTTTACCTTCGGGTCAGTGCTGTGCATCGGGATCCTCCCTCCAAGAGTCACCGTGAACTTCGTCTGCTAGGAACTGAGCCCCACACCATTAAAGTCCAACACTCCTTTATTTTAGAACATAACATGGACTCCCTTGAAGACAGAACAGAAAAGGAGGTGTGTGTACGAATAGGCCCAGACACAATTCGGTCCTCCACTCTCCTCCTAGAGAGTGGGCGATGGTCTCCGCACGAGGGGAATTTTCCTTCCGGGCGGTCTCCGACAAGAGACACACCCGTCACCGGCAGTATGCTGCACCGGGTCTTCAGGTGAGGAGCTCTCCCCGGTCCATTGCGCCCACCTTGGATTCAGGCATCCATCCCCGGAGTACTTTAGGATCCTTCCCTCGCGGAACTCAGTGTTGGGCACTGAGCTCCGGACCTCCATCCAAGTACCTCACCCCAGGCTAAAGGTGCCTGGGATGGAACACGATCTCCGGTTGTCCTCTAGGCCTAGGCCGCCTAGAGGACCGTCACGAACCACCGTCCGCAAGCTGAAGGTGCCTGGGACTACAAACCCCGTGACAAAAATGGCCGGCCCTTTTATACCCTCTCCCACCATACCGCTGCCGAGAGAGGACAAAAAGGAGGCTCGGCACACGGTGATATTCGTCCCTCAGCCCACGGTGACAGCGCCACCTGGTGGACCGCCGGGAACACACCCCACTGGTGTCACCGCCAGATTAAAAAATACACCCGGGAAAGTACATACCCGCTACATGCGTAATAATGCTAATAGTTTTTAGCGCGTTATTGCAACGCCTCAGCGTGAAAGGGGCCTCAGAGGCAAAGTTGCCATAGCAGGAAGTGTAGTGAATGTAGTGAATGTAGATTTGATTGACAGTTAGTCAAGCCAGCTCGCTGACAGGATCATACTGCACATAATTCATATAAGTTTGTATAAGGATTGATGCTGAAATTGCATCTTATAGATCAGCTTATATTTCCATTTGAAGATACCATTATAAAAAAATTAATAAAAAACACCTGTAAGGCAACTGCATAATGTGCTAGTATGCACCTTATACCTTGGAACAAAGCCTTCCAACAGCGCACTGTCACCGCTGAGAGGGCTAACATCTTCCCTCGCCTTTCTTCCCGCTGTTCGTGCTCCAGCTATGTGATTGGCCGAAGCGGCCATGACGTCACTCAAGCACAAAGCTCTCTCTCAATTTGACCATGTCTTTTTACTGCACTTGGGGGCAAAAAACATAAATGCTAATTATTCACTAGGTGGAGAACCTCTGGGAGAATCAAGGATGGGGAAGGATCTAGGGGTGCTAATAGATGACAGATTGAGCAATAGCATACAATGTAAAGCTGCAGCTACCAAAGCCGGCAGAATAGTAGCATGCATAAAAAAAGGGATATACTCCAGAGATAGAACGATATTCCTACCACTTTATAAAACTCTGGTTAGGCCACATCTGGAGATTTCCGTCCAGTTCTGGTCACCAATCCACCGAAGGGATGTGCTTGAGCTGGACAGAGTCCAAAGAAGGGCAACAAAACTAATAAGGAAACAGGAGGACCTCAATTTACAAAGAACGGCTACAAACGCTAAATTTATTCTCACTGGAGATAAGACGCTTGAGAGGGGACATGATAGCGATCTACAAATATCTCAATGGGGATCCCAGCATAAGAAATATACTTTTCAGTCCTAGGGAGTGTATAAGAACACGGGGCACACAATGAGACTGGGGGAGAAGTGGTTTAACCTTAAACTGCGTAGGGGGTTCCTCACTGTTAGGGCTATAAGGATGTGGAACTCTCTCCCACAATTGGTGGTGGCTGCGGGGAGTATGGCCATTTTTAAAAGACTCTTAAGCCTCGTACACACGGTACGATTGTTGGACAACCGAGCGTCTGATTTTTGTCAAAAGGGCGTGTGCCAGGATCTTGTCTTGCATACTAACGGTACACAATTGTCGTGCCACAAACACGAACGTAGTGATGTACTACGAGGAATTTCAGCTCTTGAGCGCCACCCTTTGGGCCCCTTCTGCTAATTTCGTGTTTCGTGAGCTTTGATTCCGAGCATGCGTGTTTGTACTTTCGACTTTTGTGTGATGGATTTGTGTGTACTGACCATAAGAAAATCTGACGTCAAACCGTTGTCCGCCGAAAATTTACTAGCCTGTCATCC
The DNA here is from genome assembly GCA_029206835.1 of Rana muscosa. NCBI lineage: Eukaryota > Metazoa > Chordata > Amphibia > Anura > Ranidae > Rana > Rana muscosa. The sequence continues at coordinate 439,120,336 of CM055127.1, read as the reverse complement.
AACATTTGTTGGCTGGAAATTGGACAACAATTGTCAAAAGGAGTGTACTAACGTTAAGATTTTAGGACAATAGTCTGTCAACAGACAATCCCCTTCCAACAATCGTACAGTGTGTATGAGGCTTTAGATGTACAGTGGAAACTTGGTTTTACGAGTAACGCGGTTAACGAGCGTTTTGAATAACGAGCAACTTTTCTTTTTTAAATCCTGACTCGGTTTGTGATTGTTGTTTCACAAAACGAGCAGAATTTAAGCTAATGGGGTGTGCAGTACCGCATTTGGCCAGAGGTGCGGGGGCACCGGTGACACTCGGAACGGTTCGGAGCCGTTTGAAAATACTCAGAATCACTCGGAAACACTCCGAAATACTCAGTTCCCGAGTGTTTCCGAACCTTTCCGAGGTTTTCCAAGATCAGCCCCACCACCTCTGGCCACATGCGGTATTGCATGCCATAGAAGTCAATGCGGAATGAATTACCTTTGTTTCCATTGACTTCTATGGGGAAACTCGCTTTGATATGCGAGTGCTTTGGATTACAAGCATTCTCCTGGAACGGATTATTCTCCTTAAAGGACACAACACACAGGGATATGGGAAATCATTATAGACACTGATACACATACACCTTTACAGGTTGAACTCGATGGACTATTGTATTTTTTCAGCCTTACTGACTATGTAACTATGTATGTACTGGACTTTTATACATTTTATCTTCCCAGAGAAATACCTCGCACTTCTCACAATCAATTTTATTCATGTCATCATTTTCCGGCAGCACCTATATCTGTGAGCAACTATTTTCAAGGATGAAGCACATGAAGGGCAAAATTACAACCAAAATATCTGATGAGCACCTTGACCACTTGCTTACTGGGCACTTAAACCCCCTTCGTACCCAGACCAATTTTCAGCTTTCAGCGCTGACGCACTTTGAATGACAATTGCGCGGTCATACAACACTGTACCCAAATTATATTTTTATCATTTTTTTTCCACAAATAGAGCTTTCTTTTGGTGGTATTTGATCACCTCTGCAGTTTTTATTTTTTGCGCTATAAACAAAAAAAGACAGAACATTTTGAAAAAAAAAACACAATATTTTTTTACTTTTTGCTATAATAATATCCCAATTTTTTTTAACCACTTCTCTACTGTGCACGGAAACCCCCTTCCTGCCCAAGCCATTTTTCAGCTTTCAGCGCTGTCACACTTTGAATGACAATTGCGCGGTCGTGCGACGTGGCTCCCAAACGAAATTTGTGTCCTTTTTTTCACACAAATAGAGCTTTCTTTTGGTGGTATTTGATCACCTCTGCGGTTTTTATTTTTTGCGCTATAAACAAAAGAAGAGCGTCCAGTTTGGAAAAAAAACACTATTTTTTACTTTTTGCTATAATAAATACCCATTTTTTTTTTTATATAAAATTTTCCTCAGTTTAGGCCGATACGTAATCTTCTACATATTTTTGGTAAAAAAAAAAAAATCGCAATAAGCGCGTATTGATTGGTTTGCGCAAAAGTTATAGCGTCTACAAAATAGGGGATAGATTTATAGCATTTTTATTTTTTTATTAGTAATGGCGGCGATCTGCAATTTTTTTATTGTGACTGCGATATTGCGGCGGACACATCGGACACTTTTGACACATTTTTGGGACCATTCACATTTATACAGCGATCCCTGCTATAAAAATGCATTGATTACTGTATAAATGTGATTGGCAGGGAAGGGGTTAACCACTAGGGGGCGGGAAGGGGTTAAATATGTTTCCTCAAAGTGTTCTTACTGTGGGGGGAGGGGACTGACTGGGGGAGGTGACCAATGGTTGTCCCTATGTACAAGGGACACACCATCAGTCCCCTCTCCCTCACAGGACGTGGATCTCTGTGTTTACACACAGAGATCCACTTTCCTGCTCGTTTCCCGGGCAATCGCGGGTGCCCGGCGGCAATCGCGGCCGCCGGGCACGCGCACCGGGGCCTTGTGAACGCGGCGGCGCACGCGCGCCTCCTAGCTCATTTTAATGGGAGGAAGTCATATGACGTCCTCCCAGAACGAGAGTGTCTTCCGCCCGCCGTCAATTGACAGTGGGCGGGGGACAAGTGGTTAAAAAAACTATATTTTTTCTCAGTTTAGGCCGATACGTATTCTTCTACATATTTTTGGTAAAAAAAATTGCAATAAGCGTATAGTGATTGGTTTGCGCAAAAGTTATAGCGCCTACAAAATAGGGGATAGATTTATGACATTTTTATTATATATTTTTTTACTAGTAATGGTGGTTATCTGTGATTTTTGTCAGGCCTGCGATATTGCGGCGGACATATCGGACACTTTTGACACTATTTTGGAACCATTTCCATTTATACAGCGAACAGTGCTATAAATATGCATTGATTACTGTATAAATGTGACTGGCAGGGAAGGGGTTAACACTAGGGGGCGATCAAGGGGTTAAATATGTTCCCTGGGTGTGATTCTAACTGTGTGGGGGAGGGGAGTGACTGGGGTAGGATGACCACATGTCCCGGATTGCCCGGGACAGTCCCGCATTTTGCAGGTCTGTCCCGGGCACATTCATTCCAGGACAATACAGTGTCCCGGAATGAAACTGACACAGCCACCCCCCGGGCCAATCTGATGCCCCCAAAAAAGGCCGCCACATCACCGCTTTACTCACTGACAGTACTTGTCCTGCTAGGGAATGCCTGGAGGAGCACAATCCACGCCCCCTGCTTGTGATTGGAGAAATCATAAATCCCGCCTCTTGTGTCCAATCACTGTGCTGTGATTCGTTACGGCACAAGCTGATTTTTGGGAAGGGAGGGTGTCCCCGAATGGTAGTTTGGAAATGTGGTCACCCTAGACTTGGGGAGGTGACCGATCTGTGTCCCTATGTACAAGGGACACACCATCGGTCTCCTCTCTCCCTGACAGGACGTGGATCTTTGTGTTTACACACAGAGATCTATGTCCTGCCTCTGTAACAGCCGATCGCGCGTACCTGGCGGACATCACGGCCGCCAGGCATGCGCATCAGCAACACGTGACACGGCGGGCACAGCTGTTCCCCAGCGGCGCGTGGGGGGAATGTAAACAGCAGGACGTCCAGGGACGTCCACCCGGCACTTGAGAGCCGTCCTGCAGACGTCTTTCGTCTATAGCGCGGGTCTCAAGTGGTGAAGAATTCATTGAGAATTGCTACTCCATTCATCCAACCAGATATTGATGCGTCAAATATCGCACTAATTTTATGTTGCCTTCTTTTACTTTTATAATAAAAAATATTACAAAAAATGTAAAAGTTGTATTACTCAGATAGGTACATTATCTATATCAGTGATCGGTAACTTGTGATCTGCCCGACTTTCTCTGCTCATCCGTTATCCTTATTGTTAGTGTGTTTTATGTGCGGCCCAAGACAATTTCCCTTCTTCCAATGTGGCCCAGGAAGGTCAAATGGTCGGACAACCCCTGTATTAGGCTTTACAGCCAGGCAGCTAGCATTTTCAGACTTAAGGTCATCAATACCCACCCCCTGCACGTCTCTCAGCACAGGTTTCCTTTAAGTTGAACGTCCTGGAAGTGGCTGACAAAGTCAGGACATTGTTGTTTATCCTACATGGCTGCACCCAGCCTAATCTGTCCTCCCGATATCACAGGTTACAGAGCTGTTTCCGTCCTCTCTCTACCTTTCTATCTGCCCCGCACAGAACAGGGGGCTGCTGATGAGAGCTTCCTGTTTGTTCCCACTCCTTCTGCTCATAAGAAATACAACTAAGCTTTCTTCTCTTTGTGAAAAAAAAAAAAAAAAAACAGCTGCTAGATTCAAGGAAGAAGAATGTTGAAATTTCACAAAAAGTCCCTTTTGTCAGCTACTTCTCAGGTTAAAAATGTAACAATACAAGGCCTGACAACACGGAAAAAAACGTGTCTATTTCAAGCCTTGTAATAAAAGTCCTTTTATGGGGATGGGACGAGCTACAGAAATTCAAGTAACCTGAGCTACTGAAAAATTAAGATTAATAATAAGGCTACTTTCACACTGAGGCGCTGGATGCGCTGGCGGTATAGCGGCGCTATTTTTAGCGCCGCTATACCTTATTTTTTGCCGCGATTTGCGGGCGCTAGCGGGGGGATTTTAACCCCCGCTAGTGGGCGAAAATGGGTTAAAAACGCCTGCAATAACGCCTCTTTGCTGCGTTTTGTGGGCGTTTTGGAGGCGCTACCCCATTGATTTCAATGGGCAGGGGCGCTATAGGAGCGGTATTTTTATAGCAGGCGCGCTATAGGAGCGGTATTTTTACCGCTCCTATTGCACCTCAAAGATGCGGCTTTCAGGAGTTTTTTGACCCTCCTGCAAGCGCAACGCTCCAGTGTGAAAGCCCTTGGGCTTTCACATTGGATAGAATTGAGCGGCTTTTTTGGGGCGCATTGCAGGCGCTATTTTTAGCGCAATAGCGCCTGCAAAGCGCCTCAGTGTGAAAGGGGCTTAATAGTAGCAACACCAATATTCAATATTCAATATGTCTACCTTTAAGTTGTAAAGTGCTGCGTAAACTGTTGGTGCTATATAAATCCTGTATAATAATAATCCATCCAGACCTAAAAAATAATGGATAGAGTTACACTTTAAATAAAAGAAATAAGACACACACCAAAATTTGCCAGTTATTAAAGATCTGCGACCTTTTAGGGCCCTTCCAGATGGGGCGGACTCCACCAAGCAGATCCGCCTGCTCAGCAGGGCAATCTCTCCGCTGATCCGCGAGTGGATGACAGGTCCGTGTCTGCTCTGCTATGATGAGCAGACATGGACACAGCCCGCTGTTCTCTATGGGGAGGTCAGATAGAAACGGACTGCCTGTCCGTCTCAATCCGACTGTTATCTGATCCAATCCGCCAGACAGATGGGGAAAACAGATGCCTATTTGTCAGTTTTTGGCCGACCAGATCAGACCGGATCAGATCGGATGCCAGCGGACACATGTCCGCTGACATCCGCCACTCCATAGAGAACAATGGGTGCTCCGAATGGGTCCTCCTGAAAAACAGACAGGTGGACTCGAGCGGTCCACTGGTGTAAAAGGGGCCTCATACAAGTTAAAGAACATGATATAAAATATTCTCTTACAACTGGAAACACTTCATTTAAAGTGGTTGTAAACCCTCTGGGGGAAGTTACACCTACAGGTAAGCCTAGATTAAGGCTTACCTGTAGGTGCTTGCAATATCTCCGAGACCTACACCGAGGTCCGAGACCTGAAAAAAAGCCTGTAATGATGTCTATGGCGCATGCGCACCGTAGACAACGGCGCAGGCGCACTGAGCGTGCCGTTTTATGAATGGGGTCATGCCGTGAAAAGCTGCTCCTGCGCGCATTTGCGGGAGTGACGTCACGCTGCATCACGCGCAGGGCTGCTGTTAGAAATCACGGGGGCCCCATACAGCCTACCTGGAAGGGCCCCCCAAATATATCAAAAAATACACTAAAATCATTATTAGTGGACACAAACATAACAGAGAACCCTATGTGAATTAGCCCTTTTTTATTTGTTTTTTACATTTAAAAAAATAAATAAATGATATTCACAGTGACAGGGGGACACACGGGGGGGATTTGAAGCTGGCAGAACAGGGAGGGGAATCAGTGATCGGTGTCAGAGAAGCAATTACAGGAATGATGCCCTGTGTCTGTGTCTCTCCCTGCAGCAGCTGAAAGCTGGGAGAAGGGGGAAAACTGTCTTTCAGCTGCTGCAGAGGGCCACACAGGGCATCCTTCTGTAACTAATTCCCCTGGCTGTTTGGGCCCTCCTGTGTGCCTGGGCCCCCTACAGGAGGACTGGTGGTCCCTCCCTATCAGCGGCCCTGGTCACGCGACTCCGGCCAGTGACAGAGCCGGAGTTTGCGGACCCCGGGAGAAGAGGGGTGAAGATGGACGCTCGCTACTAGCGAGGAAATCGGGGACATCGCGGGCTTCTATTGCAGGTAAGTGACACATAATGGGCTACTATGTGATGCATAGTAGCCCATTATGCTTTACCTTTGCAGGGAAACAAAGAGGAAGTAAACCCATCAGGGTTTACTTCCTCTTTAAAGTGATATTAAAGTCTTGTTTTTTTTAAATTTAAAAAAAACAAACATGTTATACTTACCCACTCTGTGAAGTGGTTTTGCACAGAGTAGCCCAGATCCTTCTCTTCTTTGGTCCCTCGCCGGCACTCCTGCCCACCCAAGTTGAGTCGCTGCTCTGTGTGTCCATTCAGACACAGAGCCGTGGCTCAGCCCTGCCCTCTCTCTCATCATTGGCTCACTGCCAGTGAGTGAAAGCAGCAGGAGACAATGGCACCCGCTGCTGATTCTTAGCCAATCAGGAGGGAGAGTCCCAGACAGCCGAGGCTCTCGTGTAACATTGCTAGATGAAGATGGGGCTCAGGTAAGTTTTAGGGGGGCTGGGGGGGGGGGGGGGTTTGCTGCGCACAGAAGTTGTTTTTTTATCTTAATGCATAGAATGCATTAAGATAAAAAACCTTCTGCTTTTAGAACCCCTTTAAAACAATAATTATTAACCTGTTGTAGCTATACCATTCCTTAGATATGGTAACCGCATTTGTTTGTTTTTTGTTTGTTTGTTTTTTTCTTTTTTTTCTTTTTTTTTTCTGATGGTCCTGAAAATAGCACACTTCTTGTCCCTTCATGTCTATGTTAATTTACTCCATTTATGGGAAGAGCCATTGTTGTCACACAAGCTAGACTTCAAGCATGCCTTTGTTCATCCCCATTACCAGGTGGATTGATGGGATTAATAGTTTACATAAGAAAGATAAGGATCTTTGTGCTTTCTTTTCAGCTCAGGGGAAATAACAAGGACGCTGCATTTCTGGCAGGATCAACAGGAATTTCGGTACTTCCTGAAAAGTACCGAAAATTGTCTTAGCCTGAAAGTAAAAATGAATGCAGCCACCATAGCTAAGGTCTCTGGGGGTCTAGATTGCAGGTTTATGGACCCTTTAACAGACTTCCAAATGAATTCATTTCAATTGATGATGTACACTAAGCCAATGGGCCCATAATATGAAAATGCTTTAGCAGTTTCCAATAGCTTAGCCTGGCTGGACTTCTAGCTGCCCATGACTGCACACCGTAGCACTATACAGGACATTTATAAGAACTGAGCGAATAATAAAAAAAATAGGTATGCCAATGAGTTGGTGGACTGGAGTCCATCATTACCGTGTTTTCCCGAAAATAAGACCTACCCCGTAAATAAGACCTAGCGGTATTTTCCAGGAGGGCTGAAATATAAGCCCTACCCCGAAAATAAGCCCTAGTTTAAAATGCTTGTAAATTCCTCTAATCCACTCTATTACAGTATTATATAATGTACAATGTGTGTGTTTCTGTAATATAATTGCAGGGAAGAGAGCTCCTGCGGGTCACAGAAGCGCAAAGCGGCGCTATAACGAAGGTATTTGGCACATTTATATTACAGAAACACACACATTGTACATTATATACTACTGTAATAGAGTGGATTATACAAGCATTTTAACTCAGTTCACACTGGGGATTCCTGACAGGCAGGGAGGGAGAGGAGGAGAGAAGACAGCACATTACATGGTAAGACCTACCCCGAAAATAAGCCCTACTGTGTCTTTTTTTGCCAAAATTAATATAAGACCCGGGCTTATTTTCGGGGAAACACGGTAGCTCCTCCAGGTGAATATTCTTCTCCACCAATGCTTTAGTGAACTGGTAAAACATGCTCCGGTTACAACTTGGAGCAGAAGGAGCAGAGGCTGAATGTATTGGGTTACAGATGGCCCCTAAGTAAAGTTACAATTTCAAAAAATGTTTTAACAATGTGATTAGTACAATGGGATTTTATTGCAGAACAAAGGTTTGTCAGCTTGTATTTATAGATGATTCATAACTTCCTTTTTATAAATCAGTACGTATATTTTTTACACTGTTGAGCAAGCTAAAGAAGTTTCCTCTGAGTGGGCCCTATAGCAACACATATGTTATTCTTATAGACATTATTTGTATTAATGAAACCTATAGCCTTTGGCCTCACCTTAAACCACTTTAACTGGTCACACCTTTTCTCCAGAACCTTCTCAGGCCTTGCTGGTCTCATCACAAGCAGCACACACAAGGGTGCAAAGGCTTATAGTTTGTTCTCTTTAGACAGAAGCAAAGAGTAGAACAGCCTGTCTCCCACCAGCAGACCACAAAGAAGGACCTGGGTGGAAGCAGCAAATACAAATGATGGGGCACTGTTCCTCCAACTAATACCAATGATGGGGCACTAATACTCCAAATAATTCCAATGATGGAGCACTGATCCTCCAACTAATACCAATAATGGGGCACTATTCTTTCAACTAATGCCAGTGATGGAGCACTATTCCTCCAACTAATACCAATGATGGGACACTATTCCTCCAACTAATACCAGTGATGGAGCACTATTCCTCCAACTAATACCAGTGATGGAGCACTATTCCTCCAACTAATACCAATGAAGGGGCACTATTCCTCCAACTAATACCAATGATGGGACACTATTCCTCCAACTAATACCAGTGATGGAGCACTATTCCTCCAACTAATACCAATGAAGGGGCACTATTCCTCCAACTAATACCAATGATGGGACACTATTCCTCCAACTAATACCAGTGATGGGGCACTATTCCTCCAACTAATACCAGTGATGGAGCACTATTCCTCCAACTAATACCAATGAAGGGGCACTATTCCTCCAACTAATACCAATGATGGGACACTATTCCTCCAACTAATACCAGTGATGGAGCACTATTCCTCCAACTAATACCAATGAAGGGGCACTATTCCTCCAACTAATACCAATGATGGGACACTATTCCTCCAACTAATACCAGTGATGGGGCACTATTCCTCCAACTAATACCAGTGATGGGGCACTGTTCCTCCAACTAACACCAATGAAGGGGCACTATTCCTCCAACTAATACCAATGACGGGGCACTATTTCTCCAACTAATACCAATGATGGGACACTATTCCTCCAACTAATACCAATGGTGGGGCACTATTCCTCCAACTAACACCAATGAAGGGGCACTATTCCTCCAACTAATACCAATGATGGGGCACTATTCCTCCAACTAATACCAATGACGGGGCACTATTTCTCCAACTAATACCAATGATGGGACACTATTCCTCCAACTAATACCAATGACAGGGCACTATTTCTCCAACTAATAACAATGATGGGGCACTATTCCTCCAACTAACACCAATGAAGAGGCACTATTCCTCCAACCAATACCAATGATGGGGCACTATTTCTCCAACTAATACCAATGATGGGGCACTATTCCTCCAACAAATACCAATGATGGAGCACTAATACTCCAACTAATTCCAATGATGGAGCACTGATCCTCCAACTAATACCAATAATGGGGCACTATTCTTTCAACTAATACCAGTGATGGAGCACTATTCCTCCAACTAATAACAATAATGGGGCACTATTGCGCCAATTATTACCAATGATGGGGCACTATTCCTCCAACTAATACCAGTGATGGAGCACTATTCCTCCAACTAATACCAATAGTCAGGCACTATTCCTCCAGCTAATACCAATAGTCAGGCACTATTCCTCCAACTAATACCTATAGTGGGGCACTAGTCCTCCAACTAATACTAATAGTGGGGCACTATTCCTCCAGCTAATAACAATAGTGGGGCACTATTTCTCCAGCTAATACCTATGATAGGCCACTATTCTTTCTTCTATCAACCACAAGTGCTATGCAATTAATTCTTACTGACCACCAAGTTTAAGGCATTGTTAAAGTCTACTGATGCCAGGACATTTTATATTCCCACTGACCCATATACGGTCACCCTAAACTCTGAAGGACAATAAACTGGCCCTTTGTTTTAGACATTTTGGAGACCCCTGGTTTATTGGTTTTCAATGGTATGAATTGAATATCCAGACCTCTGGGGACCCGCTTCGCGCGCGACCTACGCTTTCCCCGACTTGTTCATTCCCCGACTTAGTTGGGGTAGGCGGTACACTTTGGTGGGGGTCAGCCACGCCCACTGACCTTTGACCTCTGGGGACCCGCCCTCTGACCTTTGACCTCTGGGGGAGGTCCCTGTTCAAGAGCCTGGGTCCTAGCCTTGTTCTTAAAGGGAGAACCCTAACCCTAACCCTAACCCTAACCCAACCCCTAACCCAACCCCTAACCCTAACCCTAACCCTAACCCTCTAACCCTAACCCTAACCCTAACCCTCTAACCCTAACCCTAACCCTAACCCTAACCCTAACCCTCTAACCCTAACCCTAACCCTAACCCTCTAACCCTAACCCTAACCCTAACCCTAACCCTAACCCTAAACCCTAACCCTAACCCTAACCCTAACCCTAAACCCTAACCCTAACCCTAACCCTAACCCTAACCCTAACCCTAACCCCCTAACCCTAACCCTAACCCCCTAACCCTAACCCTAACCCTAACCCTAAAACCCTAACCCTAACCCTAACCCTAAACCCTAAACCCTAAACCCTAACCCTAACCCCTAACCCTAACCCTAACCCTAACCCTAACCCTAAACCCTAACCCTAACACCCTAACACCCTAACCCTAACCCTAACCCTAACCCTAACCCAAGCCCTAACCCTAACCCTAACCCTAACCCTAACCCTAACTGGTCAAATTCCACCTTTTTTGGCATCAGAACAAAGACACTTGGGGGGTCAATGTGTTTATATGACCAGTCAGGTACAGTGCACAAATACCAGTGCTACAGTAAAACATCATTTCTTTATACGGAATTATAGTTATTTCTTTTTATCACCTACATTAAATCTTACTCACATAATGACTCTTTAAATTTGACTGAAAAAATGTTTTACTTCCTCAAACAAGAGGCCATTTGTGCAATACACCTCATGATCAGCAATCATCCACCTTCGTGGTATCTTACACAATACTGGAAACAACACAGCTGTTTATCTGCTGAAAATGCTTTACTGAAACGAATGAAATTACGAAGAAACTGCTGTGACTTAGATGCATGCTTAAAGCTACACTCCAATGAAACACTTTTGATGTGGCTTTGGTGACGTAGGTCATTGGTGGTTCCTACTTTCATCCCAGGATTCCCAGCTTTTATCTTCTGCACCTGACTGTCCCACTATCTAATATCTGATGGTTTCTTGTATGTTCCTCTTCTGGGTGGTCCTGAGTCCAAGTGTGGTAAGGCCAGCATATTCATAGGTTTGCCCACTCTCTGTAACCCTACCCTTCCCTTCCCCATCGTAGTGGGAGATGAAAGCTGCATGGCTCAGAGGCTTGTGACAAGAGGCTGCAGTTCCAGCTTGCAGCTCTGTGAAAAGCCTATTGAAGGTGGAAGGTTAATTTAAAGCATATCTAAACCCAGAACGTATAACCCAAAAATTTGGTATATTGTATATTTCCAGTCCTTAGATGTGGGTGCGGCATTAGTTTAGGGTTTTTAACTTTATTTTTACCTGGTGATTCTGCTAGTAACACACTTCCTGCCGTAGGGTGATAACGTTTACTCACCGTATGCACCTATAGAAAGCAGCCAGAGGCATTAATATTCGAGTATAGAAGGAATGTCCATACATGAATATGTGTTCTCACTTAACTGTAAATCCTCCGTGACCTATCACTTTAACAAACGAGCAGAATCTTCAGCGTAGAGCTCCACATGCAAGGTTAGACATTCTGCAGCAGTCATTTCAGCAAACAGCGCAAATACACATCTTTTAAACCATCTTCCCTCTACTTCTCTGCTCCTCTCCTTGGGAGCACCACAAAGTTGGGACCATCTTCCCTCTACATCTCTGTTCCTCTCCTTGGGAGCACCACAGAGTTGGGACCATCTTCCCTCTACATCTCTGTTCCTCTCTTTGGGAGCACCACAAGGTTGGGACCATCTTCCCTCTACATCTCTGTTCCTCTCTTTGGGAGCACCACAAAGTTGGGACCATCTTCCCTCTACATCTCTGTTCCTCTCCTTGGGAGCACCACAAAGTTGGACCCATCTTCCCTCTACTTCTCTGCTCCTCTCCTTGGGAGCACCACAAAGTTGGGACTATCTTCCCTCTACATCCCTGTTCCTCTCTTTGGGAGCACCACAAGGTTGGGACCATCTTCCCTCTACTTCTCTGTTCCTCCCTTTGGGAGCACGACAAATTTGGGACCATCTTCCCTCTACATCTCTGTTCCTCTCTTTGGGAGCACAACAATGTTGGGACCATCTTCCCTCTACATCTCTGTTCCTCTCCTTGGGAGCACCACAAGTTTGGGACCATCTTCCCTCTACATCTCTGTTCCTCTCCTTGGGAGCACCACAAAGTTGGGACCATCTTCCCTCTACATCTCTGTTCCTCTCCTTGGAAGCACCACAGAGTTGGGACCATCTTCCCTCTACATCTCTGTTCCTCTCTTTGGGAGCACCACAAGGTTGGGACCATCTTCCCTCTACATCTCTGTTCCTCTCTTTGGGAGCACCACAAGGTTGGGGCCATCTTCCCTCTACATCTCTGTTCCTCTCTTTGGGAGCACCACAAGGTTGGGACCATCTTACCTCTACATCTCTGTTCCTCTCCTTGGGAGCACCCCAAGGTTGGGACCATCTTCCCTCTACATCTCTGTTCCTCTCCTTGGCAGCACCACAAAGTCTGTTTTTGGAACAGACTGGCACTTTCCCATGTTTACGTATTTCAAAGCATTCCGTTTTTCTCAGTTAAAAGACTAGCAGCTGAGGGTCAGAGGGGTAAATGTGCTCTCATTAGTACACCAGTCTCTTCCCAATATCTGTGTTGAAGCTCTGCCCAGCTGGGCACGCACAAAATGGCACACTCATTCCCAGGCTTCTTCCATTACTCACATCAGAGGACTCTGTCCAGGCCTCCAATGCCATATGCACCCCGCTGAAGGACCCACAGTAGAAGGTCAGAGGAGACAGGGTGACTACAGCTGTTCCTACTGTGTTCTGTACTGCCTTGCCTGGGACTTCAGCCTTGCAAAGGGCCCTTTAGTTTGGTGCTGCAGGAGACTATATCTTAGCAGCTCTGTGGTATCTCACTCCCATTCTCCATCTACTCTGGGCTCCACCCACCACTGGATTTATGTGGGCACTAACTCCACCCATTACATCACTGGAGTAGGGATTTCTCAAAAGGGGAGCTAACACCTGCTTATGATTTCCCTACTAGGCCATATTGGCAACAGAGTCATCTAGTGGCACCTGTGAACACTGAAGCTAAAGAGGAGTTAGAGGGATAGCGTGAAATGGAAGGCAACACAAAGGAATGTGAGGACCCCATTTGAGAGGCACACAGTGAGGACTAAAGCCTGGAAGGAAATGAGACCATGATTTTGGAACAGACTGGCACACAGCAACCTCTCTCTCTGTCATTACCCTAAAATGTGACCAGTTGCAAACTGTGCATTGTTACTCCATAGCTGTGGACTACATATCCATATGTGTGAGACTAATGATACCAGAGAATTGGGACAGTACTATACTAGTTGGGCAGAATTATGCACTGAAGTTTTGTACCATGTTATTAATATCTATAAAAATCTTGCAAGGTGAAGAGTTAACGAAAGCCACTTTACCTCCATGCAGTGGCGTAGCTTGGGGGGGCAGGGGGAATGTGGCCCCGGGGAGCAACATTGGGGGGGGCGAAATCCCGCACCAGTTTGTGTCACTTTTCGAAATTCTGTGAAATTCTATTAACTGTGTCACCGGGACCCCGGCTGCCATTTTGCGCCCTGTGATTGGGCGAATGTGGTCATGTGCTGCGGCGGGCTGGCCAGTCTTTGAACGCGGGCGGCGCATGCGCGAAGGCTGCTCCTGGAGTCCCGCCCGCGCTTCCTTAAGCCGCCGCCATCTTCTCTTCCACCCTTCCTCCTGAGTCCTGACCGCGCCGGATCTGGAAGGAAAGGAAGTGCAGTGGGACTTCATCTGGGACTGAGTGGGAATCATTCCCAAGCTAATCGATGGACAACAAAAAACGGAGGTGAATCACGAGTGAGCCTGTGAGGGAGGCAGGGAGCCATCTTAGATCATGGGATCAGCCGCCGGTCAGCAGCACTGCAGTTAGGGAGAGTCACGCCACTGCACCGCCACGCCATGCCAGGTGTTGTTAACGCCATTGCCAGCCAGCACACACGCAGCATCATGCCTGCGGGCCTAAGTACAGTTACATGCCAAAAGCCTCCTCTTAGCCCCCCCTTCCTACTGCTGCAGGATTAATAATTTACAGGCTGCGTAGAGTATTGTGTAGTGGTCTGTGTGTATTGTATAGTGTAGTGTTATTGTGTAGTTTGTGTAGTGTAGTGGACAGTATAGGAGTCAGGTATGTTAGTGATGATATCCACATAGGATGAAACATGTCAGGCTGGCTGGTGGAAGCACGCTGAGAGCCGCGGATTTGTTACCTTTTTACATGCCTTTGATGATCTTGTACACCTGTAAGTAGACTACAATAAATGCTGTATGTTTTTACATTACGGGCTTCACTATGTCAGTCTCTTTCTTCATATTTGGGTTATACCATCTGCTGAGACTTGTCTAGCATCCATGCACATCGTTTAAGTTCTGGAATTTGCTCTGTTACCAATGCTGATGATTGTTCCTGTGATTGATCCATCCGATATGGAGTGTTTTGCCTCAACATCAACCCTCTGCATTGATTACATCGCCCATTACCTTTCACTTTCTGGTAAGCAGATTGTGAGCACGTTGGTGTGGTGTGCCTTTTTGTGTACACTGAAGTTTGGTGGTGGTTTCACAGCAATCTTGCATCTATCACATGCTAACTGTGTTTTATACTTGGACCTTTTTTTTTTTTGCCACATTGATTTTCACTGAATCACATTAAAGCGCTGCATTTTTTGGATTATATATTTTTGTTTGCTATCAACAGACTGTGCTAGCTGCTATATTCACTTCATTTTCACCATTTTTTAGTTAGCGCAGATATTTTGGTTTTATCTGTATATGTTAGTGTAGCGGTCAGTGTGTATTGTGCAGCGGTCAGTGAGTATTGTGTAGCGGTCAGTGGGTAGTGTATTGTGTAGTTTGTGTAGTGATCAGTATAGGAATCAGGTAGGTTATTGTGGTGTGTGTGGTGTGTAGTGGTCTGTGGGTAGAGTATTGTGTAGCGGTCAGTGTGTATTGTGTAGCGGTCTGTGGGTAGTGTATTGTGCAGTGGATAGTGTAGTTTGTGTAGTGGTTAGTATAGGAGTCAGGTAGGTTAGTGTAGTGTAGTGGTCAGTGTGGTGTGTATTGGTCTGTGGGTAGAGTATTGTGTAGCGGTCTGTGTGTATTGTGTAGTGTAGTGGGTAGTGTAGTGTATTGTGTAGTTTGTGTAGTGTAGTGGTCAGTATAGGAATCAGGTAGGTTTGTGTAGCAGTCAGTGTGTATTGTGTAGTGGTCTGTGGGTAGTGTATTGTATAGTGCAGTGGGTAGTGTAGTGTATTGTGTAGTTTGTGTAGTGTAGTGGTCAGTATAGGAGTCAGGTAGATTAGTGTAGTGTAGTGGTCAGTGTGGTGTGTATTGGTCTGTGGGTAGAGTATTGTGTAGCAGTCTGTATTGTGTAGTGGGTAGTGTATTGTGTAGTTTGTGTAGTGTAGTGGTCAGTATAGGAGTCAGGTAGGTTAGTGTAGAAGGCAGTGTGTATTGTGTAGCGGTCTGTGGGTAGTGTATTATATAGTGTAGTGGATAGTGTATTGTGTAGTTTGTGTAGTGTAGTGGTCAGTATAGGAGTCAGGTAGGTTAGTGTAGCGGTCAGTGTGTATTGTGTAGCGGTCAGTGTGTATTGTGTAGCGGTCTGTGGGTAGTGTATTGTGTAGTTTGTGCAGTGGTCAGTATAGGAATCAGGTAGGTTAGTGTGGTGTATTGTGTGGTGCGTAGCGGTCTGTGGGTAGGTTATTGTGTAGCGATCTGTGGGTAGAGTATTGTGTATTGGATAGTGTAGTTTGTGTAGTGTATTGTGTAGTGGTTAGTATAGGAATCAGGTAGGTTAGTGTAGTGGTCAGTGTGGTGTATTGTGTATTGGTCTGTGGGTAGAGTATTGTGTAGCGGTCAGTGTGTATTGTGTAGTTGTCTGTGGGTAGTGTATTGTGTAGTTTGTGTAGTGGTCAGTATAGGAATCAGGTAGGTCAATGTAGTTTAGTGGTCAGTATAGGCATCAGGTAGGTTAGTGTGGTGTGTATTGTGTAGTGTAGTGTATTGCATAGTGTAATAGTGAGTATAGGAATCAGTCAGTGTAGTGTAGTGGTCGATGTAGGAATCAGGTAGGTTAGTGTAAGGTTCAGTATAGGAATGAGATAGGTCAGTGTGGTGTGTAGTGCACTGCTAAGTGTATTGTATAGTGTAGTGGTCAGTATAGGAATCAGGTAGGTTAGTGTGTAGTGTAGTGGTCAGTATAGGAATCAGGTAGGTCAGTGTAGTTTAGTGGTTGATGAAGGAAACAGGTAGGTTAGTGTAAGGGTCAGTATAGGAATGAGATAGGTTAGTGTATTGTATAGTGTAGTGGGCAGTATAGGAATCAGGTAGGTTAGGGTTTAGTGGTCGATGTAGGAATCAGGTAGGTCTGTGTAGTTGTCAGTGTAGGAATTATGTAGGTCAGTGTAGAGGTTAGTGTAGTGCTCAGTATAGGAATCAGGTAGGTCAGTACTATTGTAGAACGGGAAGGGATTCTGAGTGCAAAAAGTCAACAGGTTAGGGGGCGCAAATTACTTGCCTTGCCCCGGGCGCTGACAACCCAAGCTACGCCACTGCCTCCATGTAATACTTGAAGGCTACAGGCAGTAAATTCCCACGATGATTCACTGACTCTCATGCTCCATCTATACATGAAGGATCCTGTAATTAGTAGGTTTGGGATAGGGGCAGTGGTGATCAATTAAACGGGTCATTTGAAAGCAGTGATGAGGTAGACCCCCAGGCGCACAAGCTAAAACGCCTGGTTACCTGTGTTGCACATGCCCCAGCTATAGTCGTGACCAAATATTATTTGCATATGGACCACCATAGTAAAGAGAACTCTGTAGAAAGTGTGGAGTGCTCTTGTAGGCAGGTGCAGTCTATTTTCTCCACTACAGGTGGCGCTCATCTGCAGCAGCAATGCAGGTGGAGGAAGAAGCCAATTGGATGCTGGCACCCCATGTGACTTTGGCAGCCATCTTGGGTCAGGCAAAATCAATTTAAGACCCTGGCTAATGGGTTTGGTGCGCATTTCGCGCGTGGGTAACGTAGGTATAGGTCACCCGTCTGGCAGGGAAAGTACTTTGCTTCAGGTACAAGTTCTGGAGGTGTAGGGAAAATGCAGGGATGCGCTATCCTTTCTGGAAGACTCCCCACTTGAGTACAGGACGGGCCAGGCTATATTCCACCCCTCGAAAAGACGCTGTTGGCACACCTGAGGCCTATTGTTACTGAGACACCTCCTGCTGTAAGTGATCCCAGTCGGGTTGCCTCCCCACCAGGCCTGTTCTGTATTGCTAAACTCCAGTTACAATATACTTCAGTTTCCCTGCACCTGGACTCTAAATGTTTTTCAGCTGCTGCACCATGCTGCACTCACCCACACTCCTATCCAGGCCTAGTGTCTGCAAAGAAAATCAACAAGTGACTGTAATGGAAACCAGTGGGATGTGCCCGCCGTCCTGGCAAGGCTGCTGAACAAGAGCTCCAGGAACTGGCTTAATAACCCAACACAAGGGTGTCCTTCTACAGACAGACATTGAACGATGGTCCTCACATTTCTCTGCATAGTGTAAAACATATTGAAAGGGAAGTATTCTATCCCCATCCCTATCTGCTGTCCTCGCAGTCAGCTAAACATGGCAAAAAAAAGTTTGGGACCTACAAAAGGGTTAATTATCTCCTCTTTCTTTGTGGTGGCTCTGGCCACGGAGTTAAATGACACTTCCTGCTAAATTTCTGAGAGGATTATTTATATTAACTTGACTTCTGGTTCAGTAATATTTCCTTTTGTGCGGTTCACCTCTTCTATCTACAAGCAAAACATGCCATTTGATATGACTTAGTTATGACTAAACAAAATGTCCACGGCCCCCAATTCCTATAAGTTCTAAGATATCCTGAGAAACAGACCTTTTTTTTTCCTCTTTCCTCAACCCTCAAACTTATCTTCTGCTAGTTTTGGTTATTTTATAATGCAGTTATTCTGTAACTTACATATATACAGGAGCATAAAAAGCCTTTGATTCTAGCTAGGCCAGTTCTCTCTGTAGCGCCCACCCCATTTAGGGGTGCTATATACCCAAATTTAGGGGCTGGTCTCTGAGATAGTAGTTGGGCTCAGACCGTTCTCAATTTATAGGTTGTGCTACTTTATTTCTCCAGGTGGTATACTGGTGTGCAGTTCCCCGTGGCCTGTAGGTGGCACTGCCATAACGGGTCAGGGTTGAACCATCAGTACTAGTGCTGTGCCTTGGGGTGTCCTCTCTCGGCAGCGGTACAGTGGGCATGGTTGGCCTGCTGTGCATGCTGGGAGAGCATACATAAGGGGCAGACGCCGCCTGGTGGGGGTCTTCGGAGGAGGAAAGGAGTCGGAGTCCAAGTGCATGGCGCATGGCCCTCCAGGCCATGGGGCCACGTGTGCATCAGCCCCAGGCACCTTTAATCCTGGGGCTGCATCTTCAACACTGGGCCCAGCACCTTTAGCTGGAGCCCACTTCTGGGAAGAGGAATCCCAGGGTGTCCCTCGCGAGGGAGCCCGCTTCTAAGAAGAGGAGGCCAGGGGAGGACCTTTCTGATGGACCGGTGAGAGTTCACGGTGAAGGAAGGGGCCCGGTAACTTTCTGGAGGGATTCATCTATCCACCAAGGGCCTAGTAATGTGCTGCTGCTGGCACCTGTCCTTATATTGCTAAGCTGAGAGGTTCGGGGTCTTATAGATTCTGTGGCAGAGAGTCTCCCGATCGTATTTAGGAAAAGAACCTGATTAAACGTCCGAGCATCACTTTGGCTGCTAGGATCCACTTTGCAGGAGACTATCCAGGTGAGCTAAACCTACTCTAGGATAGAGTAGCGATTGTAATATCTACTTGTGCCTGGACTAACCTCCCTAAACCTTGCTGTCCTGTCTCTCATCCACCCTTTCCTATCTGCTGAACATTGAGAGAAAATAAACTCAACGTTGGAGTTTAGAGTGGTGTGGACATTGGAATTACTTGGGGGGAGAACAGAGACTTGTCCCTATATCCTAGGAGACGAGAACCAACTGATAGAAGAACCTAGCTGTGGGACCCAAATACATAACACCGCTCAACCTCCTCAACCAGGAGGGTACGGGCATATAGTACAGTGTGCCTTTTTCCTGCAAGTGAGCCAAAGGTAGGGAAAAGGGTCCGTGTGCTACATCTCCTTACTTTCAGATTTTCTTAATGTCCTATTAGTTCAGTTTACACCACAGCATGGAGTGATGTGAGCTGAAATAAAATCAGAATGTGGGTAGGGTGCATCGTGGTGCACCGGTGGCAAAAAATACACTCAGAGGCCAAGATGGATGAAAACAGTATATTAAAAGAGTTCCAACAGTGTACAGTCAGGTCCAATGGATACCACAGCCGACCTGAGCCACTTGCAATCAGTAGCAGAGGATCATGATCTTGAAATAATGCCAACAGCTTCTGCAGCGAGGGGCAGGAATGCAGCCTGGCTGGTCCACACCCAAACAGAAGGCTTCCTTAATGGGGATAGCATAGTCCCTGCACTTTCCTACTCCTCAGGAACCTTTCTCTGCTGCTATGCGCTCTCCCTGCCAGGAAGCTGGAATGCCCAATAACTGTTTTTCCGTATTGCAAAGAATCCATTCCTGGGGTGTGGCACCATGTTTTGGTTTAGCTGCAGCATTTGGGGGCATCTGGAATATCTAATGGGAACATCTCATTATAGTCGTTTTAATTTTTTTTGTTATTTAGAATGAAGCCACTATTGGGGAGATTTACTAAAACTGGAGCGCTCAGAATCTGATGCATGGTAGCCGATCTGCTTCTAACTTCAGCTTGTTAAATTAAGCTTTGACAATAAAACATGGAAGGTGATTGGTTTCTATATAGAGCTGCACCATATTTTGCACTCTCTAGGTTTGGTAAATAATCCCCTATATGTGAACTGTAAACTTCTGAATGGAGCCCATTGTTGGCTTTTTTTAAATTTACTCAATTTCATATTCTGTAAACAGTCTAGCCACTAGTTATTATTATTCATTTAAGCAGTGCCAACATGTCCTAACACTAAACCCAGTGGCGGTGCATCCATTGTGGGCACAGGAGTGCCGCCCCCTCCCTCCTGCACCCATCAATCAACAATACATAGATTCATGCATTGCATGAATCTATGTATTGTCGCCTCTGCCGCCCACTATTCAGGTGTCCGCCCCCCTGTTGAGCGCCGGCCATCTGAATAACAGCGGTGGGTATGTTTTGAAAGTGCCTTATTAGAGCGAGACGCTCTAATAGGCTTCCCGATTACAGACTATGGGCTCTAATTGGCTTCCAAATGGTTAACCAGAGGGCGCACAGGCTGTGCGTTTCCTGGTTAAACAGTGCTGTGTTAAGGAATCGCTTCCCTAACACTGACCCGCCTCTCAGCCAATCAGGTGCACCAGGTCTGGTTACCGGTCACCTGATTGGCTGAAGCGACATCGAGGGCGGGAGAAGACATCGAGGGAGCATGGAGGAGGATGGCGCTGACCCGAGGAAGGTAAATGCCAGGCTGGGGGGAAACTGGCTGCATTTGGGGGCACAAACTGGCTGTATTTGGGGGAACAAACTGGCATCATTTGGGGGCACAAACTGGCTGCAATTGGGGGCACAAACTGGCTGCATTTGGGGGGACAAACTGGCTGCATTTGGGGGCACAAACTGGCTGCAATTGGGGGCACAAACTGGCTGCATTTGGGTGGATAAACTGGCTGCATTTGGGGGCACAAACTAGCTGCATTTGAGTTGACAAACTGGCTGCATTTGGGGGCACAAACTGGCTGCAATTGGGGGCATAAACTGGCTGCAATTGAGGGGACAAACTGGCTGCATTTGAGGGGGCAAACTGCATTTGAGGGGGCAAACTGGCTGCATTTGGTGGCAAACTGCCTGCATTTGAGGAGACAAACTGCATTTGAGGGGGCAAACTGGCTGCATTTGGGGGCAAACTGGCTGCATTTGGGGGCAAACTGGCGGCGTTTGATGGGCACAGTGGCTGCCTTTAATGGGCACAGTGGCTACGTTTAATGGGCACAGTGGTGGCAATTGATGGGGTTTTTTTTTCAGTTTGTTTGCGCCTCCCCAAAAATTTTGAGCACCAGCCGCCACTGACTAAACCATTCATATCAGGGCTTATACAGTATAAGCAGCAGAGCTTACAATCTAATAGCTAATCTAATAGAGACTACCACAATGCCATAAGCACTAGTGAAGGATAATCTAGGTAGAAACCAAAGAACCTACTAATATATTTGTGGCTGTGGGAGGAAACTGATCAGTGACACTTAAATGTAACCATCATTTATGGTTTTGTGTTAAGTTAAAGTAAAATAAGGCCATTGTCACCAGTGAGAAATTCCAGGGACATCTCTCCAGGGCTTGGGGCTATTGCAGGAGACTCTGGACAAGTGATGACTTCACATTCCCAAATTCATTAACCACACTTGTTTGTTCTAAGCAGTAAAATAGGGTTACATCCCCTCCATAAAGCATACATGCATTGCATGCTTACAAAACTGTTCTGTGAATGTTAATTACTTTGAAATCTACACAATAGACCACATTGATCTGCATCCTCAACAACAACGCCAACATGTCTCAGTGCTGTAAAAGATTTATACATATTGGAGTGGTACCATATAACAGGATCGGGTCCTAATGGTGATGTTCATGGATATGTAAAGCAATGTAACTGATCTCACATCAGGTACAAAATGGCACACAGGTGACTAGAACTCCTATGAGAGAACACAATATTCTTGGCTTTAATCAGAAAAGCATAAAGGACAACATTTACCCAATGCTTCATCCCCAAGGATAGGAATGGTATGTGTAGCACCCTCTAGGTAGGTAGGTGCTAGAGGTAGGATTTTTGTGGACAGGTAAATTTAGGCAGGCCTGGCTGGCAGTCAGGCCTGTTTGTTTTGTTTCATTCTGGGCTGAGAGTGGCTCAGGGTAGCAGCTGGTAGCAGAAGATTCTGGGAAGAGAGAAGGAGTGGAGAGGTGGAGCTGTCTGGGGTAGTGATGAGCCGAACACCCCCGGGTTCAGTTCGCACCAGAACCCGCGAACGGACCGAAAGTTCGCACAAACTTTAGAACCCTATTAAATACAATGGATGCAAACGTTCGAAATCTAAAGTGCTAATTATAACGACTATTATGCATGTTATTGTCCTAAAAAGGGTTTGGGAACCCGGGTTCTGCACCAGGGGACATGTATCAATGCAAAAAGAAGTTTTAAAAACGGCCGTTTTTCGGGAGCAGTCATTTTAATGATGCATAAAGTGAAAAAAAAAAAGTCAAATATTCCTCTAAATATCGTACCTGGGGGGTGTCTAAAGTATGCCTGTGAAGTGCCACATGATTCCCGTGTTTAGAACTGTCCCTGCACAAAATTACATTTCTAAAGGAAAAAAAGCCATTTAAAACTGCTTGCGGCTTTAATGTAATGTCTGGTCCCGGTAATATGGATGAAAATCTTTAAGAAAAATGGCATAGCTACCCCATCACCTCCCCCCCTACCCCAGCCCATTACCCCCCTTTGGGTCTTGTATGGATATTAAGGGGAACCTTGCACACAAAATAAAAAAGGCCCTATATACTCTGGACAGCCGTATACAGGCGGTGCATACAAGACAGGGACTGTAGGTTTGTTCTTATGTAGAATCTGTTTGTAATTTTGAACAGGTATATTGTTTAAGTGTAGCTCCAGGCAAAAAATCTATTTTTAAGCTTTTTGTAAAACATAGGGAAGGGTTATCACCCCTGTAACATTTGTTTTGCTGTCTGTGCAGTGTGCACCTGTTCAGAACAGTTCACCTCACTTTCCGTCCTAATGACAAATGTTTTTTGAAAATTTGGGTTTTTTATTGAAACAAGAATTGGTGATAAAGCATCAGTGGAGAGGAGACACTTTTTTTTCCCATATTAACTCTTACAGGAGAGAATTTGCCTTCCTAGGGATAGATTTCCTCTCACTTCCTGTTGTATCCTTCAGTTTGCAAGGAGGAGTCGTTTGTAAGTTGGATGTTTGAAAGTAGGGGGCTGCCATATATACTCAGCTGAAATGTGCCCCTTACATGTTGGTGTTGCCACAACACTGTGAGCCCTCACAGTTACTCTTGGTGGGCGCATGAATGGGCCCTGCTGTGAATTATTAGATCAAGAATTGTAATTGCATGCCCCTGTTAAACAGGGGCTGAAAAATTGGGTCTTTGGTGGTGGTGGTGGTGGTGTTGACACAACACTGTAAGGCCTCACAGTTAAGCCCCGTACACACGATCGGTTAACCTATGGATTTTCATCCGATGGATTTGTCCATCGGATATCCGATGAAACTGTTTTCCATCAGTCTTGCCCACACACCATCAGTCAAAAAACCGACCGTTCCAAACGCGGTGACGTAAAACACTCCGATGAGCCAAGAAAAATTAAGTTCAATGCTTCTGAGCATGCGTCGACTTGATTCTGAGCATGCGTGGGTTTTTTATCCATCGGAAAATTTTAAAACAAGTTCTATTTTTTAAAACCGATGGAAAAAAGACCGATGGGTACCATACACGATCGGTTGGTCTGATGAAAACCATCCATCGGATGGTTTTCATCAGTCAAACCGATCGTGAAAAATTGGGCCTTAGGCACTGGTGCTGGTGCCACGACACTGCAACCTCTCCCAGATACTCTAGTTGGAGTGCAGGAATGAGCCCTGCTGCAAAGCATTGCATATAAAATTGTAATAACACGCCCCTGTTAAACAGGGGCTGAAAAATTGGGCCTTAGCCACTGGTGCTGGTGCCACGACACTGCAACCTCTCCCAGATACTCTAGTTGGAGTGCAGGAATGAGCCCTGCTGCAAAGCGTTGCATAAAAAATTGTAATTATATGCCCCTGTTAAACAGGGGCTGAAAAATTGGGCCTCAGCCACTGGTGGCGGCACCCAGAAACAAAAATGTTCTTCCAAGCTATCATCATCAATCGGATCATTGAGGAGGAGGAGGATAGTCAGTCAACATAACAGGACAGTCTCTCAGCATCAGCATTAGTCTTGAAGGGATGTGACATTTGAAAATAAATTAGTCTGTTATATCAGCTTCAGGTGTTTGGTAGCTGGTGGTGATCCAAGACTGGTTCATCTTTATGAAGGTCAGTCGATCAACCGAGTCGGTGGACAGGCGCACCCTGTGATCCGTGACAAATCCTCCAGCAGCACTGAATGTGCGTTCTGAAAGAACGCTGGATGCAGGACAGGCCAGTAGCTAAATTGCATACTGTGCAAGCTCTGGCCAGTGATCCATCCTCAAGACCCAGTAAGCCAGAGGATTTTCGGTGGGGAAGGTGTCCAAGTCTGACCTTGCCCCTAGGTATTCCTGCACCATGTATATCAGACGCTGGCGATGGTTGCTGGAACCCATCATACCTTGGGGATGCGGACTAAAGAATTGTCTGAACGCATCGGTCAGACGGCCACCTTCCCCACTGTTGTGTTACACTATGTGATTATTCTTGCTCTGTGTCTTTAAGATCTGTCCCCTTCTTTCTAGCTGAACGCTCTCTCTCACCGTAGTTCTTTATATATCTCCTCCACTTCCTGATTCTGGTCATTACTCCTGTATTTCTTCCATGCTAAACATCTTACATGTGGCTTACAACTGCAACGTTTTTCTACCTATGAATATCCATCATTAAACGGAACATTCAAAAGGATTCATCGTCTGTCGTCCTAACTGTGAGTTTATTCATTGAGTTAAACTGCCTGTATCGATGCAAGGGATGAATATCAAAGCAGCTTGAGTAAGGCCTACTTAAACCTGGAGATAAAGTTTATCGCTTTGTAGTTGAGACAGAACACCCACCGCTCCTTCTTTGACTGACCGAAGCCTCAGCAACTCGTTGTCCAGGACCAGGAGTTTGTAACCTCCCAGTCTCTGGGAACGCGTTGCACAGACCTTTCTGCAAGGCCTCCCGGAGTTGTCTCATCCTCTGCTCCCTCTGCGACGGTAAGATAAGGTCCGCAACCTTACCCTTGTACCGTGGATCAAGGAGAGTGGCCAGCCAGTAATGGTCCCTCTCCTTGATCCGAAGAATACGAGGATCCTTCCGCAGACTTTGCAGGATCAGGGAGGCCATGCAGCGTAGGTTAGCTGAGGCATTCGGTCCGGAGTCCTCTGGGTCACTAAGGACGACATGATCCGCAGCCACCTCCTCCCAGCCACGTACAAGTCCACTGGTTTCTTGGAACTGTAAATCATCCCTAAAAGACTGCTGCTGATGATGCTGTGTGCCAGGCTCCACCTCCATGCTGACACAATCCTCCTCCTCCTCTTCCTGTGCGATGGGTGGGACAGAAGGAATACTGTCTGGGTAAAGGGGGCCTTGAGAGGCAAGGAAGTCCTCCTCTTCCTGCCTCTGTTCTGCCTCAGAGTATGTTCCAACAGGTGGACAAGAGGTACAGTGTCACTGATGCATGCACTGTCACTGCTCACCATCCTTGTGGCCTCCTTAAATGGTGCCAGGACAGTGCATGCATCCCTGATCATGCCCCACTGGCGTGGTGAAAAAAACCTGAGCTCCCTTGACCCTGTCCTGGTGCTGTAGTTGCACAGGTACTCATTGATGGCCCTCTGCTGCGTGTGCAGCCGCTGCAGCATGGCCAACGTTGAGTTCCACCTGGTGGGCATGTCACATATAAGGCGGTTCTTGGGCAGGTTCAACTCCTTTTGCAGCTCAGCCAGGCGAGCACTGGCATTATAAGATCTGCGGAAATGCACACAGACTTTCCTGGCCTGCCTCAGGACATCCTGTAAGCCCGGGTACCTGCCCAAGAACCGCTGCACCACCAGGTTAAGGACGTGAGCCACACAGGGCACATGGGTCAGTTGTCCCTGTCGGAGGGCGGAGAGGAGGTTGGTGCCATTGTCGCAAACCACCATTCCTGGCTTAAGCTGGCGTGGCATCAACCACCTCTCGGCCTGCTCCTGCAGAGCAGACAGAACCTCTGCCCCAGTGTGGCTCCTGTCCCCCAAACACACCAGCGCAAGCACGGCATGGCATCTTTTTGCCTGCGTACTTGCGTAGCCCCTTGAATGCCTACGGAGCACCGCTGGTTCCGAGGACAAAGCACAGGAAGAGGCCATGGAGGAAGAAGAAGAGGAGGGAGTGGAGGAGAGAGGTGTGTCACAACTAGTAGTATTATTTTGGAGGCGTGGCGGCGGAACAACCTCCAACACTACTGCACCTTGTCCTGCATCCTTCCCAGCTGCCAAAAGAGTGACCCAATGGGCCGTGAAAGAAAGGTAACGTCCCTGTCCATGCCTGCTGGACCATGAGTCAGCGGTAATATGCACCTTACCGCTGACCGCCCTGTCCAGCGAGGCCAAGACATTGCCTTCCACATGCCGGTAGAGAGCCGGAATCGCCTTCCGTGAGAAAAAGTGGCGTTTGGGAACCTGCCACTGAGGAACCGCACATTGCACAAACTCACGGAAGGGGGCCGAGTCTACCAACTGAAAAGGCAGCAGTTGAAGCGCTAGCAATTTAGCCAAGCTAGCATTCAACCGCTGGGCATGTGGATGGCTGGGAGTGAACTTCTTTTGTTGGTCCAGCAGCTGGGGCAGGGAAATTTGCCTGCTAGAATCGGACGTCGGTGTACTGCTAGCAGAGTGCCTGCAAGTACTTGGCTGTGACACACCTAATTCTACACCTTCATTCCTCTCAGTGCAGGTTTCAGAGAGGACTGAAGGTATAGTGGGGTTGGAGATCCCAGCTGATGCGGTGCAAGGAGAGGTCCGCTTTGTTCTTTGGTGTGGGTCTTTAAGGTAGGCTTGCCAACGAGCTGCATGGCAGGTCAACATATGTCTGGTCAAGCATGTGGTGCCCAAGCGGGTGATGTTTTGGCCACGCGATATACACTTGAGACATATGTTGCAAACAGCAGCTATGCGATCTGATGCACTCGACTCAAAAAAGGCCCACACCAAAGAACTTTTTGAATAACAGGCAGAGGCAGCGCCCTGCACAGGCGGAGCTCTGCCCTTACGCTGGCTCCCCGAGGGCATCCTGCCTCGTTGGAGATGTGCCTCCTCCTCATCCTCCTCCTCCTCCTCCTCTCTCCTATTAGGCACCCACGTGGAGTCAGTGACCTCATCATCCCCTCCCTCCTCATCACTGGAGCCAATCTGGCAGTATGCTGCAGCTGCTGGAACATGACTGCCAGATTGGTGTCCTTCTTGAGCATCCCCTCTCTCTGCTCTCACGCTACTGCCTTCCTCTAGCTGGGTATCATCATCAGACCCTTCGAAACGCTGGGCATCCTCTTGGAGCATGTACCCAACACTGTGCTCAAACAGTTCGGGGGACTCCTCAGGAGGACATGGTTGGTCTAGGGAAGGAGTGACTGATGATGACATTGATACCAGGGAAGAGGACGCTTTGGCAGCTGCTTTGCCAGTACCCTGAGCCTGGGTGAGAGAGGATGAGGAGGATGAGGAGGGCTTGGTCATCCACTCTACCAAGTCTTCGGCATGATGCGGCTCAACACGTCCTGCTGCCGAAAAGAAGGACAAGCGTGTCCCATGGCCACGTGCTGATGGCGATGCACCGCGTCCACGACCAGCACTGTTGTCTCTAGACACAGAGCCTGCTTGCCCTCTTTTATTGGCTCCTGACTGTCTGCCTCTCCTTGTTTGCCTTCCAGACATTCTAATGGCCTGCAGGGAGATGGGAAACCCAGCAATAAGGCCTAGCTTCAGGAGTATATTTTGCAGGAATCACACTACGCCTGCTGTAAGTGCTGCAAATGCCTGTTGGTGTAACACACCAGGAAAACACAGCAATACGGGCTAACTTCAGGTGTAATATAATCAGGAGGCACACTCCGCCCGCTGTAAGTGCTGCAAATGCCTGTTGGTGTAACACACCAGGAAAACACAGCAATACAGGCTAACTTAAGGTGTATAATGTGCAGGAGGCACACTCCGCCCGCAGTAAGTGCTGCAAATGCCTGTTGGTGTAACACACCAGGAAAACACAGCAATACGGGCTAACTTCAGGTGTAATATAATCAGGAGGCACACTCCGCCCGCTGTAAGTGCTGCAAATGCCTGTTGGTGTAACACACCAGGAAAACACAGCAATACAGGCTAACTTCAGGTGTATAATGTGCAGGAGGCACACTCCGCTCGCTGTAAGTGCTGCAAATGCCTGTTGGTGTAACACACCAGGAAAACACAGCAATACGGGCTAGGGGTGTGGAATTTAATCGCTGCATCGGTGCATCACAATTCGGGCGTCCCCAATGCGGCACCGATGCAGGGAAAGCTTTTAATCGATTACGGCGATGTCTAAGCCCCACCCCCTCCTCCCGGGAGAGCTGTTGCCTTATTTATTAATTTTTTTCCTATGACGCGCTCATGTGACTGCCCGGCCCGCCTCTCTGCTATCACGTCTCACGTCTCTCCTGGCATCAGAGACATGAAAGCAGAGAGGAGAGAGGGCAGTCACATGAGCGCAGCATGTATTGTACACACACACTGTTCCCTCTGTCTCTCGGCTATCGGAACTCCGCCCCCCCCTCAGCCCTGTACATTGCCGCTCTCTCCTAGTACTCACGAATGCAAATTCTTCTAATACCGCCCCGCCTCTCCAGCGCCGCTCACGCCTACTGTTTTTCCACGAATGCTAATGAGCAGAGGGCTGGAGAGGCGGGGCGGTATTAGGAGCATTTGAAATCGTGAGGAAGCAGCAATGTACAGGGCTGAGGGGGCGGAGTTCCGATAGTAGCCGAGAGACAGGGGGGAACAGAATTCGGCAGGGGGGACCATTCTGAATCTCGGCACAACAGGTATTATTTTTTTATACTTACCTGCTGACCTCCTGTACTATGTCCGCAGTCACTAACCATCTCCTGTAGCATGTGTGCAGTCACTGACCATCTCATGTAGCATGCCCGCAGTCTGACCATCTCATGTACTATGTCCGCAGTCTGACCATCTCATGTAGCATGTCCGCAGTCTGACCATCTCATGTAGCATGTCCGCAGTCTGACCATCTCATGTAGCATGTCTGCAGTCTGACCATCTCATGTAGCATGTCCGCAGTCTGACCATCTCATGTAGCATGTCCGCAGTCTGACCATCTCATGTACTATGTCCGCAGTCTGACCATCTCATGTACTATGTCCGCAGTCTGACCATCACATGTAGCATGTCCGCAGTCTGACCATCTCATGTAGCATGTCCGCAGTCTGACCATCTCATGTAGCATGTCCGCAGTCTGACCATCTCATGTACTATGTCCGCAGTCTGACCATCTCATGTACTATGTCCGCAGTCTGACCATCTCATGTAGCATGTCCGCAGTCTGACCATCTCATTTGGCATGTCCGCAGTCTGACCATCTCATGTAGCATGTCCGCAGTCTGACCATCTCATGTAGCATGTCCGCAGTCTGACCATCTCATGTAGCATGTCCACAGTCTGACCATCTCATTTGGCATGTCCGCAGTCTGACCATCTCATGTAGCATGTCCGCAGTCTGACCATCTCATGTAGCATGTCCGCAGTCTGACCATCTCATGTAGCATGTCCGCAGTCTAACCATCTCATGTAGCATGTCCGCAGTCTGACCATCTTATGTAGCATGTCCGCAGTCTGACCATCTCATGTACTATGTCCGCAGTCTGACCATCTCATGTAGCATGTCCGCAGTCTGACCATCTCCTGTAGCACGTCCACAGTCTGACCATCTCCTGTAGCATGTCTGCAGTCTGACCATCTCCTGTAGCACGTCCGCAGTCTGACCATCTCCTGTAGCACGTCCGCAGTCTGACCATCTCCTGTAGCACGTCCGCAGTCTGACCATCTCCTGTAGCACGTCTGCAGTCTGACCATCTCCTGTAGCACGTCCGCAGTCTGACCATCTCATGTAGCATGTCCGCAGTCTGACCATCTCCTGTAGCATGTCCGCAGTCGCTGATCATCTGTAGCATTTCCGCAGTCTCTGATCATCTCCTGTACTAGGTCTGCACTCTCTGACCATCTCCTGTACTATGTACAAGTTGTTGTCTGCTTTGTTTAGACTTTGCTACATGCAGGAAGTGTTGTCTTTTTTTTAAAAGAACAGATATAATAAAAAAAATTGAGTTCTCCTGACTGCTTAAATTTTTTTGGTGAAAACCATGCGCACTTGCGCTGTAATCGTGATGCATCGTGATGCATCGCGGAATCGAATCGAATCTTTGACCTGATAATCGTAATCGAATCGAATCGTGAGGCCAGTGAAGATGCGCACCTCTAATACGGGCTAACTTCAGGTGTATAATGTGCAGGAGGCACACTCCGCCCGCTGTAAGTGCTGCAAATGCCTGTTGGTGTAACACACCAGGAAAACACAGCAATACGGGCTAACTTCAGGTGTATAATGTGCAGGAGGCTTAGCAACAATGACACTGACACTGTCCCCTGCCTATCCTTCTCTCTCCCTGCACACAAGGTTTATCAAAGAATATGACACTGACACTCTCCCTGCCTATCCTTCTCTCTCCCTGCACACAAGGTTTAGTAAAGAATATGACACTGAGGCCTCGTACACACGACCGATTTTCTCGTCGTAAAAAACACGTCGTTTTTTTCGACGAGATTCTTGTTAAGCTTGTCGATTTTCTCGTCAAGCTTTCTATGCGTACACACTGTCATTTTCCAATTTCCTCGTGGTTCTCTGCGCTCACGTCCAGCACGTACGACGGCACTATAAAGGGGAAGATCTTTTTTCTTGGCGCCACCCCTTGGGCTGCTTTTGCTGATCTCGTGTTACCGCGTGTGAAGTAAAAGTTTGGGAAGAGACGATTCGCGCTTTTCAGTCTTCGTACTTTTCAGATCGTTTTCTGCGGTTCAGTTTGTGCTTGTGGGTTCGTATCTTGACTTTCAGGGCATCTAGGCAGGTCGTATCTGTTTTACAGTGCGTTATTGCCTGTTCGTTTCTGAATTTCAGTTCGTTATTCATAGGCCTTGCTGTTCTAAAGTGCGTTCTGTTCTGTACGTTCTGATTAGACGACCGTTTCCTAGCCATGTCGCCTGGACGTTCTCGTCGTCGAGTTCGTGCTGTGCGTGCGCTTGGTGTTGGTCTGCTTGTTTTGGACCAAGACCAGTCCATGAATGGTGTGAGGAGGAGTTCATGGACCAAGAATTGGTTGCTCCAGCGGGACCAATTCTGCCACATGCCTCTGCTGCGGGAGATCGTCGAGAATAATCCTGAGGACTACAGGAATTTTCTGAGGATGTCTGACCCCGTTTTTCAGGAACTGTTGGCTTTGGTGTCCCCCTATATTACCAGGAAGGACACCGTTATGCGGGAAGCCATCAGTGCTGAGCAGAGGCTCATCGCCACGTTGCGTTACCTGGCGACAGGGAGAAGTCTTCAGGACTTGAAGTTCACCACAGGCATCTCCCCCCAGGCTCTGGGCCTCATAATCCCAGACACCTGTTCTGCTATTATACAAGTCCTGCAGGAGGACTATATTAGGGTAAGTTTTCTCCCTTAACATCACATTTTATGTATTACATGTATGCTAATGTATTGTATTTCTTTCATCCTTCCCTAATTACCATGATTGTAATATGCTGAGAATGTCCCCTTTGTCCCCATGCATGTTGGAAGCTTTAGATTGCCCCTTTTTTATCCTCCCTAAATATTTCCCCTCACTAACTTTTCCAGCAGGGGCGCCTGTTGCTCCAAATGTTGGGGGGTTCCAACCCCAATTTCGGAAATAAACTTCCTCCTTTTTTGCTCTGTTGCCTAATAAACGCCCCCAGTTGTCCCCTCCAATGCAGCCATTTAGTCCCCTCTAATGCAGCCAGTTTCCCCCCAGCCCTGCACTTACCTTCTTGTGGTCAGCGCCATCCTTCTTCTGTCCTTGATGTCTTCTCCTTCCCTTCATGTTGCATCAGCCAATCATGTTACCATTAAACAGACTTGGTGAACATGATTGCCAGAGCAGCCTGTCAGTGTTTACACAAGGAATGCCCCCTCCTTGCGTCCCCGATTTTTCTTTGAGGAAGCCAATTACATCCCTCAGGTTGTAATTTGCAAGACTTTTTTAATACCTGTTTCTGCTCTGCAATTTTAACCCCCTAAATGACGCAATTATTCATATGTCGGTCGCTTTACAAGAGGCCATCCACCTGAATAGTGTGCGGCATAGACAATACATAGGTTCATGCAACGCATGAACCTATGTATTGTTCTGAGTGATGGGCACAGGAGAGAGGGGACAGTGCTCCAGCGCCCACTCTGGACGCACCGCCACTGCAATGCTATCCTGTGGCCAAACACATCTCCCCCCCCCCCAAAATAATTTAGTAATGGCCCATCAGAGGTGGTGATGAATATGATAAATGAGCCTTCCATTATACTTTTTTTACACACCTTAATAAACGTATAATTAGATTGATGTTGGTCTCTAATTTTTTGGTTTAGAATTTGCTTGTAATGTATGCCTTTGTTTTTCTAATATTATTTCATCTTGTTTCACTCCACAGCTTCCTTCCACGCCACAGGAATGGCAGACTGTGGCATCGGAGTTTGCCACGCGGTGGGACTTCCCCAACTGCGGTGGTGCCATAGACGGGAAGCACGTCCGCATCGTGCCGCCACCCCGCTCTGGGTCCTACTACTACAACTACAAGGGGTTTCATAGCATTGTGCTGATGGCGGTGGTGTCAGCACGGTATGAATTCCTCTATGTTGATGTAGGGAAGAATGGCCGGATGTCCGATGGGGGATCCTTCATCCAGACGGAGTTTGCCCTCCGTCTCCAGAGTGACGACCTTGCATTGCCACCGGATGCAGGGAATATTGAAGGACTCCCCTTTGTTTTCTTGGCTGATGAAGCCTTCGGACTCGGACGGCATCTTATGAGGCCATTTCCACAGAGGACCCTGACCCCAGAGAAGAGTGTGTTCAATTACCGGCTGGCCAGGGCCCGAAGAGTCGTTGAAAATGCCTTCGGCATAATGGCCAGCCGGTTCCGCCTTTTTATGACTTCCATCCACTTGGCGGACTACAAAATAAACTATGTAGTGTTATGCTGCTGTGTGCTACACAACTTTCTGAGCCAAAAATCTAATTCGTATATGGCCTCAGTTTTGCCAGAGGCTGGACTTTCCCCTGCAAATCCCCTTCCGGGCCTGGAATCTGCCCGTCTTGGCTTGCCCCCCCAAAATGCCCGTGTGGTTCGGGACAAATACATGGAGTATTTCACGGGTAGGGGGGCAATTCCTATGCCAGCCTATGTCTAAGTATCCCAATAAAAATCTTGTTTAAACCTTTAATTATTTGTTCTTTCCTGTCTCCTAGTTTGTCTTTGTGCATTTGTAGTGGCAAGTGTATTTTACTTTAGTAAATAACAACCAATTTCACTATGTTACCTTACAAAAGAACCAAATAAGCTTAGAGAGTATTATAAAAAGAAGCTACACGTTGTTTGTGGTCAAATATTTTACTCTCTGCACTTTTTTTTTTTTTTTTACTTTGGGGTTGGCCTGGCCACAACCCGGCAAATTTTGGCTTATGAAAATACAAAAATACCACTTGCATTTCTAAAATGACAACATTGGATACCTCTGAGCAATCTGAGACATTCAGTTACACAAACTATGTCTCTATGTGCCCGTCCTAATATGGGGTCCTGCCACCCCTTGCCCAGCCAAAAATTCAATATGCACACATTTTAAATTTTTTGCAAATAGGAAGTTTACAATCCTGATCCCTATTGTCAACATGTGCTATCTGCCATCAGGGGTGATCAATGGACGTGTTTTGGGGGTGCATCCCCTTCCTCAGTTCACCGAGTTTTGATACGAGGAAGGGGTTGCACCCACAAAAGACGTACATGGATATCCCCTGATGGCAGATAGCACATGTTCACACACTGTGTGCATATTCAATTTTTGGCTGCTTTGTTACTCAAAAAATTAGTAAAAATATAAAAACAAACATGTAAAAACAAATGTGTTTGGATGGCTTATTGAATTCTCCCCAAAACATCGAGAATGTCTTTAAATGTTTGTTCCATCACATGGATTCTTTGTTTAATTAGGTCCAGTTCCGTGCTACATTCCATCACTTGCTGGATGAGGCGGAGGGCACTGTCAGCAGAGAACGGTGTGCTATCCTTCACAACATTTCCATCCCCTAAAAACCATAAAAAAAAATTAATAAAACTCTGCAGGCCTACCTCGCTTACCTTAAGCTGTGGTGTCAGATACTGACCTGTTGTGGTGACCAGATCCACAACGTCATCCACCTCTCCTTCCTGCACTTCTCCTTCCTCCACCTCAACTTCCTGCACATCTTTCGGTTGTGGATCTTTGGGAGTTTGGGGTTGCTTGGAAGTTGTGGGGTGCATGTGCTCCCTGGAGTGTCCTCCTCCCAGTCTTCTCTCCCCTATGAGAATAAAACCAAAGGTCTATTTATCACACTGTAAAAATCTCATTTTTAAACTTAAAACAGGCTAAATTTTTTGGAAGTGGGGTACAAGTGTGTGTTTGTGCGGAATTTAAAGAAAAATGCATTATTTATGACCCCAAATATGTTTAGTATTCACATTTGGATGTAATTTTTTGGACATGGAGGCACCACAAATAAACTCTGATGCACCTGTGTGGGACACCCAAAAAAGGCGGGTCTGGTGGCCCACACTATAGTGCTCCAAAGTACAGATGTGGAAGCAGCTGCTGAGTGTCCTCTCCTTTACACTGATTAAAGTTTGCATTTCATTCTCCTTACAAACACATCATCTAGACTTAAAAATTAGCCACAATACTTGATCAAAAATGGCAGATGTCTAATTACTTTTGGGGGTCTTAAATAAGCCAAAACCGCGGATAGTGGCCGAACGAAGTGTCGGTAACGTAACGAACGATTACTGTGCCCAACCTAGTTCAAAATATTACATTTTGGAAGGGAGTCCAATATGAAAAAAAAAAAAAAAAGTCAGTTTCTAAAAAGATTAATAGCAGAAAGGTCGTCATTTTACTTACTTTTAGCGAGCATCCTCTTTATGCTCCTCAACTGGTCTGGCTCCCTCAGTTTGAGGTCTGACCACCTCTTTCTGAGCTGCTCATTTGAGCGTTTCACCCCGAACTTCGCCCTCAGACTCTTCACAACTTTAGTGAGGATTTTGGCCTTCCTTCTATTTGGTTTGCTATACGGCCCATGCTTGGCATCATAATCAGCCTTGACCAAGATGTCCACCATCTCCGCCATCTCCGCCAAAGACATATTCGATGCCTTGAATCTCCTCCTTGATCGTGACGTGTCCTCGGTCTCCGGGCTTGTCTCCTCGCTAGTTGCGGAATTATCAGACACCTGCTGTAACTCCGCCATATCTGTCTGCGCGCCGAAAGAGAAGGGGCGGGGAAAAGATGTTAGTTAGAACGTCATGGGCGGGCGACGTGTGCGGAGCGACGTGTTCGAATTTGGACGCATGCGTGGTGTGTATATAGCAAACACACATGTGACTATAGTACGTTCGGTGTGCGGAGAGAGGAGTTCAAGTGACGGACGTGCGAACGAAGGTATGTGATTTTGTGAGACTTGTAAAAATTGTGGGCCTATACTGTCTTGAGATTGGTGGAGGATATATATGGTGACTAGGATGTGAAGGAGGTTAGACTGTTTGCCTCACATTATTTAAATATAAATTATTTTACTTGCAGATACAATATGAATGTCTTTATTAGCGACAAAGAGTTCCTGGCGGAATTTATTGACCGGGTAAGGGAGCTGCCGGCTCTGTGGGAGACCAAAAACCCCATCCATAAAAAAAAAGGGGTGAGAAAAGCAGCGCTGGAGAAGCTGCTCCCATTTGTGCATACCAAGGTGCCCACAGCCACAGCAAAACAAGTGGACACTAAAATTGGGAGCTTGAGAGGTACCTACAGGACTGAACGCTCTAAGGTGCTGGCTTCTCAGAGGTCAGGAGCAGCAGCAGATGATGTTTATGTCCCGGTTTTGTGGTACTACAGCAGGATGTCCTTCCTGGATGACCACATTGAGCCAAGGACATCACTCTCCACTCTTCCCCCCAGACTTCCCTGCAGCCAACCTGAGCCTTCTCTGGAGCAAGAGGAGGCAGCCATCCTGGATGATCCTGATTTGTCCATCTGGAGCCAGGTATAGTATTAACTGAAAATGTAGTGGGATAAAATTAATGTTTCCCAAATATGTCAGGATGAGAAACATACATTATTTTGTATTCCACAAGTGAAATCATGATCTGTAGACATTATTCTGCACTTAATTGTGTGGTAAATAGTCAAGCTGATGTAGTGGTAAATTTAAAGCAAGGATTTATGCATTTACATTCTAATTGCTTCCATCAGGATTACAAAGTTTGAGGCAAAGATTAAACCAACATATTAAACTATGTTTCTTTTTCATACACAGGATGAAATCAGCCAGGAGGAGGGTCTGGAAACTGTCAGGCAGGAGGAGGAAGGGCCCAGTGGCAGCCAGGAGGTGGCAGGGCCCAGTACCAGCCAGGAGGTGGCAGGGCCCAGTGGCAACCAGGAGGTGGCAGGGCCCAGTACCAGCCAGGAGGTGGCAGGGCCCAGTGGCAGCCAGGAGGTGGCAGGGCCCAGTGGCAGACAGGAGGTGGCAGGGCAAAGGAGAAGCACCAGATCCCAGGTGCCTCCCATCAGGCTTCACAAAAGAGGCAGGAGGGACAGGACCACCAGTGACGCAGCAATGGCCCTTATTAAAGAGGCCCATGCCACCCTCAAGGAGCCCACATCCCCTGAAGAGGCCATTGCCGGCCTAGTGGAGGCTAAGTTCAAGGTGATGAGCATGGAGCAACGCCTCCTATGCGAACCCCTGCTCATCACCTTGCTCAACAAGGGGGTGATGGAGCAAATTACCCCCAATACCGCCATATGTGAGGTGGCCCAACTGACCCAACCTCAACCTCCACCTCCACCTTCCTCTTCTGCCCCACCCCCTTCTGCTACCCCTCCACCTTCTGCCCCACTCCCTTCTGCTACACCTCCACCTTCTGCCCCACCCCCTTCTGCTACACCTCCACCTTCTGCCCCACCCCCTTCTGCTACACCTCCACCTTCTGCCCCACCCCCTTCTGCTACACCTCCACCTTCTGCCCCACCCCCTTCTGCTACACCTCCACCTTCTGCCCCACCCCCTTCTGCTACACCTCCACCTTCTTCTTCTGCCCCACCCCCTTCTGCTACACCTCCACCTCCTCCTCCTGACAGGAGTACCCCTCCAGTGGGCCAGCCTCCAGCTAAACGAAGAAGGAAGGCTGCAGGAAAGGCTGCAGGAAAGGCTTCAGGAAAGGCTGCAGGGAAGGTTGCCAGGAAGAAGAGGAAGTGATGGCCTTGCTTCATTGTGGTCGCACTGGTCGGACAGAAGGCAGCCTGTTGTAGTACCACACACTTGGGACATATATCTCACCTGCTGCTGTTCCTGACCTCTGGGAGGCCAGCATCAGATTGTGTTCTGAAATGTGGGCCTTCTCAAGCTCCCAATTTTAGTGTCCACACAGGGTTGGTGTGTGCTCTGGGGTCCCTGGGATGCACAAATGGCAGCAGCTTCTCCAGCGCTGCCTTCTCTTTATTTAATTTATAAACATGAATAAATGTGTTTTTTGTTTAAGTTCATACTTGACTATGTGTATTTTTAAATAAAAAAAAAAAAGCTTTGGAGTAAGCAGATACATTTGACTGACAATAAAAGGCACAGATATCACCCCCCCAAAAGAATAACTAAATCTGATTAGCTCAAAAACATGGTGTGAAATTTTAAAAATATAGATTAGAAAATTAAATGTGAGATCGCTATCAAAACATTGAGAAATTATAATTAACATCATTTTGAAAAATCTAACCATTTAAATTATTCCTAAAAACTTGCACGATATAATACACATAAATCTTATAAAGAGCAGCATGAAAAAGGTTAAAAATAAGGCAGAACTCTGCGTGAATATCAGCAGCAAAAGAAGGTCTCTCGTTTTGATTAATGTAACATTCTAACGAAGAATTCAATGCAGAACATTTAAACGATGAAATATTTATGAGCGTGACGAATGTGCTCTCTCCATTATGAAGGCTTGTTTTACCAGAAGATGCGCTCCCGTCTCATAGTTGCTTGTGAGCATGCGCGCTTTTGGAAGAGTCGTAAAAGCATACACACGAACCATTTTCTCGTCACAAAACAGGCCGACGAGAAACACGACGAGGAAATCTGGAATCCTGACGAGAAAATAGAGAGCAGGTTCTCTATTTTCTCGTCGAGATTCTCGTCAAGTTTCTCGTCGTAAAACCATACACACGAACGTTTTTCTAGACAAAAAAACTCTCGCGGCACTTTTCTTGACTGTTTACGACGAGAAAATCGGTCGTGTGTACGAGGCCTGACACTGTCCCCTGCCTATCCTTCTCTCTCCCTGCACACAAGGTTTATCAAAGAATATGACACTGACACTCTCCCTGCCTATCCTTCTCTCTCCCTGCACACAAGGTTTAGCAAAGAATATGACACTGACACTGTCCCCTGCCTATCCTTCTCTCTCCCTGCACACAAGGTTTAGCAAAGAATATGACACTGACACTCTCCCTGCCTATCCTTCTCTCTCCCTGCACACAAGAATAGCACAAAGAATATCAACACTGTCCCTGCCTATCCTTCTCTTTCCCTGCGCCGAAACACACTACACAAGGCCGCCGCGCTGGCGGCCTTTTATAGTGTGGGGCGTGTGCTAAACCCCCTGAGCTATAATTGGCCACAGGCAACCTGCCTGTGGCCAATTATGGCTCTCCTAGCTGCCGGCGCTGTGATTGGCCAAGCATGCGGGGTCACAGTGCATGCTTGGCCAATCACAGCGCCAGGATTGCACTGCGATGGCGCAGTGTATTGTGGGCCGTTCGCGTCACTCGAATTTGGCGCGAAAGGCCCAAATTGTTCGATGTTCGCCAAACGGTCGACCAGCCGATGTTCGAGTCGAACGTATGTTCGACTCGAACACCGAGCTCATCCCTAGTCTGGGGTATTCTAAGGAGCCTTGACCAATCCCCAACTTGGATTGGCAGGCCTCCCTAAATACCCAGGGTCAGCGCAGCTGGGGAGGAGTTGTTGGGTGAAAGAGCTGGAGTGAGAGAGTGTGGAGGCTGTCGAGGCCATTGAGGGAGCTCCCCAGTCGGCTTGGGTGCAGTCGGGACCACCTTCAAGAATGCATGAAGAGGTCCTGGACCAGAGGCACATAAGAGAGCAAGGAGAGGACAGCGGGAGAGAGCACCAATAAGAGACTCCATGGAGGACAACTGGTCGCAGCCAGGAGGGCTGGTGAGTTAGGCATAGTCAGGAGGACTGGGGAGGTACGCCTGAGAGGACTGGGAGCTTGCAGTCTGAGATGGGTGCAGAACAAGAAGTGTGGACTGAGGTGAAAGGGGTAGTGGAGAGAGGCAGCTGCAGCCAGGGGGGCTGGCAGGGCCTGAAGATGGCTTACTGGGCTCAGTAGCCACGTGTAGGACAGCTAGCACTAGAGACTTTCTATTTTTCTACACTATAGAGGCCCGCAGTCCCTGCCTGCAAAAGGGCAATTGCTAAAGGCCTGACTAACCACTTTGTAATTTTTTAAGTTTAATATGAAGTACAGGTTCACCTAAACTTAGTAGACCTTCTGACCTCTGATTAGAGTTGGAGCGGGTAAAACAAGTGGTTTGCTAATGGTTGATGATGGTTTGCCCTTAAAGACTTGATCTTGTGGGGTCCATTGTACATGTACACAGTATCTCCTGTACATGTACACCCCATCCCCTTGTGTGTAGATAATGCTCGTAGCAATGTGGTTCCAGGGGCAGCTGGCATGGGTTTGGAGATCCACGCTCCATATATTAGATCCCTTGGCCTGGAAATGAGCATTATTTAAAAATCCATTTGTCATATGGAGGGAACATTTCTCTTGTATATCCATCTGCCAGCACATCCGATACCAATATTATGTTTACACTTAAACACAGATTTACCTAGTAGAGTTTTCTGCTTAACGCTAATGATGATTTTGCATGCAGCTTTTTTAAGTGAGCACAGTGACTTTTCTATTTTAGCCACCCTTATTCTACCAAAAACATTGTTGATATAAATACAGTATATCTACAAATTGTAAAGGCTATTTATGTATGTATATATACAGGTAATACTCGAAAAATTAGAATATTGTACAAAAGTTCATTTATTTCACTAATGCAACTTAAAAGGTGAAACTAATATGTGAGATAGACTCATTACATGCAAAGCAAGATAGTTCAAGCCACGATTTGTCATAATTGTGATGATTATGGCTTACAGTTCATGAAAACCCCAAATCCACAATCTCAGAAGATTTGAATATTACATGCAATCAATAAAACAAGTATTGTACATAGAACAATTTTGGACCTCTAAAAAGTATAAGCATGCATATGTACTCAGTACTTGATTTGGGCCCCTTTTGCAGCAATTACTGCCTCAATGCGGCGTGGCATGGAAGCGATCAGCCTGTGGCACTTCTGAGGTGTTATGGAAGACCAGGATGCTTCAATAGCGGCCTTCAGCTCTTCTGCATTGTTCGGTCTCATGTCTCTCATCTTTCTCTTGGCAATGCCCCATAGATTCTCTATGGGGTTCAGGTCAGGCGAGTTTGCTGGCCAATCAAGCACAGTAATCCCACGGTCATTGAACCAGGTTTTGGTGCTTTTGGCAGTGTGGGCAGGTGCCAAGTCCTGCTGGAAAATGAAGTCCGCATCCCCATAGAGCTCGTCTGCGGAAAGAAGCATGAAGTGCCCCAAAATCTCCTGGTAGACGGCTGCGGTGACCCTGGACTTAATGAAGCACAGTGGACCAACACCAGCAGTTGACATGGCTCCCCAAATCAACACAGACTGTGGAAACTTCACACTGGACTTCAAGCATCTTGCCGTGTGTGCCTCTCCATTCTTCCTCCATACTCTGGGTCCTTGGTTTCCAAATGAGATGCAAAATTTGGTCTCATCAGAAAAGAGGACTTTGGACCACTGAGCAACAGACCAGGCCTGTTTTTCTTTAGCCCAGGTAAGACGCTTCTGACGCTGTTTGTTGTTCAGGAGTGGCTTAACAAGAGGAATACGACATTTGAAGCCCATGTCCAGGATCCGTCTGTGTGTGGCGGCTCTTGATGCGCTGACTCCAGCCTCAGTCCACTCCTTGTGAAAGTCCCCAACACTTTTGAATGGCCTTTTCCTGACAATCCTCTCCAGGCTGCGGTCATCCCTGCTGCTAGTGCACCTTTTTCTTCCACACTTTTCCCTTCCACATAACTTTCTATTAATGTGCTTTAATACAGCACTTTGGGAACATCCAACTTCTTTTGCAATTACCTTTTGAGGCTTTCCCTCCTTATGTAGAGTGTCAATGATGGTTTTCTGCACAACTGTCAGGTCAGCAGTCTTTCCCATGATTGTGATTCCTACTGAACCAGACTGAGAGACCATTTAAAGGCTCAGGAACCCTTTGCAGGTGTTATGGCTTAATTAGCTGATTAGAGTGGGACACTTTGAGCCTAGAATATTGCACCTTTTCACAATATTCTAATTTTCTGAGATTGTGGATTTGGGGTTTTCATGAGCTGTAAGCCATAATCATCACAATTATGACAAATCACGGCTTGAACTATCTTGCTTTGCATGTAATGAGTCTCATATACTAATTTCACCTTTTAAGTTGCATTAGTGAAATAAATGAACTTTTGCACAATATTCAAATTTTTCGAGTATCACCTGTATATATACACACATGTGTTTGAGCTTTGGGTGCACACCCTAAAGCCATGGTCTGCGCACACCTATGTACATACCAAAACAACATTAACAATACATTTTTTTCTTTTTTTTTATAAGTGATCACATAATCTCTGTTCTCAGCTGCACAAGGGGTTTAAGCCGTCCATACATGGACTAGCCAAAATTCAATCCATGCATGTAGAGCTTGAGAGATTTTTACCGCTCCAGGTGGATACACTCCAACAATCCGTAATGACAGGACTACCGTGGGTGCCAGCAATGCACGTAGCACATGAGCTATGATTAAGCACTGACCTTCAGTGTGAAACATGTAAGCAGTTACCCTGGCTATGCTGTGATGAATTTTGGTGTAATTTTCCATCTTTTTACAATAAAGGCGACCGTCAAAGGTTTTTTGGAGTGCGGCTGTCCATATTTTTTATTTTTTCCTCTTCATATGCATGTAGAGCTTGGTTGTACAGAAGTCAATGGAACACTTGACTTCTGTACAACCACCCTGTCAGCCTTTCCTCGCTCAATCAGTACTGCCGGCTGTAGCCCGCAGTGCTGATCAGTGTATTCTGATAACAGGGAAGTCTTCCTGCTGTCAGAATACAAAGGTTCAGTGGGGAGGATTCATCAGGTGTGTGGATGGGGAATCAAATCAGTTTTTTTCATTCAACCCTCTGGCTGAATGAATGGAAACATTACTCATCTATGGGCTGCTCAGAGAGCTGTGGGTGGAAAAGCAACACTACACTGATCTTCCCAGTGAATGGTTGTGTAGAGGGGTGTCAGCAGAAGTCTGATCATGTTCTTCCAGCACAGCCAGAAAAATGACTATACATATTGTGACAGCAGGAAGGTAAAGTCACCTGGTTGCATCCAGGGGGGTAGATATATTTCGCCCAGATTCAGGCTTTACGCCGACTTATACAACTAGGTGGAGAGTTGTATAAGCCCAGCTGAGGCTAGTAGGCTCATGGATGACTCATACCTCTAGGGAGAGTGTGGGGTGTCGTGCAGACAGGGAGTTGATGAGACCAGCTGAAGCTTGTCAGCTCATTTAGGCCTCTATAAGAACTCCCAGCTTCATTAGGTGTTAGCTCATGCCTGGACCCAGACCTGTGTGGACTGTCTAGGGAGAGTGAACCCCTGTGCGGTGAGACAAAGCCTGTGTGGCTATTTGCTTGGACATTTAAAACCAGGGACTTAGGGACTAGGACAGCACTAGGCTGATCCCAGTTGTTAGTTAGGAAACCTGTATGTTTAGTCAGAGGTCAAATTGACCAGGATTTATTTTGTTTATGTTTCTTTTGCTTTGCTGTGTTTTTGTCACTGTAAATAGAAAATAAACCGCACCTTTTTGATTTTGAAAACCACAACCTCCGTCTGCTGGGCCTGTTTTTGTGTGGGGAGCCCATCCCGGGGGTCACACACACCCGCTGCCGAGCTAACCCCCTCACAGTTGGTGGAGAACCAGTGGCAGTTTTTTTTAAGCCAGCATGGAGGAGATACTGAAACAGCTGGCTCTAGCAAATGCCAATCAACAGCAGACAAATGCAGGTTTGCAAAAGAGCCTTGCAGCTCATCAACAGAGCCTTGCAGCTCAACAACAGAACTTCGCAGCCCAGCAGCAAGCTCATCAACAGAGCCTTGCAGCCCAGCAGCAGACAAACGCAACTTTGCAACAGAGTCTGGAGGCTCAGCAACAAGCCCAGCAGCAATCTGAGGCCCGCTTCATAGACCTGTTGCAGAAGCAAGAGCAGAGACTACAACAACAGATGGAAGCAGTAATGCAGCAACGTCCGCAGACCAGTGAGGAAAGCCGTCCCACTAATACCGTGTCCTTTGGGGTGAGTCGTTTATTGACAAAAATGACTGGAGAGGATGATCCAGAGGTATTTTTGACCACATTTGAAAGGACCGCTGAAAGAGAAAAGTGGCCTGAGGAGCAGTGGGCTGGACTAGTGGCTCCTCTGTTAACTGGTGAATCGCAGAAAGCTTACTATGACCTAGAGCCTAACCAAGCAAAAGACTATGTGATGCTAAAAGCTGAAATATTGGCAAGGCTGGGTGTCACCCTGGCTGTCCGGGCTCAGCGTGTGCATAACTGGACTTTCCAGCTTGGAAAACCCCCCAGGTCTCAAATGTATGATCTCATTCACCTGAGCAGAAAGTGGCTACAGCCAGAGACTTTGTCCGCACCAAAGATTGTGGAACGTGTTGTAATGGATCGGTTTTTGAGAGCTCTTCCTACTGCCATCCAAAAGTGGGTAAGCCATGGAGACCCAGAGACGGCCGATGGTCTTGTGGATCGTGTGGAGAAATACTTGGCTACAGAGAACCTGACGGTCTCTTCCAGAGACACTCGGACTTTCCACCCTAAGACCAGACCATCCCCAGGGGCGGATAAGATGATTCCAAGG
Organism: Rana muscosa; assembly: GCA_029206835.1. Taxonomy (NCBI): domain Eukaryota; kingdom Metazoa; phylum Chordata; class Amphibia; order Anura; family Ranidae; genus Rana; species Rana muscosa. Next base: position 439,075,804 of record CM055127.1, on the reverse strand, counting down.
GGTAAGGGTGGAGAGAGTGAGAGGGTGGGAGCTCTACCCCAAGTTTGGCGAGAACAGCCTGGGAAATCAGCGGCTCAAGAGGCGGCAAGAAGGATCGTTTGCTACCGCTGCCGGCAAGCGGGACATATTGCAGCAAATTGCCCGGTTGTGGAGGAACCCATGCAGTGTGACTTTCTGACGGGCAGACGTCAGTCGCTGTGTGCGACAGTCGCATGCACTGCCATTCGAGGAACTGAGAAACATTTATGCAAAATGTGTGTTAATGGTAGAAATGTTGTGGTATTGCTGGATTCAGGTAGCCTTGTGACCCTGATAAAGGCTGAGTTAGTTAAAACAGAGGTCTCTGGGAATAGCAAGGTAGCTGTTATTTGTGTGCATGGGGACACCCGAGAGTATCCAGTGACTACAGTGTGTTTCGAGACCCCCAAAGGTACCCTCTCTCATCCAGTGGGCTTAGTATCTCAGTTACCGCATGACGCCATTGTGGGAAGGGATTTTCCGAAGTTCTGGGAACTGTGGGATGATCCTGAGCCCCCCACTGGTGCCCCTATGTACCAGGAATGTGATAGCCAGAACTCCCCTGAGAGTGGTGAGGACTCTCCGGAATTTCCCTTGTCAGTATTGGCAGGGGAGACTCAAGAAACTGGAGAGGAGCCCACCTCCTCAGACGAAAACCTACCGTCTGTGGAGTTTTCTGATCTTGAGGTTCACAGGGAAAACTTTGCCACAGAACAGTTGAAAGACCCCGCCCTAATAAAGGCACGGGAAAACGTAGTGAAAATAGATGGCGAGTTAGTGAACCCAGATAATACCTGCACTTACCCATACTTCAGCGTAGAGAAGGACCTACTGTATCGGGTGGCAAAAAGGGCAGAAGAAACCGTTGAGCAGCTTGTGGTGCCCAAACCGTACAGGAAGTTGGTGTTGGAGTTGGCCCATGGGCACATTCTTGGAGGTCATCTGGGGACAGAGAAAACCCGAGAGAGGGTATTACAGAGATTCTATTGGCCGGGGGTGATGAAGGACATAGAAAATTATTGTTCCTCCTGCCCTGTGTGTCAGAGGTCGGCCCCGATGCCACATTTCCGTAGCCCGCTGGTCCCTCTACCCATCATTGAGGTACCGTTTGAGAGGATCGCCATGGATTTGGTAGGTCCTATAATCAAGTCCGCTAGGGGGCACCAGTACATATTAGTTATAATGGACTATGCCACCCGTTATCCAGAAGCGATCCCTCTCCGAAATACCTCGGCCAAAACCATAGCCAAAGAGCTATCTCTTGTGTTTAGCCGGGTGGGTATTTGTAAAGAACTGCTTACGGACCAAGGTACACCCTTTATGTCCCGGGTTATGAAGGAGCTATGTAAATTGTTCAAAGTGACGCAATTACGTACATCTGTGTATCACCCCCAAACCGATGGGCTGGTTGAAAGATTCAACAAAACCCTAAAACAAATGTTGAAGAAAGTGGTGGATAGAGATGGAAAGGATTGGGACTGTCTACTTCCTTATCTGATGTTTGCTATTAGGGAGGTGCCCCAATCCTCTACGGGATTCTCCCCCTTTGAGTTACTGTATGGGAGACACCCAAGAGGGCTGTTGGATATTGCCAAGGAAACTTGGGAAAGTGAGAGTTCTCCCCACAGGAGTGTGATTGAGCATGTCGCCCTGATGCAAGACCGAATTGCACAGGTAATGCCCATCGTGAAGGAACATTTGGCCCAAGCGCAGTTAGCACAGCAGAGAGTGTACAACCGTGGAGCCAAGACCCGTACCTTTTCCCCGGGGGATAGGATACTGGTACTGGTCCCTACGGTTGAAAGTAAATTCCTTGCCAAATGGCAAGGCCCCTACGAGATAATGGAAAAAGTGAGCGAAGTGAATTACAAGGTCAGACAACCAGGAAGGCGAAAGCCCGAACAGATCTATCACGTTAATCTGTTGAAAGCCTGGAGGGATAGAGAGTCCCTAGTCGCAGACACTTGGTCACCAGCTCAAACTGGTTGCGTGATTCCTGAGGTTGGAATCGCAGCCACCTTGTCACAACCCCAACAACAGGAGGTTAAGGAGTTTGTGCTTCGCAACAAGGAGGTATTCTCTGAGCTGCCGGGACAAACATCTGGGGTAGAGCATGACATTATTACCCCGCCCGGTGAAAGGGTGAAGTTAAAACCCTATCGGATCCCAGAGGCCCGACGGGAGGCAATACGGGAGGAAGTACAGAAAATGCTGAACTTAGGGGTGATAGAGGAGTCCCAAAGTGATTGGTCTAGTCCCATTGTGTTGGTGCCTAAACCGGATGGGAGCTGGCGATTTTGTAACGATTTTCGTCAGTTGAACAAAGTTACAAAATTTGACACCTACCCCATGCCACGTATAGATGAGTTGATCGACCGGCTGGGAACAGCCCGATACATGACGACTCTTGACCTCACAAAAGGGTATTGGCAAATCCCCCTGGCCAAGTCGGCCAAAGAGAAAACCGCATTTGTAACCCCAGACGGGGCGTTCCAATATAAAAGAATGCCGTTCGGGTTACAGAATGCGCCGGCCACATTCCAGCGGAAAATGGACCAGATGCTGAGGCCCCATCGGAAGTATGCTGCGGCTTACCTGGATGACGTAATTGTCCATAGCACAGATTGGGCCTCACATCTGCCAAAAGTGCAAGCAGTCCTGGACTCTGTTCGGGAAGCGGGGTTTACGGCTAACCCCAAGAAGTGTACCATTGGGCAGGAGGAGGCCAAATATCTTGGGTACACCATTGGGAGGGGAGTAATAAAACCCCAACTCAACAAAGTCGAGGCCATCCAGAGTTGGCCACGTCCCAACAGCAAGAAGCAGGTACGAGCCTTTCTGGGAATCGCTGGGTATTATCGGCGATTCATTCCCCACTTTGCTTCTAAGGCTGTGCCCCTAACCAACCTGACGAAGGGGAAAGGGTCGGTCATGATTAAATGGACCCCCGAGGCTGAGGCAGCATTCCAATTCTTGAAACAAGCCTTATGTAGCCAGCCAGTGTTGTACTCACCCGACTTCTCTAAAGACTTTGTCGTACAAAGTGATGCGTCAGATGTGGGGTTAGGAGCAGTATTGTCCCAGGTCTGGAACGGGGAAGAGCACCCAGTCATTTACCTCAGCAGGAAGTTGAAGTCCCACGAGGTAAATTACGCCACCGTTGAAAAGGAGTGTTTAGCGGTGAAGTGGGCTCTAGATTCCCTTCGGTACTACCTGCTAGGTAGGCACTTTGACATGGTTACGGATCACGCTCCGTTAAAGTGGATGGCTCAAAACAAGGAAACAAATAGAAGAGTGAATAGGTGGTTCCTGGCCCTCCAGGAATTCAACTTCACAGTAAAGCATCGCCCTGGCGTTCAAATGGGGAATGTGGATGCTTTGTCTCGAGTACATGAATGCCTGATTGCTGGTGTTCCAACCCCGAGGTTAAAACAAGAGGGGGGGGTATGTGACAGCAGGAAGGTAAAGTCACCTGGTTGCATCCAGGGGGGTAGATATATTTCGCCCAGATTCAGGCTTTACGCCGACTTATAAAACTAGGTGGAGAGTTGTATAAGCCCAGCTGAGGCTAGTAGGCTCATGGATGACTCATACCTCTAGGGAGAGTGTGGGGCGTCGTGCAGACAGGGAGTTGATGAGACCAGCTGAAGCTTGTCAGCTCATTTAGGCCTCTATAAGAACTCCCAGCTTCATTAGGTGTTAGCTCATGCCTGGACCCAGACCTGTGTGGACTGTCAAGGGAGAGTGAACCCCTGTGCGGTGAGACAAAGCCTGTGTGGCTATTTGCTTGGACATTTAAAACCAGGGACTTAGGGACTAGGACAGCACTAGGCTGATCCCAGTTGTTAGTTAGGAAACCTGTATGTTTAGTCAGAGGTCAAATTGACCAGGATTTATTTTGTTTATGTTTCTTTTGCTTTGCTGTGTTTTTGTCACTGTAAATAGAAAATAAACCGCACCTTTTTGATTTTGAAAACCACAACCTCCGTCTGCTGGGCCTGTTTTTGTGTGGGGAGCCCATCCCGGGGGTCACACACACCCGCTGCCGAGCTAACCCCCTCATAATATATAAACTCACTGGTCACTTTATTAGGTTCAATTGATTGGTAACACAAATTGCTAATCAGCCAATCACATGGCAGCAACTGAATGCATTTAGGCATCTAGACATGGGGAAGATGAAGTTCAAACCGAGCATCAGAGTGGGGGAAAGAAGGGGGTTTAAGTGACTTTGAAGGTGGCATGGTTGTTGGTGCCAGGCGGACTGGTCTGAGTATTTCAAAAACTGATGGTCTACTGGGATTTTTACCCACAACCATCTCCCGGGTTTACAGAGACTGGTCCGAAAAAGAGAAAATATCCAGTAAGCGGCAGTTGTGTGGAGGAAAATGCCTTGTTGATGTCAGAGGTCAGGGGAAAATGGGCAGACTGGTTTGAGATGATAGTAAAGCAACAGTAACACTAATAACCACTCGTTACAACCAAGGTATGCAGAATACTATCTCTGAATGCACAACACATCGAACCTTGAAGTAGATGGGCTACAGCAGCCGAAGACCACACCAGGTGCCACTCCTGTCAATATTGGACAACAGAAGATTGGAAAAATATTGCCTGGTCTGATGAGTCACGATTTCAGCTGAGACATTCAGATGGGAGGGTCAGAATTTGGTGTAAACAACATGAAAGCATGGATCCATCCTGCCTTGTATCAACAGTTCAAGCTGGTGGTGGTGTAATGGTGTGGGGGATATTTTCCTGGCACACTTTGGGCCCCTTAGTACCAATTGAGCATCATTTAAACGCCACAGCCTACCTGAGTATTGTTGCTGACCATGTCCATCCCTTTATGACTACAGTGTCCCCATCTTCTGATGGCTCCTTCCAGCAGGATAATGCACCATGTCACAAAGCTCCAATCATCTCACCACTGGTTTCCTGAACATGACAATGAGGTCACTGTACTCCAATGGCCTCCACAGTCACCAGATCTCAATCCAATAGAGCACCTTTGGGATGTGTTGGCAGCCGACAAATCTGCAGCAACTGCGTGATGCTATCATGTCACTATGGAGAAAAATCTCTGAGGAATGTTTCCAGCACCTTGTTATATCTCTGCCATGAAGAATGAAGACAGTTCTGAAGGCAAAAGGGGATCCAACCTGGTACTAGCAGTAGCAAGGTGTACCCAATAAAGTGACCTGTGAGTGTGTGTGACCTAGGTTCCTCATATACATAGCCAGCATCCTAGTAACCAAAAAGGGTGGGCAAGCTCAATAGACCACTTAGTCTTTCTTTGCATTCAGGCTTTCATAGGTGTGCGCAGCCTATTGGATTAGGGTGTGCACCCCAAAGCTCAAACATACGCTACCGATCGCTCACTGTATTCACTCAGAAAGGAAAGGGGCCAGTAAATCACATATTTACCGACCCCTTCCCCACTCATCCTAAAACATCCCCCTGTGTGTGCCCGCAGCAGCAGCCTGTAGGAGAGGAGATGAGGGAAACCAGCAGCACTGTGGGGGGAAGGGGGGGGGCAGGGCAGTAGGGGAAATCTGTGCTGTACAGGATGATTAGGGTGTGCCTGGGCACACCTGGCACACCCTGTGCGCACGCCTATGCAGGCTTTCATCACACTTGTATGACTCCAAAGTCATGCAACTTTGGAATGCAACTTTGTTGCAATTTTGATGCGACCTTGCGACCTTGGATGGGTGCCACTTGGATGTGACTTTTTGTCCCTCTGCAAAGCCAGACCCACTGTTGCTCCCCTGTTGCATACAAAACATTTAGTTATGACTTTCATGCAATTTTTTAGGGTGTGGTCCTCAGGTTGCATGAAGGTCTGACCAAAGTAGTGCATGAACTACTTTGAAGTCTCTGTGACTTTAAAACGCACATATATGAATGGTTATTATTGGAAAACATGGGGTACGAATTGTCATGCGATTTTGATGTACAAAGTCACATGAAAAGTCACACAAGTGTGAATAGGGTGTCAGTCCTCTATGTTTCTAGAATAGTGTTTCTCAAGTCCAGTCCTCAAAGCGCCCCAACAGGTCATGTTTTCAGGATTTCCCTCAGATGAAACGGCTGCCCTTACTTATGCCCTGTACACACGATCATTTTTTCCGATGGACTTTTTTCATCTGAAAAACCGATTGTGTGTGGGCCCCATCTGACTTTTTTCCATCTGTGTAAAAAATAGAACATGTTTTAAATTTTTCCAATGGAAAAAAAAAAAACCGATAGGAAATTCCGATCGTCTGTGTGGAACTCCAACGGAGGAAAAACCCACGCATGCTCAGAATCAAGTCGACGCATGCTCAGAAGCATTGAACTTCATTTTTCTCGGCTCATCAGGGTGTTTTACGTCACGGCGTTTTGGACGGTTCGGAATTTTGTCTGATGGTGTGTAGGCAAGACTGATGGAAGTCAGCTTCATCGGAATTCCGACGGAAAATTCCAGCGGATTTTATTCCATCAGAAATCCGATCGTGTGTACAGGGCATAAGGGAGTGAAACTGATCAAATCACAAGTGCAAAACAATGGAAAGCCTGAAAACATGACCTGTTGGGGCGCCTTGAGGACTGGAGTTGAGAAACACTGTTAGGCCCCTTCTCACACGGGACGGATCCGTGATGATCTGCCCGCGAACCTCTGCTTGCTCAGCGGGGATCGCTCCGCTGATCCCCGCTGAGCCGGCGGATGACAGGGCGGTCCCCGCACGCTGTGCAGGGACCGCCTTATCAGATCTCGGCTCTCCCCTATGGGGGGATCGGATGAACATGAACCGTCTGTCCGTGTTCATCCGATCCGCTCTGCAGACGGATTGAAAAATAGGATTTTCCTCCGTCTGCAGAATCGGAGGATTGCGGACCCGGATGAGATCGGATGTTCATCCGCTGACACCCGCTATCTCATAGGGACCAATGTATGTCCCTTTTTCATCCGTAAACGGACGGATGAAAAAGCGGACATACGGTCCGCTGGTGTGAAAGGGGCCTTACTGTTAAAAATAAATAAAAAATGATAGATATACGGTATATCTAAAAAAAACAACATTTTTAAACTCAAAGGAAAAATCCATATGTTTTCATACTCTGGAGTGTAAAAGAGGAGTTTCCCCATAATGACTTCTATACGTTCTGTTCAGGTACCATATAGGACACAGTCGAAAATAATTACCTGGCTAACGTTGGCATTTTTGTATTTTATCTTCCCCACAATGCCGCCGTTCCTCGGTGAGAAAGCCGAGCTCTATTTGGGTCATAGAGAGAATGTTGCTGTTTTTCCTTAAGTCCAGGTCGCTGATGCAGCAAAACGAGACAAAAAACATTCTGGTTTTGTACTTCTCAATTGCTTCTTTTTTTGAAAATAGCTCAAGTTGTTATTAAAAACCCACCACCCACCTTTCTCCCTGGTCTTAACATTGTGTAATAATAGATAATGTTGATTTAGGTTCTCTGCTGGGCAGAAACACTACACTTGTGCTAAAGGTAACATTCCCTAACTATGACAAAATGTGTTTTGCTTGGACGGGACATCAGTTATTGGGCTGCGCTGAGAATGTGGCTTATTATGGGGCAACAGTTGAAACTTTCTAGATGTGGGAGAAAGTTTGTTGGGACAGTGGGAAGTGAGTTTGTGGTGGATTGCAATTTCACCAAAACTTTGGATGCAGATCAGAACCTCTCATGTGGAGGAGCTACAAGATGCACAACGTGTGGAATCTGACACAAGTCACAGAGAGATGAATGCTAAGCTCCAGAAAGCACATAGAATGTCTCAGATTCTTGAGTTTCTTTCCTCTGAGTAATTCTACATTTGTCTCTCCTGAAGAAGAAGGGATTCCTGGGTAAATTATATTTTTGCATTCGCCACCCATTGAGTTTTTTTTTAAACAATACATTTTTTATTTGTTTATAATGAACATTGTTACAAATATTCAGTAACATAAATTATACAGCAGTACCTTGGATTACGAGCATAATCCGTTCCAGAAAAATGCTTGTAATCCAAAGCACTCATATATCAAAGTGAATTTCCCCATAGGAATCAATGGAAACTCAGATAATGCATTCCACAGCCACTGCTTGTCTATGCAGTACCGCATGTGGCCAGAGGTGGGCGCCGGAGACACTCAGAAACACTCAGAGAAGCTAAGAGAACACTTGGAGATGCTCAGAGACACTCAGAGACACACGGAAACACTCGGAGAAGCTCAGAGATCACTTAGAGTCGATCGGAGACACTCGGAAACACTCCGTTCCCGAGTTTTTCCAAGTGACACCGAGCAGCTCCGAGTGTCTCCAAGCAGCTCCGAGTGTCTCCGAGCGTCACCGGGACCCCCGCACCTCTGGCCAAATTCAGAGGCTTGAATCCTGCTCGTCTTGAGAGACAACGCTCGCAAACCGAGTCAGGACAACGGAAGCCCCATAGTAACTCTATGGGTGACGTCACTCCCCATTCATTTCACAGCCGTTGTCGTCCGTGTCCTCTGCAGAGCTTCCGGCGCTGGAGATCGGGTCGGTGAAGGTAAGATCGACTTCCAAAAAGGTATGTATACTCATCTTTACTTTACAGGGATAGAGAGGTTAGTCTTAGATCCCTGGTGTCTAGAGATGCAGGGATTTTAGATTTTGCATGGACTTCCACTTTAAAGCAAGACTGTTTCAACCTGGTGGGTAACCATGAAAACATGACATTCACAATTTTTATGTCCTTGGAGGCTTATTTACATATATGTCCCTGCAGCACTAGGTTTGAAGTCAACCTAGCATCAGTGCATGTAAAGGCTCTATTCACACTAATGCGTTTTTTGGTGCATTTTGCAGAAATGCAGGGAAATTTTTTAACATGGGCTCCTATGGAACATGTTCACATCAATGTATTTTTGTGCCTGCGGCGTTTTGCATGTAATAGACTTCAATGGACCTGCATCCAAAACGCAAGTACCACGTTTTTACCGAGATTTTGCATTTTTTTTTACACTGTATATAGCTGGTTGCTAAGGAGGGGGCCGGGAAGCTGGCCGCCGCGTCCTTAACAACCGATGAGTCATCAGCTGTCAGCGGGATTACCGCTGAATGTAAAAAAAAGGAATTGCTGGCTAAAAAAAAAAAATTCAAGAAAAAAAACAGCGTGGGGTCCCCCCCCCCAGGTCCATACCAGGCCCTTGGGTCAAAATAAAAAAAAAATGTCGTGGGGATCCCCCCAAAATCCACACCAGACCCTTATCGGAGCATGCAGCATGCAGCCCGGCAGGTAAGGAAAGGGAGGGGATGAGCGAGCACCCCCCCCCTCCTCTCCTGAACCATACCAGGCCGCATGCCCTCAACATGAGGGATGGGTGCTTTGGGGCAGGGGGGGCTCTGTGCCCCCCACCCCAAAGCACCTTGCCCCCATGTTGATGGGGACAAGGGCCTCTTCTCGACAACCCTTGCTCGGTGGTTGTCGGGGTCTGCGGGTGGGGGGCTTATCGGAATCTGGAAGCCCCAGATCCCGGCCCCCCCTATGTGAATGAGTATGGGGTACATTGTAGAGTAGTGTTAAAAAATACAGTAGACAGTTTTTGAGTGTTAAAAAATACAGTAGACAGTTTTTGACAAGTCGTTTATTAAAAATATCTTCTTCACCGCTTCTTCCTCCGGTCTTCCTCCATCTTCTCCCACATCTTCATCCTCCGGTCTTCTCCTTCTCCCGCTTCTTCCGCTCTTCTTCTTTCTTCTGTCTTCTTTGTCCGGTGTTCTTCTTCCTCTGCCGCCGCTCCCGCCGATGACCCTCCTCCGATGCTGCGTCCCACTGATCTGTCTGCGCCTAAGTCCTGCATTTCTTAAATAACGTTGGGGGCGTGGCAATCGGATTACATCATCCGGAGGCCACGCTCCCTTGTGCCGTCACCGCCCGGGGCATGATGGGTCCGTGACGTGACAAGGGGGCGTGGCCTACGGATGACGTAATCCGATTGCCACACCCCCATCGTTATTTAAGACATGCAGGACATCAGCGCCGTAGGAGCAGTGAATATACCGCACCTAAAGCGCCCCTGCTCATTGAAATCAATGGGGCAGCGCCTCCAAACCGCACGCAAAGCGCCGCAGCAGCGTTTTGCGGGCGGGTTTAACCCTTTTTCGGCCGCTAGCAGGGGTTAAAACCGCCCCGCTAGCGGCTGAAAATCACGGCAAAAACTACGGTAAAGAACCGTTAAAAATAGTGACACTCTACTACTTAGGGATGTATTTCTAAAAAGTTGCATAGCTGTTTGTCTATCAAAATGTTATGTAAATTTGTCCTGTGTGAACACGGCAAAATCAAATGTTCTCAGGCTATATTCTCTGCAGATCAAATGTTTGTATGGGGAAAATTCGGCAGTGTGGCCACTAGATGGCACTGAGTATCATAAGAAAACAAGTATGCTCATCAGCTCCATCTAGTTGCCATAATGCAATATTTTCACAAATTCACACATCTGAGTGGCAGAGAAAATAGCCTTAGAAAATCTGATTTTGTCTCATTTACACAGAACGAATTTACATGCAGTTTCAATGGATGAACAGCTATGCAAATATTTTTATATATACGCCCCTACTGTACGCGGAACACTTACTGGTGATCTTTGATCTCTTTCATGTTTTCAGGTAGATCTCTACCTTTCCAGGGTTGCCCACCCCTACTTTAAAGGGAATCTGTTTAAAAAAAAAAAAAATGCAAAGCTTGACTTCTGCAACAGAAGACACTCACCCCTACAGCGGGTGACATACAGACTCGGGTTGCAGGGAAGAAAATTGCTTGATTCCCCCATCAACATAGTCAGTATTATTGGGGGAATCCCTCCTGTGGAGCCTTTGTGTTCTCCCATCCGGGGGCCGCAGAGACGGGGGGCCGTCCCGGCTGGGAGATCGCAGTGATTAGTGCTAGCGGCACTAGAGCCGCAGACTGAAAAGAAAAATAATTTTTTAATAACATTTAAATAATGTAGCAATTGTACACACTATATTATTATTTTTTTATTTTTTATTTTTTTCCAGGAAAGTGGAGTTACCCTTTAAGCCGCCTTATGGTAACGCCCACCCTGCCCCCATCAGAAGCCTGAGTGACATGGTGACAACACAGTAGCACAGCTAGGAGATAGGGACAGAGCATTGTCTTTCTTTAAAAGGACGTGCCTGTAAAAGGACATTTATGGCAGGATCACCATATATTGGTTAAGATGCCAAAGCACAATGCAGGATCCCCTTTTTCATGAAATTTGGGCTACTCAACATTCTCCAGGATCTGGCCAGAAATAGGATGATGTATTCTGCATTGAGGTGCCGCAGGAGGTCCCTGGTGCTGCCATCATTGATTTGGGAGCCGGCTGAGACTTCCTAAGGAAAAAGATTGCATGGGGCAGTGAGGCTGGTCCTGTGACCTCCTGGGATGTGTAGCATGTCCCAAGGCACTGAGGATGGGAAGGGAGGCAGGACGAGTGATGTCATTCTCACCTATGGTTCAGTAGGGCAGTATTTTTAATATGAAGCCAAGATCAAGAACACGGGGACATGACCTCAAACTATAGTTACATAGGTTACATAGTTACATAGTAGGTGAGGTTGAAAAAAGACACAAGTCCATCAAGTCCAACCTATGTGTGTGATTATAGGTCAGTATTACATTGTATATCCCTGTATGTTGTGGTCATTCAGGTGCTTATCTAATAGTTTTTTTAATCTATCGATGCTCCCCGCTGAGACCACCGCCTGTGGAAGGGAATTCCACATCCTTGCACAGTGGCTGCATTTGATGGCACAGTGGCGGCAATTGATGGGCACAGTGGCGGCAATTGATGGGCACAGTGGCTGAGTTTGATGGGCACAGTGACTGCAATTGATGGTTTTTTTCAGTTTGTTTGCGCCCCCTCAAAAATTTTGAGCACCAGCCGCCACTGATAGGCACATTTGTAAACTATGTGGACAGCCTTTCCCGAAGTGTTGAAGCTGTTATAGCTGCAAAGGGTGGGCCAACTCAATATTGAACCCTACGGACTGAAGCCTCGTACACACGAACGAGTTTCTCGGCAAAAACCAGCAAGAAACTTGCTGGCAGAGATTTCCTGCCGAGAAATTCGTTTGTGTGTATGGTTTCTCGTCAAGAAAAGCGACAAGAATCTCAACGAGAAAATAGAGATCCTGCTCTCTATTTTCTCGTCGAGATTCTCGTTGGCATGTTTCTCGACGACAAAAGTGAGTGTGTGTACACTTACCTGTCCTCCGGGAAGCCCGCGCATGTTCGAAATGAATTAGACGCATGCGCGGTAGCTTCCTAGGCATACGTAGGGTATACCAAGATGGCGGCGACGGCATCGAATGTGACGAGCGCATGCTCGTCGTAGTCGATGACGTCACCGCGTATGCTCCATTCAAAGAACCGCGGGTTCTTTGAATCGAGCGTGTGTACACTCGGCCGGGACAAGTTTCTTGTCCAAGAATCTCGTCGAAAAAAACGACATGTTTTTTCCGACGAGAATCTCGGCCGTGTGTACGAGGCATAAGACTGGGATGCCATTAAAGTTCACGTGCGTGTAAAGGCAGGTGTCCCAATACTTTTGACAATATAGTGCAGATCTATTATCAAAATAACAAAAACAAAAAATACAAAAACATGTATAAATTAAAAAAATTAAAACAAGGGTAGACACAATGGTCTTTTTTCTGCCATCACTTTTCTATATTTCTATGCTTCCATGTTTCTAAGCGTGTGTATCTGCCAAAAAGATGCCCTAGCGGACATCATTCTTGCCTAGGCGCGAAATGAAGAATGTGTAGGGGGTACTTGAAAAAAAATATACGTAATAAAAAAAACATCCAAAGTGTTAGGGACGGGGGTTGGGAAGAAGGATCAGTGGCATTTTGTTGAGTGATGATCCATTTCAAGCTCTAAATCGGTGTAATTCTGGTGCTTCTGCCTTGTTTAAGCTCAAATTCCCTTTAAAAATGTTCTTGATCTGACAAAAGGGTTAAAACCTATAAGTCATTTTCATGACGCCTTTTCCTCCAGCGCTGGAAAACGTCTATGGGAGTGAGGCCGAACATGAGGTTTCTATTTTACAAATTAAAACCAAATCTATTGGGACTGGAATTGTAATCAGGTATTAAAAGAACAGTTTCCCATTTATGTCCTCACATAGTATGGTGGACGATCTCCTTTTTAAAGGATGTATGTTTCTCATAAAAATGTTTATATTAGGCACTTAATTGTCTGGATTTGCATTTAGTGTTTCATTGACTCCCCCCGTGTCACCACGCCGGGGCTCCGGTTTACGGGCTGTGCGCCTGCTCGAGCCATATTTCTGTAGAACACACCGCAGTCAGTTCTCTCAGGAGCTCTGGGGTAGATGTGTGAAACGTTACTTCACCTTTCCTGGTTATCTGATATATGTAAAGTTGGGTAACAAAAAAAATACTATTTGCCTTAATTTGTGTTCCTAACATACCACATTCTGTAATGGCTGTACAGGCTCTTGAAGTATAATGAAAAAATTATGTATAGTAATTGCGCAGATGAAAAGGTTAAATAATCAAAACAGCAGCTGGCAATCACACAACAGAACATTAGTGTATAAATAATAAAAACTGAAGATTGCCACACTAAGAGGAGTGATATGACCAAAACACAAAATCTAATAAATGTATATATGTGTATATACAGTGATCAGTCTATGAAGACATCCAAAGTAACAATGATAAGTCCATAATGGAATCCAAAATAGGTGAAATGTCCTTTTTTTTTCGACGAGATTCTTGGACAAGAAACTTGTCCCGGCCGAGTGTACACACGCTCGTTTCAAAGAACCCGCGGTTCTTTGAAAGGAGCGTACGCGGTGATGTCATCGACTACGTCGAGCATGCGCTCGTCACATTCGATGCCGTCGCCGCCATCTTGGTATACCCTACGTATGCCTAGGAAGCTACCGCACATGCGTCGAATTCATTTCGAACATGCGCGGGCTTCCGGGCGGACAGGTAAGTGTACACACACTCACTTTTCTCGTCGAGAAACATGCCGAGGAGAATCTCGACGAGAAAATAGAGAGCAGGTTCTCTATTTTCTCGTCAAGGTTTCTTGTCGGTTTTCTCGACGAGAAACCCGATAGCAGCGTACACACGACCGATTTACTCGGCAAGACCTCTCTGCCAGCAAGTTTCTTGCTGGTTCTTGCCGAGAAAATCGGTCGTGTGTACGAGGCCTCAGTGATAATAAATGACTAAACACCAGAAGTGCACCTTCCACCGTGATAAAAAGAAAGGCTGTGCCCTTAGACCCGGTTCACACAGGGGCGACTCGTCAGGCGACTCAGCCACCTGACAAGTCGCGTCCTGTTCTGTACAATGGAACCATTCTAATAGGAGCGACTCAAGTCGCTCCGACTTAGAAAAGGTTTCCTGTACTACTTTGGGACGACTTCAGGGCGACTTGCATTGACTTCAATACAGAAGTCATTTTGCAAGTCACCTCTGAAGTCGTGTGGAGATCGCCCGGCAGAGTCGCGGGACAAGTCTTGCCGCCCCAGTGTGAACCGGGTCTTACTAGATGACTAGACTCCGAGTTATAGGAGTGTAGTAAAGCGTGGGTTCATACAATACATAATCCCTCCTCTGGATCTAGACAGGATGATGCGGATATCAGTTCAAATGACTGCTCTCTCTATCTCTCGTTTCCAGGTAAGGTGTAAAAAAGAGGAGAAGAATGCCAACATAGCATAAAACCGTGATGGTTTATTGAGATAACACAAGTCCAATCAGACAGGAATAAAAATTTCCAGGATAAAACAATCTGCAGATCACATAAAAACTAGCGTGGTAAGACTGAGCATAGACTCCCGTCTACTTGTTTCGTCATAACTGACGTCATCGAGGGTGTAAAGTCCATGCCAGAAGGCACGCTATTTAACAGGTCCACAGCGGAAAGAGCACAGCTGATCGGGTGCTCTAATCACCTCGTTTGTTCGCTATTGGTCAAAGAAACTAACTTGAAGTAAAATGGGCTCTGCAATATTGCTCATTGCCCTGCAGTTTTGCCAGATAGAGAGATGAAATGTAATATCTTGTTCACACAGGCGTACAACTTTTGATAATTTTTTTGGGGGGGGCTTTGACCAGCACCCACTTCCACTTACGCCCGGATCACCAAGGCAGAGCAAAGGGTTCAACCCCCCTCCCTTTGACCATTCCCAAGGCACAGCAGAGCTTGTGCATGCGCAGTGAGAAGCCGGCTGTGAAGCTGCAAGGAGTCAGAACTAGCTTCCCACACTAGACATGGCGGCACAAGAGACCTGAAGACCGATGAAGAACCGATCTGGGTGAGGACAGCGTTGGATCCTTGGACAGGTAAGTGTCCTTTTATTAAAAGTTAGCAGCTACAGAATTTTTTCTTTCTAGGATGAAGATTCTTTTTAAGCGTATAGCCGTGAGAGGGCTGTATGTCTGCATGGGACGCAGAGGTGTTCCATGCATCCGTATGCATGCAGTCCTATTTATGTCAATTGGGATGCAGCAGTTGCACAGACACAACTGCTACTGCCAATTTGACATCCTTGTGGGTACAGGTGCGGGTCCCCGAATGCAGACAGTGTAAATTCAGGGATCTGCACCCACTCAGATGTCAAATTGTGGGTATAAAATGTGTCTGTGCAGTCACTGTATCTCAATTTACATGAATGGGACTGCCTGCATGGGGATGCACGGAACACCTATGCATGCTGCACGAGCAAACAGGGCACTTTGCATGGTGTACATGTAAGGTATGTTCACACTGCTTGCATGCGTGTTGGGAACGTGAGAAAAGTCACATGCTTTCCCAACACGCAGAGAAATGCGCTGCCTTTTAGCAGATGCACGGTGGTGCTATTAATTGTAAAGGGAAATTTAAAAATAGAAATAAAATAACAAACATGTTATACTTACCTCTAATGTGCAGCTCGTTTTGCACAGAGTGGCCTCGAACCTGGTCTTCTGGGGTCCCTCGGCGGCTGTCTCGGCTCCTGCCCGCAAGAACTGAACACCTTCATGCGAGCGAGCTCGCATGGTGGTAAGTTCTTGCGGGCGCGCTCCCGTGATACAGCTGGCGGCTATAGCCGCTCACTGTAACACTCGGCCCCGCCCCCCGGCGTGCCGCATCATTGGATGTGATTGACAGCAGCGCGAGCCAATGGCTGTGCTGCTTTCAATCCATCCACTCTAGCCAATCAACGACCAGGCCGAGCGGCAAAGAGGACGTCGGGGGCGAGCGCAGCAGGTGAACGGGCTCAGGTAAGTAAAACGAGGGGGCTGGGGGGGCGGTATTGTCGGATGTTTTTTCACCTTAATGCATAGGATGCATTAAGGTGAAAAAATATGAACCTTTAGTGTCCCTTTAATTGCACCCCACGCATCTGCTAACGCATGCAAAAATGCGCTTTGCTGCACCGCAATTTTGCAAAAGGGTCAGGGACTTCTTTTATGTGATTTAGGGCAGCCTATTGAAGTGAATGGGCAGCCTATTGAAGTGAATGGGCTTCTCTAGATGCAACACGTGGAAAATGTGCTGAAATGTGCACACGCTCCATTACACCTTCATGGTGTGAACAGGGCCTTAAGTACACCCATGTGAACAAGCCCTTAGGGCCAATTAATATCTATGCATTGCAGAAGAGGGCACATTGACATGGGCGTTACTGCAATACGCATTACATGTGTTGATGCAATTTATTTTGAATAGTACGCCATGCCTATGCTTACCAGCCCTGTGCAATAGTCTTGTACAGAGCAGCCCCAATTCTTCTCCTCTGGGGTCCCCCGCCGGTGCTCCAGGCCCCTCCTTTTCATCGGGTGCCCCCAAGGAAAGTGTCTCGCTCCCAAGTCCCGCTGCGCCCATTAACAAAGACCTCCCCCCGCTCCCGTGTCACTGGATTTGATTGACAGCAGTGGGAGCCAATGGCTCCTGCTGTTTTTAATCTGTCCAATGAGGAGAGAGACTTTGGCTGGAGCCGCTGCGCTTGTGAACATCGTTGAATCGTATCGGGCTCAGATAAGAAAAGGGGGGGGGTCTGGGAGGGGCTGCAGCGCAGAAGGTTTTTCACCTTAATGCATAGAGTGCATTAAGGTGAAAAACCTTGAAACTTTACAACCACTTTATTGATAAAATGAATAATGTGGCGCTTACTCAAAATAAATAAAATGTGATATATCTTCAGATAAACAATGAACAATAAATAATACTGGATGTGCGACTATACACGTATAACGTGTTCTGCATATACAGTGCATATACAGTGCAGTGCAAATTCCAAAGTGACATATGCAGTGGATAAGTATCATATGCAATAAAGTGCAACAATTCCAAAGTGACAGAGCAGTGAATACATGTAATAAACGTGCCTAATCTCAAAGTTCATGATATAAAGTGCTTGTGCAGAAAATGAAATCCAATAAATCCAAATGCTTCCACCATCTGTAGTGCGCCAGTGGTTTGCCCCAGCCTCTCACCTTAGACAAAGACCCCTACAGGTCAAGTAAAGCCTTTGTACAGCCATGACTCCAGGCAATTAAATCCTTTCTCCAGGGACACCCGGCCAGATAGATAATGTGGCTTCCACTAGTAATGATAATCTCTTTACAGGTCCTTGCTTCCCATCATAAACAGTTCACAAAGTGACAAAGAGAGGTCTCCATGGTGTAGTATTTCCATATAAATTTATTTAAATAAAGTAGCAACTTACAGTTTAAAAAGCGCTGTTCAGCTTAACAAACAATGGGACTTCCGTTCGCGGCCGCGGCCGGAAGTGACGTCACCTGGCTCCTCCCGACGCGTTGCGTCACTGATCACGTGACTTCATCAAGGGTGTCCACTTTAATGCAACACCTAATAAAACATGACATAACGTGGCCTATCGCACATGCATTAAGGCACTATGAAAATGTAAATGAGCCCTTAAAGGTTAAGGTCGACCTAGCATCAGGAGCATCTTTCCATGTTAAGTCAATGCATGCTAATTAATAAGCGCAAATATTTATTTATTCACCCCCTGACAATGACTTCCAAAAGAATGAAGCCATCAGGTATAAACAGCCAGCCATCAACATCTACTTCTTAAAGTGGTAGTAAAGTGTATAAGAAAAAAAAATTATCCCCCTGCAAGGTAATGTCATATTTAACTAGTATGCACTAGCACATTATGAGAGACTTACCGTAAATTGAAGCCCTCCAGTGGCACGCTTTCACCACTGACATGGCTTCTATCGTTACTCGGTCTTCCTTCTGGGTTTGCAAGCTCCGGCCGTTTGAATGGTGGAGCCACGATGAACTCACTCCTGCACGCAGAAGCCAGAATTGGGGAACAGCGCTCTAAAGGAACCGCATACCTAGTATGCCGTCTCTTCGGAGTGCAGTGCGTATGCGCTGGTGACGTCAACGGCTGCAGAAATAGTGAAGGTCTTCTAAACACGTTCTATGCATGTTTAGGAGATATTCCTCGTACCTACAGGTAATCTTTATTATAAGCTTACCTGTAGGTATAAGTCAGCAAGCGGTGTTTACTACTCATTTAAGCTTGGTATAAAT
This sequence comes from Rana muscosa, assembly GCA_029206835.1. NCBI lineage: Eukaryota > Metazoa > Chordata > Amphibia > Anura > Ranidae > Rana > Rana muscosa. The sequence goes on along the minus strand of CM055127.1, from coordinate 439,057,206 downwards.
GGATAGAATTTCTTAGGAAAAATCTTTGGAAAATTCATTAGAAATTTTTTAGAACAACAATCCTTTGTCGCTCGGAAGATTTTGCTTGCTTCAAACATTTGATTTCAGAATGAATGTACTTTCCTGAACGAACGCCACATACACATGTTAGAAATTAATTAGTTCGAGAAAAATGTTCCATCCTGCTCCTTCGAATTCTCAAGTCACTGCGGATGAAAACAAACATTGATTTGACCTCAGTAATGATGAGGACTAACAAACTTCCTTAGAACCTTCTTTTCCCATGAATTTTCATTTGAAATTCTATCCAACTATGGCCAGTTTAACCACCTCAGCTCCGGAAGGTTTTACCCACTTCCTGACCAGGCCATTTTTTGCGATATGGCACTGCGTCGCTTTAATCGGTAGTAAACCCAAGATTGACACTTTTACCTACAGGTAAGCCTATAATAATAAGGCTTACCTGTAGGTAAAATTAATATCTCCTAAACCTATACGGTTTAGGAGATATTCCCTTTGCATGCAGCCGCTGACGTCAGCGGTGCATGCGCTCTGAATGCCTGGCTGAAGGGGGCTTCGTTCTGAGGTAAGTATTTCATAATGAGCTAGTATGCACTGCATACTAGCTCATTATGCCTTTGCCTTGCAGGGTTTTTTTTTTCTTTTGTGTGCTGGTTTACTTCCGCTTTAACTGACAATTGCGCAGTCGTGCAACTCTGTACGCAAATAAAACGTATGTCATTTTTTTACTCACAAATAGAGCTTTCTTTTGGTGGTATTTTATTGCCTCTGCGCTTTTTATTTTTTGCACTATAAACACAAATTTGAAAAAAACACAATATTTTTTACTTTCTGCTATAATACAGATCCAAAAAAAATGTAAAAAAAACGAATTTCTTTATCAATTTAGGCCAATATGTATTCTTCTACATATTTTTGGTAAAAAAAATCCCAATAAGCGTATATTGATTGGTTTGCGCAAAAGTTATAGAGTCTACTGTAGCGGGTACTTACTTTCCCGCAGTAATTTTCAAATTTTTCAGTGACACCAGTGGTGTGTCTCCGGCGGTCCACTGGGTGGCGCTGTCACCATGGGTCGACGGACGGATACCGCTGTGTGCTGAGCTTACTTTTGTCCTCTCTGGGCAGCGGTATGGTGGGGCGGGGAACCCGCCGTGCTTGCTGGGAGAGGGGATAAACGGGGCCGGCCATCTTGGTCACGGGGTTGTTGGTCCCTGGCACCTTTAGCCTGCGGACGGAGTTCGTGTTTGTCCTCTAGGCGGACTAGGCCTAGAGGACCACCAGAGATCGTGTTCCACCCCTGGCACCTTTAGACGGCGGTCCGGAGCTCAGTGCCCAACACTGAGTTCCGCGAGGGAAGGATCCTAAGGTACTCTGGAGATGGATGCCTGAATCCGAGGTGGGCGTAATGGACCGGGAAGAGCTCCTCATCTGAAGACCCGGTGCAGCATACTGCCGGTGACGGGTGAGTCTCTTGTCGGAGACCGTCTGGAAGGTGAATTTCCCTCGTGCGGAGACCATAACCCACTCTTTGGAGGAGAGTGGAGGATCGAACTTGTGTCTGGGCCTATTCGTACACACACCTCCTTTTCTGTTCTATAGCCAAGGGAGTCCATGTTAGGTTCTAAATAAAGGAGTGTTGGACTTTAACGGTGTGTGGCTCAAGTTCCTGGCAGACGAGGTTCTCGGAGACTCTTGGAGGGAGGATCCGATGCACAACACAGGCCCGAAGGTAAAGGAAGGCACTGCTGATACCACTTTTACACCTGTGGTGGAAGCCAGGCGTAGCGCACCCTCTCCCTCCCCTATCATGCCCCCTAGACCAGAGACGTTGTGAGCAGAACTTTAACAGAAGGGGACGGGGAGGGGGGAGGAAGAGCCCGCTACACTACAAACTACTGATTTGATTTAGGGACTTTTATTTAAATTGTATTTTTTTACTGGTAATCTGCGATTTTTTTATTGGGACTGTGACATTGCGCCAGACAAATCTGACACTGAGTGACACTTTTTGGGGACCAGTGACACCTATACAGTGATCAGTGCTATACAAATGCACTGATTACTGTATAAATAGCACTGGCAGGGAAGGAGTTAACACCAGGGGGGTGATCAAAGGGTTAAATGTCCCCTAGGGAGGTGCTTACTAACTGTGTGGGGCAGTGTCACACTGACGGAAAAGAGAGATACGTGATTCAGCTTAGCTGAATCACAAGATCTCTTTTTCCCTTCCTGACAGATCCGCCGTTTGCCTTGTTTACACAGTTGATACGCGGTGGATCCGTCTCTCCGGTGAATGATCGGCGGGTCGTGGCGACCATCGCGGCCACCAGACCTGCTGATTGGCTCCCGCTCCAAACGCAGCGGGAGAGGCGCGCGTGCCGCCTAAACCGTGTGCACAAAATCACGTACAAATACGTGATTTCGCACAGCTGGGTTTCCCAGTACAGTTAATGTACGTTGGGCGGTCCGGAAGCGGTTAGGGCAGCCCATATATTCACAAATTTTTTTTTGATCAACTGGCGTGTTGAACGAAAAAAATAAAAAAATCCGATTCACTTATTCAATGTGGATGGGGCTCATTTTTTTTTTTTGTTCAACCAGTGGGTTGAACAAAAAAAAAGAAAAAAAAAAAGATCAGATTCACACATTCAGTGTGGATGGGGCTCAAATCGCACTGCACTGAATTGCATGTGAATCAAACAGGAAAGTGCTGTATGTTCCTACAGTATGCGATTCATAGTTTGGACCGGGGCTATGAGGCAAAATTTAATTAAAAAATTAAAAATAATAATAATAATAATAAAAAAAAATAGTGTTGGCGATAATTGGGGTAGGGGTCACTTAAATTTGTCCCCTTTTTAATTTTGTACAGATTGGTAGATTTATCATTATATCAGATGTAGTAGTTACAGTATCAATATGTTGTTCTTCTTATAAATTTACAGATGCTGAATCACTATGAATGTACAATGAATAAAAGGGAACATTGCCTCTTCCTCATACAGAATAGGAACAGACTATAGGTGCATGCAAAATAATATGGTAAAGAGTTGAAAACTAGGTGATTGTGATTTCATATGTTTCAAAACGATATCAATTAAGTGAAAAAGTAATTATTACAACGTCTTATTATTAAATAATCTTATTCCAGAGAGATTCCCTGATGTAAATGAAAATGGAAAATTAACATTAAACACAGCACAGCTCATATACTCATTTTAATTGTTCGCTGTTCATTTTTTTTTAACCACTTCTTTTTAAAAGTCATCTTTGGTTTAATTATTAAATACCTCTTAAAATGTAAAATATATTTTCATTGCAGGTATTTCTTACACATAGGACAAACCATATAGATACAATGTGACAACTGATATTTTTTTATTTTATTTTTTATATTCACTTTTCCCTTTCCCAGGAGTCAGTTTTGTGTTGCCTTCCTAAAATCCCAGACTTTATAGTGGATAGTGATGAGAACAGATTTTCTAACCTCAAAAAAAAAGAAAAAAAAGATATACCCTCTGCTGTTCCCAAGAGAAATGAAAAAAAAAAAAAAAAAAATTACCGGTAAGCTGCTACTGTATATGAAAATCTATATGATATTAGCAAAAATTATTAAATGCATACATTTCATGATCTGTCTGATCTATCATTCCTTAAAAACTGGGGCCGAAAATGTCCCTTTCACACGGATGATCCAATAAGGTCGGCCTGTCAGTTTTTCAGGAAGGTCCATGCATTCCTATGGACTGGCAGGTGTTAATGGCCTTGTTACACTGACTTCACAAATCTTTTTTTGGGCTTATAGTGGATGTAAACCCTCACATATACACAGTGAAGTGAACAGTCTCACATGATACACAGAGATGAAACAAATCCTCCTACATAAGGTTTTCATGTATATCTGCTGTCTTCATCTTTATATACTGTTAGGAAAGTGCACGTCCTGTTCAAACTTTCTCTTCCTGTTCCAGCAGGGGGGGGGGGGGGGGAGTCTTGCCATAAACTGTGAGATAGCTGATTGGAGGAAAGGCACACACCCCCTCTCCTTATAGGCAGAGACTTGCAGAGCTGTGCTGTGAATTGACCAGCTGTCTGCTAATCTATAAAAAGGCTTACCTGTAGGTAGTGGAAATATTTCCTAGAATCTGCACGGTTTAGGAAATATTTACCATATAAGCTTGTCCTGACGTCATCGGCTCGTGCACACTTTAGAAAGGGCACGATCGCGCCATTTCTATAGGGCCCGGGCCGTGACCGTCGGCTCCCACGCGAATGCGCAGGAGTGACGCTAGTCGACTGCGGCCAGTCACAGAGCCGGAGTCCGCGGCCCCGGAAAGGAAAAGGGGTGAAGATGGATGCTTCCACCAGCAGGGACATCGCGGGCTTCGTTTGCAGGTAAGTGGCATATAATGGGCTAGTATGCGATGCAAACTAGCCCTTTATGATTTCACTTTGCAGGTGAATAAAGAGGAAGTAAAACCCCTTAGGGTTTACTTCCTCTTTAAAGTTACCAAGGGCAGTCTATGGTCTCTGCTTCTAAAGAGAAGGGAGAAGGGGAGCTCAGATGGGGACCCTGATGGAAGTAGGGACTCCTAAAGCGGAGTTCCGCCGAAAAAAAAAATATTAAAAGTCAGCAGCTACCAATACTGCAGCTGCTGACTTTTAATATATGGACACTTACCTGTCCTGGGCGCCCGCGATGTCGGCACCCGAAGCCGATCTGTCCCTCGGCTCTCGGGTGTTGGCGCCACCATCTTCGGTAAAGGAATCAGGAAGTGAAGCCTTGCGGCTTCACTTCCTGGTTCCCTACTGCGCATGTGTGAGTCCCGCTGCGTGATCCCACTGGTCCCTGCTGTCTTCTGGGACCTGTGTGTCTCCCAAAAGACAGCGGCAGGGGGGGGGACGGAGTAGGCGCTAGACGTGGCATAGGTCACTGCGGTGATCTATGCCCTGAAGTGGGAGCAAATACCTGTATTACACAGGTCTCTGCTCCCTTCTCCCCCCTGAAAGGTGCCAAATGTGACACCGGAGGGGGGGAGGATTCCAAAAAGCGGAAGTTCCATTTTTGGGTAGAACTCCACTTAAGGCACGCTCTGATGGGGACCTTGATGTATAGGGGGAGTCTAATGGGGACCCTGATGTATAGGGGTAATCTGATTTTGCATTAAATTTTTGTTACCATACCCCAGAGGCTCATAGTTCTGGTCCTTAAGGTGAATCTGATGGGGACCCTGATGTATAGGGGTAATCTGATTTTGCATTAAATTTTTGTTACCATACCCCAGAGGCTCATAGTTCTGGTCCTTAAGGTGAATCTGATGGGGACCCTGATGCATGGGGGGGTATCTAATGGGGATCCTCATGTAAAGGGAGTTTGATGGCTCTGGGACTCTGATGTAAGGTGGAAATTTAATGGAGATCCTAAGGTAAGGGGATACTCCGATGGGGACTGTGAGATAAGGGGGACTCCGATGAGAATTTAGTTTGGCCCGCAATTATTTGTAAAATACACAGTGTGGCTCTCATACTGGCACCTGCTTCAAGATAAACAGTCCAAAAAATCTTAAAATACATATTTGATGAAAATACTGTACTTTCCCTTTGAGCGTTCCATGGAAATGAGAATGCGGTTGTTTGTAAGGACAAAATCCAACTCAATTTTTTTCTTAAAGTCTGCAGCTTGTAAAAAAAACCTTTTTGCCACAAATTCCTAGTAAACCAAATAATAACTCACCCAATAGCTGCCTCCTTTTTGAGTGGGAGAGACAGGTACACTTTAATAAAATCTGACTTATAATGTGTAGACAGTTCATAAGTGATAGAACCAAATCTTTTTTTTTTTTTTTTTATTATTCTTCAACTCTGGATTGTTATAAGCGGAAAATACCCAAGGAGTAAATCACTATTACTGGAAGCGGCTGCTGAAAATCCCCAGCAATGTAAAAATAATTCCTTTTATCAGATGTGTCAATTTAAAGGTGAAATCTCCATCTGCTGAGTTCTCTGAGAAAGAGAATGAAATCTCAGTGGTTGATTTTACATAGCACCTGTTTGATATTTCGTTTTCTCCCTTAAACAACTGCCAAACTACAACGATGATAGCAAAGGTGTATGGCGAACCGTAGCAACCCAGGAAATATCGCTTATCAAACAGTTTTAAAACAGAAGGATGAACAATTATTGGTAGCAGTTTTGTATGTGTTTTTATTTAGGGATACAAAGTAAAATATATTTTTTTTTTAAATAAATGCATTAATAGATTGATTAATTGATATATTGATTGGGGATCAAGCCCACACATCTGCCCCCATAGCCATAAGAGGCTTGCTATGGGGCAGACACAGATAAGGAGGAGCCAAGATCTCCATCTGGGGACCCCAGAAGAATAGGTAAGGGGTGGCTCTGTGCAGGTACAAACCTGTTTATTATTTTAATAAAAAATAAATAAAAAATAGTCTTTTTAATCACTTTAAGACTGTACATAGTAGGGCATGATGCTAAACATATTGAAAACTAGATTTAGGGTGTACATTAAAATAAAAATCAATATCTTTTTGAGTGTAAACTTTCTCAAACAGGGCCCTCTGATCCCTCTTGTATAGAATTGTATTGTCACTGTACAGAGCTCCTCCTCTTTCCACCGAGAGGAAATTGTATATTAAAGTAGAACTTAATCTTGGTGGATTGTGAGAACATTTGCAAGTATGCATTGCATACTTTTTTTCATTCAGATTTTATTTAAAACATTTTTTTTTAAAACAAATAGAAAAAAAAATAAAAAAAAGGAAGAGAAAAAAAAAATACCAGCATCAATACATTTAGTGTACTACCATCAAGTTTTTCTAATATATGCAAAGATATTTAGAAATATCCAAAAATGTTCAGAAACATATTCCAGAGCAGCCGAGAAGTTACAGTGGGGAAAAAAAGTATTTAGTCAGCCACCAATTGTGCAAGTTCTCCCACTTAAAAAGATGAGAGAGGCCTGTAATTGTCATCACAGGTATACCACAACTATGAGAGACAAAATGTGGAAACAAATCCAGACAATCACATTGTCTGATTTGGAAATAATTTTTTTGGCAAATTATGGTGGAAAATAATTATTTGGTCACCTACAAACAAACAAGATTTCTGGCTCTCACATACCTGTATCTTCTTCTTTAAGAGGCTCCTCTGTCCTCCACTCATTACCTGTATTAATGGCACCCGTTTGAACTTGTTATCAGTATAAAAGACACCTGTCCATAACCTCAAACAGTCACACTCCAAACTCCACTATGGTGAAGACCAAAGAGCTGTCGAAGGACACCAGAAACAAAATTGTAGACCTGCACCAGGCTGGGAAGACTGAATCTGCAATAGGCAAGCAGCTTGGTGTGAAGAAACCAACTGTGGGAGCAATAATTAGAAAATGGAAGACAAGCAAGACCACTGATAATCTCCCTCGATCTGGGGCTCCACGCAAGGTCTCACCCCGTGGGGTCAAAATGATCACAAGAACGGTGAGCAAAAATCCCAGAACCACACGGGGGGACCTAGTGAATGACCTGCAGAAAGCTGGGACCAACGTAACAAAGGCTACCCTCAGTAACACACTACGCCGCCAGGGACTCAGATCCTGCAGTGCCAGACGTGTCCCCCTGCTTAAGCCAGTACATGTCTGGGCCCGTCTGAGGTTTGCTAGAGAGCATTTGGATGATCCAGAAGAGGATTGGGAGAATGTCATATGGTCAGATGAAACCAAAGTAGAACTGTTTGGTAGAAACACAACTCGTCGTGTTTGGAGGAGAGAGAATGCTGAGTTGCAACCAAAGAACACCATACCTACTGTGAAGCATGGGGGTGGCAACATCATGCTTTGGGGCTGTTTCTCTGCAAAGGGAACAGGACGACTGATCCGTGTACATGAAAGAATGAATGGGGCCATGTATCGTGAGATTTTGAGTGCAAACCTCCTCCCATCAGCAAGGGAATTGAAGATGAAACGTGGCTGGGTCTTTCAGCATGACAATGATCCCTAACACACCGCCCGGGCAACGAAGGAGTGGCTTCGTAAGAAGCATTTCAAGGTCCTGGAGTGGCCCAGCCAGTCTCCAGATCTCAACCCCATAGAAAACCTTTGGAGGAAGTTGAAAGTTTGTGTTGCCCAGCGACAGCCCCAAAACATCACTGCTCTAGACGAGATCTGCATGGAGGAATGGGCCAACATACCAGCAACAGTGTGTGACAACCTTGTGAAGACTTACAGAAAACGTATGACCTCTGTCTTTGCCAACAAAGGATATATAACAAAGTATTGAGATGAACTTTTGATATTGACCAAATACTTATTTTCCACCATAATTTGCAAATAAATTCTTTCCAAATCAGACAATGTGATTGTCTGGATTTGTTTCCACATTTTGTCTCTCATAGTTGAGGTATACCTATGATGACAATTACAGGCCTCTCTCATCTTTTTAAGTGGGAGAACTTGTACAATTGGTGGCTGACTAAATACTTTTTTGACCCACTATACATATTAACGATTGTAGCGGGGGTTTTAAATTTAAAGGGAATGTTTGAGTGGTAGTTGTACTCAAACACACTATTTGATAGGGTTCTTTAGACCAATTTCATACTATAGGTGGGATGCTGGTGTATGGTTCCCTGTGACCTGATGATGGCGCTGTCATCAGAGGCTAGGGTTGAACAACTAGTACAGTGCTGTGCCTTGGATATCCCCTCTAGGCAGCGGTGTGGTGGGCGTGTCGGCCTGCTGTGCATCCCGGGAGAAGATATAAAAGGGGCAGACCCCGTCTGTAGGAAGGAGTTCCCGGGGGTCTGACCCCGGAGCGTGTGATTCTGTTTGTGGCCACCCCAGGCACCTTTAGTCCTGGGGTGGAGTTCCTGGCCCGGTACACTGGCGGATCAGTCCCAGGCACCTTTAGCCCTGGGACTGCAACTGAAGGCCTTGGGTCCAGCACCTTTGGCTGGGACCCACAGAGGGAAGAGGAATCTCAGGGTGCTGCCTTGCAAGGAGATCTGTATCTGGAAGAGGAGGCCGGGGGAGGACCGTTCCGAGGGACTGGTGAGAGATCACAGTGAAGGAAGGGGCCCGGTAACTCTCTGGAGGGATGTCATCTTCCTGATAGAGGCCTAGTACTGGAACTAAAGTTCACCAGGTCTGTGGCAGAGACCTAAAGTTCACCAGGTCTGTGGCAGAGGCCTAAAGCTCACTGGATCAGTGGCAGAGTTTGTGCAGAGACTGTGTGTGTGTTATCTAATGCGAGCTTCACTCCGGCTGCTAGGATCCACTCTAGTGGGAGACTATCCGGATGAGCTGAGACTACCTAAAGATATAGGTAGTGAATATCTTCGTTTGTGTCTGGATCTACTCCAACACTTCTTGCTGTCCTGATCTTCCTCCAACCTTTCCTATTTCAATGACTATGCATAAGAGAAAATAAACTCTACGTTGTAGTTGCAATTGGTGTGGACTTTGGAGTTATTGGGGAATAGAGACTTGTCTTTAATGTAGTGAAGACGAGAACCATTCTTGGGAAAGCCTGACCATAAAGACCCAGGCACATTACACCGCTCAACCTCTTCACACAGGAGGGTACGGGCTTGTGGCATGGTGTGCCCCTTATCCTGCAAGTGAGCCAAAGGTGAGGGATAGGGGGTCTGTGTGCTACACGATGTATCAGAGCTTTCTGTGGCGGGCCATCCTAATCTACTAAGGACATACCCAACCTTAATTATAAATTAAAATTGGAACATGATACATTTATCCATTTATTCCATGTTTTTTGAACTTTTGAGAGACATTACATCGAGTGTAGTTGTGTTTCTCAAACTTTACAAATGTATCCATCTCCTGGATCTAGTCCTCAAGAATAGGAGATTGGGTGAGACCCAACATGTCATAAGAAGTGATCTCATGATGGCCACTACCTGGTCATGATCCAGGTCATTGGAATTAACATACCCTAATAGGAATAGAACAGTGACTGGAGTCGACGCAATGTCATATACAAAATTCAACATATCTAGCTCTTCCTACCAGTACCGATGTAGCTCTGGACATCTTCAGAACAGATGCAGAAAGGAGTATGCATAGCATTCTTGCATATTATGTCGGACTTACCTCTCAGTTCTCATATAGAGTTGCACTGACAACCCTATGCCCTTTGTCACTGCCATTTTATCCCCTGATTCTTCCAGCACCAGCCCTTGGGCACCCACAGATAGTATATTCTTGCACATGTAAACTGGACTTCTATTGTTATGGTACTGGACTCCTAACATCTTATAGATGCTGAGAGTGGACTGGGAGTCTACACTTTACTGTGTTTGAGCCGCAGGGAGTGGACTGGACACACAAAAAACTAAAAACAAGAAAAAGCAGAGTATAGATTTTTGGCAGTGGAGACATACATAACATCTTCAATCGAAAAAATGTCACCTACTATCAATTTTTTAGTTGTGCTTTAGGGGAAAAATGAACCACAAACCATAATATGTGGATATACAGGACTATAAAGTGGTAGCAAGACTTCACTTGAATTTAGGCAGGTTACATTCACATGTAGATTTACCAAGGAGAAGAATTTAGATTTCCTTTACATGAAGGAATTACAATGGGCATAAGTTACATTTAAAAAAAAAAAAATGGTTTGCGTGAATCAGATTATTTTTATTTAACTTTTAACTGGGTGTACATTCTTAAGTAGCAGCTGGGTTTTATTAATCTGTATTAATAAAATAATTTTATATTGGCTCATTGGTGTTTTTTACTTATCTTGCATGAACCAAAACCCATAATGGCATTTCAGGCTGGTTTGCTTCAAAAATAAGTTCAGGCAACTGGCTGTTCTTGTTCATGCAGGTCAGTTTGCTGAGGGAACTGGAAAAGCAGGCCAAAGGACAACTTGCCATTTTACTTTCCCAAGCAGTAAAGCCCTGTACACACGATCGGATTTCCTATGGATTCTAATCCGATGGATTTTTCCATCGGAAATCCGATGAAGCTGACTCTATCAGTCTTGCCTACACACCATCAGTCCAAAATCCGACCGTTCCAAACGCTGTGACGTAAAAAACACTCCGACAAGCCGAGAAAAATGAAGTTCAATGCTTCTGAGCATGCGTCAACTTGATTCTGAGCATGCGTGGGTTTTTTGTCCGATGGAGTTCCACACAGATGATTGGAATTTGCTATCGTTTTTTTTCCCATCGGATAAATTTAAAACATATTCTATTTTTTCTCACCGATGGAAAAAAGACCGATGGGGCCCATACACGATCGGTTTGTCCGATGAGAAAAGTCCATCGGACTGTTTTCATTGGTAAAACCGATCGTGTGTACACGGCTTAAGTGTATGGGAACCCCTAAATCACCAAGCCCATAGTCCAAGCAAAACTACCCATGTGACCTGAGGTCAGCTGTTTGAACCTAATGCCGCGTACACACGATCATTATTCACGGCGGTTAAAAAACCGCCGTGAATAATGACAGGAAAAACGAGGGAACCGCTTGGTTCCCTACACACGGTCGTTTTTCCCGTCATTTTTTCTCTTGACGAGAAAAACGACCGTCTGTGGGCTCCGTGGCAGTGTCTCCCTATGGGAAAACTGCCACGGAAAAAAATGCTGGAAAAAACGATGAGAAAATTTAGAACATGTTCTAATTTTTCTCGTCGCTTTTTATGGCGTTTTTCTCAACGAGAAAAACGACATAAAGCCCACAGACGATCGTTTTTCTTGGCGAAAAAAAAAAATGCAGTTTTTCTCGTCGAGAAAAGCGGTCGTGTGTACGCGGCATAAGGGAGAACTGACCTTCACTGCTGGGACTTGTGGGTTAAAAATTCCTGTCCACTGTGATCTTATAAGGAAGCTGCATACTTTCCTGCTTGCATTCTTATCCTGGGAAGTATATTACATAAAAAATAAAAACTGGTATTGCCAATGGTATTGATAGGAAAGAAATCACAATGCCGGCATTGGTGGCAACCTCAGTCTTAAGTCAATGGGGTTGATTTCCTAAAGGCACTTTGCAAGTGCAGTTGCACTCATTTTTCCCAGACCTTAGTAAATGCGGTGCAGTTCAGCTGATTTCCATCATCCAATTATGTGCTATAAAAAATACATTTAAAAAAAAATATTCCTTGTACCTGATTGGGTATTTTTTACGAAGTGAATCTTCACCACATTCACTGAGCTCTGGGGAAAATTAGTGCAACTGTACTTGCAAAGTGCACAGAGGGTTATTTACTAAAACTAGAAAGTGCAAAGTCTGGTGCAGCTCTGCATAGAAACCAATTAGCTTCTAGGTTTTTTTTTTGTCAAAGCTTAATTTAAGTTAGAAGCTGATTGGCTATCATGCACAGCTGCACCAGATATTGCAATCTCCAGTGTTAGCAGATCTACCCACAGTCTATTTGCCTTTAGTAAATCAACCCCCATGACTCATTAAATTTCAAAGAAATCTTTAATATAAGTTTGTCTCCTGAATCTGCACCATTTCTGACCTGACCATTGGGACTACTGGGCCTGCATGATTTAAAGGAAGTGGGTGGAGTTTGTTTGATGATAAATCCTGGTCTAATCAGGCATGGTCTGGGTCTAATATGGTGTGGAACTTGTTATTCTTCGGTTTCCCACATGCAGGGATACACCTAACCTAACCAACGTCCATTAATCTTTCAAGCTATCAAGTATTCATCGGAACATGCCAGACAAGCAAAGCGCTAACAAGGTTATACATGAAGCCATGAAGAAAATTCTTAAGGGACAGAACTGACGTTTAACCTTTGAAAATGTGAGTAATTTGTATTGCAACCATCTGTTCATGTGAGTGGATCTCCACCTCTCACAGAGACTATGTGAAGTTGTAATACAATTCCAGAGTTATGAGAAAGGTGAGGGGAGAAGAGGATTGGGAGATTTGGGTTTCACCATTTGGGTATTATGACATGTCAGGCACCTGGAGATCTTACTTAAATTATGGATACAATTAAAGTAAAATCAGCATTAGCTCTGTTGAATTTTGGAACCTTAGTATCAAAAACAGAACGTCTCATTCTGAACAGTACGAAGCCTCTCTATGATGCAATGGTTAGCTGTCTATTAGAATTCTATTTGGAAAAATGAAGAATTAACTCCTTTAGGCTGCCCTTGGTCAGTGCACTTTGTGAAATAAACCAGATATTTTAAGATCCTATTTTTCCCATGCAGACCGATTGGTTGCTTTGTGACAGTTCTTATTTAAAAGGTCAGTTCCTATTGTTGAGTCATTCCCTGGCTTTCTATATGCCTTGCAGTGGCGGAACCACCAAGGTCGCAAAGGTTGCACTTGCGACTAGGCCCTGGAGTTCCGCCACCCTGAGGGGGGACCCAAGACGGCAGGAAGGAAGCCTACTGCAGATCATGGGCTCGGTTCACACTGCTGTGACCCTAAAGCCATGCAATTTGCTTGCGATTTCCTCACAACTTGCTTGCAACTTTTGTGATTTAACATTACAGTCTATGGCACTCAAATCACACCAAAGTCGTAAAGGGCCCCGGGATCAGTGGAAAGGGCTCTGGGCTCAGAGGAAAGACTCCCAGGCTTGGAGAGAAGGGCCCCGAGGACCAGAGAAAAGGGCCCTGGGATCGATGGAAAAAGCCCCAGGACCGATGAAAAGGGCCCTGGCGGTCAGGGGGTCCTTCATAATTTCTTGCACCGGGGCCCTGAAAGTTCTAGTTATGCTTCTGATGCCTTTGATAATTCAACAGCAAGACCTACCTGCCATAATTCTTGACTTTATTTGTGTCCTCCTGGGGTTTTTGGAGGTTTCTGCTTACCTCTGATGTTTCAGCTTCTCTTTTTACATTATACTATAAAGTAAATATGAAATCCAGCAAGAATTATAGGAACCCCTCAAAATTACACAACTAGTGTGCAGACCTGGAAACTGAGCACAGAGCTCCTACCTGTATATCCCCCAAGTGCTCCAAGAAACTTTTAGGTGGTTTAACTCTTCAGTATCTACCAAAACCAATATATCAGTTTAGGGTGGGCTGACCCTTTAAAGTGACCCACTAAGAGTGAAACTTGGCAACTTCCATTGTTGATGTGACTAGTTTTTAAATGTTCAATCTTTGTGGGCTGTCAAGCTAATGGCTCCACTACCTGGTAAGTTACTGACCTGGAAAAAGCATGCAACCAGTGAAGTCTGAAAAGTATGAATTCAGTTATTCCCAATCAGTAATGAGGTACTGAATCAAGTGTGGGGATGGTAGCCCAGGAACCTGCTTCTTTAAAAACAACTCCAGCAAAGGTTCCCATATGTCTGTCCTCACAGGCTCCCTGTCTGACGCCTTTCAGAAGGAAGGCTGAATATAAACATAACTGTGGTTTGAACTATCCAGTCTAGAATCTTTGATCTGGTTTTTCATATCTGAAAGAGGAAACGGCAGCTGGAATTTATCAATCTGTCTTATGGAGGAACTACTCTTGCTGCTAAGCTTGCTACCTTTTCTAGAAAATATTTCCTGGCCATATGATCTCCTTTCTATTGATAATATTGGCAACATGTCTGACCTTTACCAGCCAAGTGGCGACTCTATTAAAGCTAAAGCAACAAATTATGTTCATCCTCCTGTTGTCTTACACTGCTCCAGGAGAAAAAAAGGGAGATTGTGATTGGATGCTATGTACAAAAAGAACGATTATTCCTTCATATATTTTATGTTGATAAATTTGGCCCAGTTTGATTTGCCCTTAAAAACCACAGAGATGTGTGAGTTTTAACAGCCTTAATGCCGACTTGTCTCATTTTTACATACAGTTGGCATCCATTGTTTGCACTGGGAGCACTCTCACTTGGCGTCCTGAGCACAGTGACCGCAATTTCACCATCAGCCCCAGTCATTGTATATTATACAGCCAATCACAGTGATCACTTGAACAGGAAGCCCATTAAACACCTTACAAGCTTTGAAAGGGTCTGCTCCTGTCTTAAAAGAGAAGTATGGGAATAATTTTTTCCCATATTCATACTTACCTAGGTGGATGCAGCATCGGTCCAATTCTGCATCTGTCCTCCGATGCCTCTGCACTGAGAACCGAGCCCCACCGAACACTGCCGATGGCTCGGTTCTCTCGGCTCCTCGAGAGGAGCGCTGCTGCCCGTCAATTGGCAGCTCCCCTCTCTGCTCCTCCACGCTCACTGGAGCACTGAGCTGTGAAGGGGTAGGGAGCTGCCATCTCAGCCTCTCAGCAGCTCGCTGAGAGGGCCATCAGTCCAGGCACCTGGCGGATCCAGACTCCCAGAGTCGGGATGATGCAGTACCTGGACTGATCTGTGTGACGTCAGCAGAGAGTGGACTTCAGACCACTCTCTGCTGAAAATGGGTCACAGGAGTGCAAAACAGATTGCACTCCTGTGACCCTTAGGAGAAGCCCAGCCTAACGAGCTCAGGCTGGACTTCTCCTTTAACAGGTTAAAGTGAACCTGTGCTTTATCCATGTGGAGCAAAGGAACAGGTCCATGTTAATTCTACCCTCCAAAGCAACACATGATCACCTGCCCTTTTCTTCTCTGCTGCTCCATTCAGCTGCTGGAAGTGAGGAAAGGAAGTCCTGTGTCAGCTTTGAGTCACACAAGTCTGGGCTTCCATAGGTTTAAGGTATTTTTCTGACCCATCCCCTTTTCCTCTGCATCCTTCATCCTATTGCTCGTCTCAGGAAATCCTTAACCTCCCTGGCGTTGGGATTATTTCAGATTTTAGGTGCTGAAAGCCGTACAATTATTTTGCATGGAAATTTGGCGTTTTATATTGTAGGCCTGTAATTCTTAGGAATAACTCACTTAAATCTGTCCAAACAAGAGTCTAGTAGACATCCCGGGTATGATAAAGTTTGAAACACAAAATCATAAATTATAATATAATAAATAACTATAAATAATTATAACAAATAATAATATAATAATAATAAAAATTATTCAAATGTAATCAAATCCAAAAAACTGAAATATTTGCTCATTTGCAGAGTTGTCATTACTTTCAGTGTTTGATGATGAATTTCCCCACAAATCGCTATCACTCAATTCTGCAAGTGATTCTAATTTATTATCGCTGTTTTCTAGCTGGTCTAAAACCACTTTTGACGTAAACAGACATTTTTTGGTTGCTATGGACAATCTCCAGTTTCCAGGCAGAAAAAACTGTATTTATAATATAAAAGTGCATGCAGGACACTGGACAGACCACAAGAGACAAAGGGGATGTGTAATTATTTGACACAGTACTGTAATCTGTAAGATTACAGTGTACTGTATGTATACATAGGACTACCTAAATACCAGATTTCACGCCTACAAGTCGTCCAGAACACGGCAGCCAGACTGGTAACGGGGGAAAAAACCCTGGGAATCCATCACCCCTTCCCTGAGGACCCTTCATTGGCTAACCGTAAAGGATCGGGTCACATTCAAGACCCTCTGTCTCACCCACAAATGCACACAAGGAAACGCTCCTCTATACTTGTGCGAGAAAATAAAACACTACACCCCCAATCGCATTCTCCGATCAACCAACCAAAACCTCCTCCACATCCCCAAGTCCCGCTACAAATCGAAGGGAGAACGAAGATTTGCAGTCCAAGGACCACGGCTATGGAACGCTCTACCCATAAACATCTGCATGGAAGAAAACCATAGGGCATTCAGGAAAAAACTAAAGAACCACCTCTTCTGAAGGATCAGGACGACACTGGATGGAAATTAGCGCCTTGAGGTGATTAAGTTCGCATTTGCATCGCTATACAAGTTATTCACTCTCACACTCACTCTATACTGTTTTTTTTTTTTACTTTTTGAATTTGGCGCAGTGCTCCATCCCCGTGCGTCGCAACGCTTGCAGGGAACGGAGCTCGGCACTCGGCACTGTGAATCGACTGAGGAGACAGCTCGCAGACACAGCGGGGAGACATCGCAGGATCCAGGGGACAAGGTAAGTAACTTTGCCTGGATACTGCGATGCGATCCCGAGTCTGGCTCGGGGTTACCGCTTTTGGTAGTAAAAACTCACTCTGAGCCAGACTACCGCCAGGGAGGTTAAAGTGATTGTAAAGTCTTGTATTTTTTCTCTAAAAATAACAAACCTGTTATACTTGCCTCCTCTGTGTAATGGTTTTGCACAGAGCAGGCCGGATCCTCCTCTTCTCGGGCCCCTTTTTGGCTCTCCTGGTCCCTCTCTTCTGTTGAGTGCCACAGCAGCAAGCAGCTTGCTATGAGGGCACCTAAGCCGAGTCACAGCTCCCTGTGTCCATTCAGACACGGAGCCCCTGTTTGGCCCAGCCCCCTTTCTCTCCTGATTGGCTAACTGACTTTGATTGACAGCACCGGGCTCCAATGGTGCTGCTGCTGTGTCTCAGCCAATCAGGAGGAGAGTCTTGGATGGTTGAGGCACTCGTGGGCATTGCTGGAAAGAGAGCTTCTGACTTTACAACCACTTTAAAGCTGAGACAGGCTGCAGCTATAAATCAACCTTCTCCCTCATAGGTGTTGTCTAACCAGTCAAAGCAGGAGGGGAGGTGGGCAGCTCAGTACTCATTACTAGCACTAAGAAAGCCATACGTTACACATTTTCTTTCCTTCAACCACAGGTTGAAGGAAAGAAAATTGATAGTTTCCCCCATCAACAGTGTTGATAGGGGAATCCCTTCCGCAGCGCTATTGTATTTTGACAGCGGGAAGTTTCCCAGTTGTCAGAATACAATGATCATTATAGGCAGCTATAGCACAAAAAAAACCAACAGGCTGGTTGTACTGAAGTTGATCAATGGATCGACTTCAGTACAATCATCCTGCCCATAGACGAATCAAATTTCATCCATTTCCCGCTGAACCAGCCACATTTTGATCCATGTATGGCTGGCTTTAGAACCCAGATAACAAGCAATTGTGCTGCAAGTTTGAAAATGACTTGCTAAGCTATTGCTAGACTTGCCAGGCTTCACAAGCTTGTTGCACAATTGCAGCAAGTCCGTATTCCATGACTCCAGATCAACTTTCTTTGCAAACATTCTGCAAGTCTGCTGCAAGTTCTGGTTCAGTTATGTTGTGCAATAGTCATCCCACCACAGGGGGCACTGTGGCTGAATTTTTATGCTGTAGACTTGCAGAGCTCTTGCTGTAGACTCACCACTGCAAATTTGCTCTTGCTAGAGACTTGCCACGCAAATTTTGTACAAATTGGAAAAGTGTCAACTAGAACTTGTGCTTCAAGTGCTCTGCAAGTGTACAACATGCCAGTGAAAATGTGCAGCAAGTTAACAAGACTTACAATTTAACACTGCAACAAATTTGTTGCAATTTATCCTTGCTACCTGGGAAAGCACCTAGAAACCTGTGACCAATTACTACATGTACTTTGTCCCATAGGGGGCAGGGCTGTAAAATAAAGATTTTAATGCTAGGTCTTCTTTAACTTAATGGGGCAGCTCTTTGTCATCCAGGGTATCCTGAAAGGTCCCTGGAGTCGTCTGCAGAGCATTGGAAGAATGAGAGTTGCACAATGCTTATTCAGTCCAGTAAGAATTTAAATTTTCTTGACAAATAATAAAAAAAACAACGCGTTTCATGGGCTCAAAACTCATTTTTCATCAGGGCTTGAGTGTTGGCAGTAAATTCAGATTTGTACTGGAAAACACCTGCAATAGACTGCAAAAAGCATGAGGCTGTCAGTTTGGCGACCCAGATCTCACTGTGGAACCTAAGGTGTTAATCCTCTGCATTGTGTAAAAAGGCTGCTTGGTCTTGTATGCACAGATCCTCCCCCTCCCTGCACTGTCTATCTGGGGAAAGCCAGCTAACACAGGCAGGGTAGCCGACCTGCACATGATCAGTTGTGTCTTTTATGCTGGAGAGAACATTTACTTGTTTTCAGAGCTAGCCAGGTCACATGATTTTGACATCACACATGTGGGCGTGTATACAGGATGTAGTAGAAATCTCCTCCTACCTGAACTCTCAGCACTGGAGAAACTGTGCAGTTTATTATGTAACCTTGGTATTCAGATCATCCAAAAAGGTATATAGTGGCAATATTTTAATCAGGGCTTTTTTTCTCAGAGAATAGGTGCAGGTACTCCCCCTTTTCGAGTCACCCCTTGTCTCCGCCCCTACCCACCTTTGAGCACATCCCTTGGTACCACCCCCTAGCCACCTGCTAGTCCGCCCCTTTTAGAAAATACAGAACCAAGTAAAAATTTTTTTTTTTGGTGCCAAGTAATTTGTATGGAATGTGTTAATTATAACAAGGAAAGCAGTACAATAGATATCTCCAGCAATTACAGACCCCAACACCAACAATAGATCCCCAGCAACAATAGATGCTCCCACTAAAACAATAGACCCACGTCAGCAACCATAGACCCCTCCAGCAAAAATATATCTACTAGCAGCCAACAACAATAGACCCTTCAGCAGCCAGCAACCATAGACCCCTCCATCAAAAGTAGATCCATCACAGCAACAATAGACCCTTCCCTCAACAGTAGATCCCCCCAATCAGCAATAGACACCTCCCTCAACAATAGATCCCCCACCAGCAAAAACAGACCCTCCCAACTATAGACCCCTTTTAGCAGATAGCATCAATTGATCCTCCAGTATATCCCAGAACCCCTTGCCATTACATAAATCCAGTGCTAGAGGTGCCGGAACTGCGCTCCCCCTGCGTTCCCGCTGAAAAAAAGCCCTGATTTTAATGTAAAAAATAAGATTTATAAGCTGTGGGCACTGTGGGGGGATGAACTATTTTCATATTACTGGGTTTAGTAACACTTTAAAGTTTAAGTAAACCCTCCTATCATTTTCAGCCAAGGAAGCTGCCATCTTTGCCTCTGTTTAATCTACAACTGCCATGATGCTGCACATGTGATCAGTTATGACACCAGCCATTGGATGACTTGATAGTTTGGTTGAGAGCACAACCAATGGGAGTGTTACATTTCCGGCACGTGCCGGAATTGAAACTGTTTTATGGAAGGGTTTACTTCCGCTTTAAGTAAAGCTTTACTTTGGAAAGAATACCCAATCATCTGCATGGAAAATAACAAAACTACATATTTGCTTACACATGATTGGATGATGGAAGTCAGCAGAGCTTCTACTCATTTACTAAGCTCTGGAGCAACTGCTCTTGCCGAGTGCAATTGCACTTTGCAAAGTGCATAGTCTATTCTATTTGTCTTTAGTAAACCAACCCCTTGGACTCACCTAGTTCCCCCCCAACCAGTCTTTTTAATCACTTGTCCATATTCCAACAAGCAGCCATGTTGTTCCCACTACTTTCATAATGACCCTCTTTTATGGAGTGAGCTGGGCAGACCCTTCCCCTGTGTTCTTTATGATTACTGGTCATGTGATGCCGCACTTAAGAATTTCATTTTTTTTTCAATGCTTCACTCCCTTAGTGCCTATAGACTAGTGATTAGCAGTGATTAATATTCATTCATTATTACTGAAAGGATGTGAGACGGGTTATTATCCAGCAGGTGAGAGATATTTACATGTATTTATTGTAACATATTGCAGAGGGCTCCCACGTGCACCTATAATGAAGTGATAAATGATCATTTATTTAAGAATGACAGATCACAGAGCCAAAGATCACCACTTTCATTACACAGCCAGGTACAATAATTGATGCGTGTACGCTTGTTCTATGAAACATGCCAGTTTTTCCAGCTACTCCGGGGAGGATGGAGGAATCCTCTAATGTAATACGGCAAGTAAGGTTGGTCAACTTTAAAGGTTTTTTGTTGTTACCTTTGCTTCTTCTAGCTTGTACAGGTTCTTAAAATGCCTATTTTTATATTTGAGCTCTTCAAGCTGGTATTCAGGGCAAGATGGAACTTTCTTAAAGCCGTTGGAACTCAGAAATGATGACTGAAGAAGTACATTGTAATACTAAATTGAATTGCTCCAAACTGATTAAAAGATCATTAAAATAGGTTACAGGGGTTGTTACTCTAGCCTACAAATTTTTTTTTTTTTTTAATAGTCTGGAGAGAGAAAAAAAATAGTTTTTTATTACTTCCCTTGCTTCCTTTCTGTATGCCATGGTGAGCAATGAAAGCCATGGAGAAGCCAACATTTTAAAGCTTACATCAGAAAAAGAGATGAGAACTTCCATGAAGGCACATGTTCCGATGACAACTGCTTGAAAACAGATTTTCTTTCTCGTACATCACGGGACACAGAGCGACATAGTCATTACTAATGGGTTATATAGATACCGTCAGGTGCTGGCACTGGCAACTTCCAAAACCGGAAGTACCCTCCCCTATATAAGCCCCTCCCATCCGGGAGCACCTCAGTTTTTTTGCCAGTGTCTAAGGTGTTGGCCAAGAAGAAACATGTGTTTTTCACTGAGCTTGCGTACAGGTTCTTTTGGGCCTCAGTAAGCTATTCCGGATCCGACCAAAAAAGCTTCATAGCTAAACGGTCGGTACCCGGGCCTTGCAGAGAAGAGCAAGGTTTTGCCTGTAATGCTTCTCTTAGGAGAGCTGGACCCTGGGATCCAGAGCTCTGGTCATACCCACGACCAAGATGTTTTCTGTGCAGGGTGCTATACAGGTCCAGGGGAGTGGAATCCTTGGGAACCCGGTCCCTGAAGGTTTGATTACAATGCCTGCCGTGATAGGTGAAGTTTGGGCTTTTGTGGACCAAACAAAGTCCTGCGGCGGGGAACAGGTAAGTGGGGGCCCCCAGGAACTTGGTTCTATTGGGGGACCCCCAAGCCTAATTTGTCTTTCTGTCTGTTACCTAATGGTATTCCCGCAAAATTCTGTGCATGCCTGTAACTACTAAAAAAATGTAATAATTTTTAATGGTGGTCAAGAAAAAAAAAAAAAAAAAAAAATTTTTTTATATATATTTAATATATTAGACTGCGGTACCTGTGTTTGTCCACTAGAGGCCGCTGTGGAATGTTTTCTTGTCATGTGGACTAGCCTGCGGCAAAGAGGGGCCCTGGCTCCTGTCCCTTGTTACCATATTTGAAATTAGCGCCGAAGGCGCACGTGCCCGCGCGCGTGCGCGTGCACGCGCCTCTATATATAGAGGTGAGCCGGGAAAGGGGGCGGAGCCTGGGGGATGACGCTCTGTGCGCGCCGCAGCGCTTCTGCGCATGTGCGGGCGTCCCAGCAGTTTTAAAAAAACCACAATATTGTAGTGAGCTGGCTATGAAGTACAGAGACAGAGCTGGCAACATTTAAAGGCATACAGCAAGCGGTTGATACAGGCATCCCCTAGAAAGGCACATTAGTAGACACCAACTGTGATATAGCAGCAATTGTGCTAGACTATTCTCAGTAAAAGTGGTGTATTACGGCTGGAATACCTCAGCTTTAGGCTTAGGAATATGCCGTCCAGAAGCTCCGGAACTGAATCTTCCAGGAAGCGAAGGGGGTCTCATCGGGCTCGGAGGATCTTGGGCATACTCCTGCTGCACCAGTCTCCCCTGAAGTTCAGAGGTAAGTGACCGTAGAGACCCCGCAGGGTACTTGGTACTGTGGCTGTCCTCAGTTCACCTGCTCCTGTGTATGTAACAGAGGAGGTTTTTTCCTCAGCTCTGGGAGGATTCGAGAGAGATTGTCAACATTTATCGCTGCCTCCCTGTCAGGGAAAGCACGCCCGATCTCCGTCTCCTCCTTCAGAGTGCCTGTTAGCAGAGCAACAGTCCCATACAGGGATCGACCTGCCTGAAGGGGATCAGGATGAGGTTGATTCTGTTATAGAGGAATCAACAGTGGGGGAACCTTTTCTCAGCATCTTAAGCTGAAAGATTATGGGTTCAGTCTCTGACTAACATGGTCCGATCAGCATTTAAAAATGCACCTTGCGGAACCATCAACCACTACTGTATCCTCGTTGGGGTCGCTAGAAGCCCCCAGACTGTTTGTTCTTTTCCACTTCACCCTTTACTGAAAGGGCTCATTTACCAGGATTGGGAACGTCCTGAGAAAATATTTATTCCCCCAAGAGATTTCCGGTGGTCTATCCCATGGAGGATACGTTCATCAAAAAAAAAAATGGAAGGTCCCTACAGTGGACGCAGCCATCTCTTGTATGTATAAATCACTGACATGTCCAGTGGATAATGTCCAAATGTTCAAGAACCCAATAGATAAAAGATTGGAGTCCTTATGAAAATCTGCTTGGTGATACAACCAGCAGTAGCAGCTATTGGGGTCTGCTAAGCAGTGAAGGATCAGTTGAAACAGGTCTTGAGGGACTTGACAGATCAGCAGGCTTTGCCCTAGCTGATCTACCTAGAGCCTTAGGCTTTGCGGTTGACGCCATAGAGGATTCAGTCCATCAGGCCTCCCGCCTTACGCTGTCTATAGTACATATGCGTAGGCTCCTATGGCTCAAAAACTGGTCTGCTGAAGCTCCCTGTAAAGAATGGCTGGTTAGCGTCCCATTTCATGGTGAATGCTTATTCAGGGAAAACCTGGACAAATATATCCAGAAAATTTCCAGCGGTAAAAATACGCTCTTGCCGGTTAAAAGCAGAGTTAGAGGTCCCTCTTTAAGAGGCCTGCTTCTCCAGTCCCTGGGGCATCGGCTGTGTAACAGTTCCGACGGCCTCCTCGGTCAAATCCCGGGGGTAAAAAACAGGGACAGTAGCAGGGTAATGAGAAACCCTGGGTCAGGGGAGGTACAAAACCTCCCCCAAAGTTAAATTCATTAAAGCCCCCACTCAGTCGGGTGGGGGGAGGACTCCAGTTGTTCGCAAGAGACCTGGCGGGACACGATCAAGACAGATAGGTGCTCTCCGCAGTAGGTTTGGGATACAGTTTGGAGTTAAAAGACTCTCCTCCTTCCCATTTTTGAGGTCAAACGTGCCAAGGGATCCCTGGAAGAGAGAGTCCCTCCTGTTGGCACTAGAACAACTATTGCTCCAAGGAGTAATTATGGAGGTTCCCCTGGAAGAATGAGGGTTCGGGTTTTACTCAAACCTCTTTACAGTCCCGAAGCAAACGCGGTCGGGAGGCCCATATTAATTCTAAAAGGGCTATACAAATTCCTGTATATCAGGACTTTCCGATGGAGTCGATCCGATCGGTGGCCACTGCCCTACAAGGGGAGGATTGGTTAGCCACGATCGACATCAAAGATGCTTATTTGCACATTCCCATCTTTCCAGTCCACCAAAAATTTCTACGCTTTGCAGTAGAAGGGCGCCATTTTCAGTTCAGAGCCTTACCCTTCGGTTTGGCCACAGCACCACGAGTGTTTACAAAAATTCTGGCCCTTTATTGGCCAATCTAAGAACACAAGGTGTAATGATAATGGCATATCTGGATGACTTGTTGCTGATAGACCACTCAGTGAAAAAACTAGACGTGGTCGTTCACAAGACGATCAAGTATCTGGAATCTCACGGTTGGATTATCAACCGAGACAAGTCAGCCCTAAAAACCAGTCAAAAGTCTGGAATACTTGGGGCTAAGGTTGGATTCAGGCCAGAGAAAAATATTCTTGCCTCGAGGAAAGGTGTTGTCTTTGAAAGATTTGATCCACTTAGTGGGTACAAAAAAGACAGCCGTCCATACGCCTGTATATGAGGCTGCTGGGAAAAATGGTGGCATCATTCGAAGCAGTACCCTACGGTCAATTCCATTCAAGGAATTTGCAAGGGGCCATACTGTCAGCCTGGAACAAAAAAGTTCAGGCCCTAGACTTACAATGTCCTTGTCCCCTTCCGTTCGCAAGAGCCTCCGTTGGTGGTGGGTTCCCCAGAATCTGGAAAAAAGGAAATCCTTCAGTCCGATTTCTTGGAAGGTGGTCACTACAGATGCCAGCCTTATAGGCTGGGGAGCAGTACTGGAGCAATAGTCTCTCCAGGGCAGATGGTCGGATGCAGAAAAGGCCCTGCCCATCAATCTCTTAGAGATACGAGCAGCCCGGTATGCCCTAGTAGCATGGACATCCAAACTCCAAGGGTCCCCTGTCAGAATTCAATCAGACAATGCCACAGCAGTGGCATATATCAATCATCAGGGGGGCACCAGGAGTCGTGCAGCCCAGAGGGAAGTAAATTACATCCTGAAATGGGCAGGAAAAATATGTCCCAGCCATATCTGCGGTATTCATTCCAGGAGTGGAGAATTGGAAGGCGGACTTTCTAAGTCGCCAGCAATTAGGCCCAGAGGAAGGGTCCCTTCACCCCGAGGTTTTCTGGACAATATGTCAGCGGTGGGGAACATCGGATGTAGATCTTCTAGCATCCAGATTCAACGCAAAGGGGGACAGGTTTGTCTCTCGGACAAGGGATCCCCTAGCTTGCGGCTCGGATGCCCTAGTGTTCCCTGGGGATATATGCATTCACACCGCCACAATGGTTACCTCGATTACTCCGCAGAATCAGGGTAGAAAAGAAACCAGTGATTCCGGTGGCTCCAGCGTGGCCCCGAAGAGCGTGGTACGCGGAGATTGTAAAATTTCAGTGGGGAGTCCTTGGACTCTCCCACGTCGTCCGGCTTTCGCAAGGACCGATATACCACCCTTCCTTACCAGCCCTAGGTTTGACGGCCTGGCTATTGAAGCCCACATTCTAAAAAAGAGAGGGCTCTCTAATGCTGTGGTATCTACCATGATCAATGCCAGGAAGCCGGTATCCAGGCAGATCTGCTATAGAATCTGGAAGGCGTACATCGCGTGGTGTGAGGCCAAGAAATGGCATCCACATAAGTACGTAATAGGTAGGATTCTGGACTTCCTACAGTGGGCTGTAGATAGGAAGCTTGCCTTGAGTACTATCAAGGGTCAGATTTCGGCCTTGTCAATATTTTTTCAAAGGCCCTTGGCTTTGCATTCACTAGTCAAAGCCTTTATACAAGGAGTGATGCGTATTAGGCCTCCGGTTAATATTCCCATATGTCCATGGGATCTAAACTTGGTTCTGTCGGTTCTACAGAAACAACCATTTGAACCATTACAGCATATTTCCTTGGTGCTTCTCACCAGGAAATTGATTTTTCTAGTAGCCATTTGTTCGGCTAAAAGAGTATCGGAATTAGCAGCTATGTCCTGTAAGGAGCCATATCTGGTTATCCATAAGGACAGAGTAGTGTTACGTCCTCATCCAGCCTTTCTTCCTAAGGTGGTATTGAGGTTTCATTTGAACCAAGATGTGGTTCTTCCTTCTTTTTTCCCCAAACCTACTTCGGTAGAGGAAAAGTTATTGCATTCTTTGGATGTAGTAAGAGCAGTTAAAGCTTATCTAAAAGCCACTGCTCAGATTCGCAGAACGGATACTTTGTTTATTCTGCCGGAAGGCCCCAGAAAGGGTCAGGCAGCGTCAAAATCTACTTTAGCCAAGTGGATTCGACAGGTCATAATACAAGCCTATGGCTTGAGAAGGAGACCGCCTCCGTTCAAAGTTAGAGCGCACTCCACGAGAGCAGTTGGAACTTCATGGGCAGTGCATCACCAGGCCTCCCTGGCTCAAATCTGTAAGGCCGCAACATGGTCTTCAGTTCACACGTTTACTAGGTTCTACCAGGTGGACGTTAGAAGTCAGGAGGATGTCGCCTTTGGGCACAGTGTGTTGCAGGCCGCAAAAGATCCTCATGTCTGATAGCGCTCAGCTTATATATGGTGTATCCCCCCCCTCATTTGGCATTGCTTTAGGACATCCCATTAGTAATGACTATGTCGCTCTGTGTCCCGTGATGTACGAGAAAGAAAATAGGATTTTTATAACAGCTTACCTGTAAAATCCTTTTCTTGGAGTACATCACGGGACACAGAGCTCCCGCCCCTCTTTAGGGACACTTATTGCTTTGCTACAAAACTGAGGTGCTCCCGGATGGGAGGGGCTTATATAGGGGAGGGTACTTCCGGTTTTGGAAGTTGCCAGTGCCAGCACCTGACGGTATCTATATAACCCATTAGTAATGACTATGTCGCTCTGTGTCCCGTGATGTACTCCAAGAAAAGGATTTTACAGGTAAGCTGTTATAAAAATCCTATTTTTGCCCACCTTGTAGAGATTTTTTTTTCATTTCCTGTTCTGCCTTCGGCACAAACAAGTGAAGGAGAAACTCTCCAATGTGGATAAATAGAGCAAAAAACCCCCCCCCAAAAACGAACCATTCCTAGAGGACCATACACTTATTATCAGGGCCGCCATTGGGAATTTTGGGGCCCCTTACACAGCTTCAGGCATGGGCCCCCTGGAGCAGAGGAGACTTTCTACGCAAATTGAGAAGTGGGGGGGGGGTGCCATGGATTGAGAAGCGGGGTGGTGCTGCCGCCGTGAATTGTTGAGGTCGGGGGGGGGGGGGGCTTTGGATGCTGACGAAAAAAAAAAGAAAAGAGAACAAAAAAAATGGTGGTTGCCATCCGGGGCCCTGGGGACCTTTCGGGCCTCTGGGGACCTCTGGGCCCCTTACAAAAATTTTTTTTATAAAAAAAAAAAGGGGGGTTGCCATCCGGGCCCCTTACAGGTGTACTGCCTGTACCCCCCTGATGGCGGCCCTGCTTATTATATCAATTGCTCTTTTGGCATTAATTCCCAAAAATATTTGAAATTGTATTATCTATGTTATCCACATGGTGAGTAAGGAAGTGGTAAAACATACGTCCCACTGGGTAGATTTACACTTTGTGTTTGTCCTGGTGACCATTGTCTCCAGTGCAGAAAGTGATGGGAAATCAAATATTTTTGAGTTGTTACAGGAGTACAGTCAGCATTTCTTTTTTTTTGCAGGTGTGTTGAAATTATGTGGAGGTGGATGAAGTGTGCAGCTTAAAGTGAAAATGCTCTTTTGAAATTTTTTTTTAATAACAAACACGTTATACTTACCTGCCCTCCCTTCTTGGGCCCCCTGCTGGCGCTCCTGCCTCCTTCCACAAATGAGTGCCACCATAGGAAACCACTTTCTATGGGGGCACTCGTATGTGTTCACTCCCGAGCCCCTCACTGTGTGTCCATTCAGAAACAGAGCACAACTTGGCCCTGCCCCCCGTTTTCTCCTTATTGGATGTGATTGCCAGCAGCAATTCAGGAGCAGGAGCTGCTGTCTCTGAGCCTTTGAGTGGGGAGAGAGCCAAGAGAGCTGCTGCTCTTTGCACATCACTGAACCGAGATCTGGCTCAGGCTGTGATTGACAGCAGCAGGAGCCAATGCAGGAGCAGAAGCTGCTGTATCTAGGCCTATGAGGAGGAAGAGAGAAGAGAGAGCCGCTGCTGTCTGCACATCACTGGATCGAGAATGTGCTTAGGCTGTGATTGACAGCGGTAGGAGCCAATGCAGGAGCAGGAGCTGCAGTCTCTGAGCCTATGAGGAGGGAGAGAGCCGCTGCTCTCTGCACATCGCTGGATCAAGATCAGCTCAGGAAAGTATAAGGGAGGTGCTGGGGGAGGAAATGCACCCAGAAGGTTTTTTACCGTTTGCATAGAATACATTAACCTAAAAAAAACTTTTACCTTTAGAACCACTTTAAGGTGGTCATGCACAGTTGAACAGGAATCATGCAAAATGAAAGCTGTGGTTGACCCTGTCAGCACCACCCGGCTTGACAAACCTTGATATTTGCTTCTACTTTTGTTGAAGTAGCCAATCAGATTTTCAGACCACGCAGTCCTGTATCCAATCGGATGCAGGCACTGACTGAGTATTCAGCAGCTGCATGAGCAGTGACTGCTGAATACAATAGCTGGCAGTGGGAATTCCTCTATCCATGCTGTTTAGTGTGGATGGAGGAATTAATCAATTTCTCTCATTCATCTCAGGAGGGTAAACAAGAGAATCCACATATGAATGACGACCAACTTTGGACAGAGGGTCAAAAGCATAACATATTTTACTGTAGTTTTGCATGGTTGTTGGCACGTTGCAGCAAATATGTCTGTTTTATCTCTCAGTATGTCCCCCGGTGAAAAAAAAGAATTCCCAGTTCACCCAAGTGCTACAGAAATTCCAGAAACAAATAATGGTGAGACTCTGCCCAGGTACCCTTTAAGGTATAACTAAGGGCAAATTTAGTTTTTAGTTTTGGATAGAGTGTAGAGTGAAAGAACAACTGTCAGGATTTTATTTCTGTCTATGCCCCCAAGAGAGAGATTTACCCTCTCTATTTGTCCTGTGGCTGTTATCCCTGAGAGTAAAAGTAAAAGAAAATCCCAAAAATCGGCTTGTCACCAGTACAGGAATAGAAGGACAAAATCCAAAGGGGTCTCTAGTTCTGGTGACCCTGGTGACAACCAGGGATGTCCTACCATTGGAGGGATTTCTTTTCACTTCCTGTTTTGGCTATGAGCAGGGCCAGGACAAATGGTGGGCAGAAGGGCTGCCCTGGGCGCAGGGTGTATTGTTAAGGATGGTGGTGCTGCAAATTCCTTCTATTATAAGGCTGACAGGAGTAATGACAGCGGCATCGCTAGTTCTGTCAGCCCACCACTGGAAGCGGTAAGTGGAGGCGAGACGGGAGGAGGTGCAGGCTGTACTCTCTCTCCCCCTCCTCCTAATAAGCAAGTACATAATGGGGGGGCGCAGTTTGGCATCTTTGCCCTGGGCACTGGATGATTTTGTATACAAGAGAAGATGACCACACTCCAGATTGCAGAGGATGAAGAACTTTATTCCATAAAATCCAAGAGAATT
This sequence comes from Rana muscosa, assembly GCA_029206835.1. Taxonomy (NCBI): domain Eukaryota; kingdom Metazoa; phylum Chordata; class Amphibia; order Anura; family Ranidae; genus Rana; species Rana muscosa. Next base: position 439,027,524 of record CM055127.1, on the reverse strand, counting down.
TTAAAACATCACCATACAGATAGACAGCATCAGGGTTGACGCGTTTCATGAAAAATGTGGCTTAGTCATGACTAAGCCAAGTTTTTAGAGAAACGCGCCAACCCTGCTGCTGTCTGTCTCTATCGTGATGTTTTGATATTCTCTTGGATTTTATGGAATAAAGTTCTTCATCCTCTGCATTCTGGAGTGCGGTCATCTTCTCTTGTATATTGGATTTTATGCTCAGACCATGGACTGAACCAGCACCCAGTCATTAGAAGGAGGATCATTTCACCTGGAGCGGCGTTGCCTCTCCCTTTCATTACACCGGATGATCTTGTCTTGGCACTGGCTATGTGACAGAAAGTAAAGGGAAATTTCCACTAAGGGACACAGATGGCAAAAAAATCTGCCAGGGATTATAACCTCTCTTACTCCAAAACAAAAAAAAGTTTTGCCTGTAGTACCTGAATATGTCCATTTCTCTTTGCTGATACTGTAGGAATAAGTGGGTTCCAAGTCTATTATTTGTGGAGAAACACATTTTGGACAATACATGTATTTTTCATGTGTGTTAAACATTTAAACACGCAGAGCCGGAAAGCTCCTTGCACTCCAAGATACATGAGATAGAAAGCAATTAGGCAATGATATAACCTTTTCAAATGTTTGGCCGGTGTCCTCGGTTTTTCCATTCCTTACCCATTGAGCAAATCTGCCAGATCATTCCTGTGCAGAAATTGAGCAAGGAACTTGTCAGCTGCCAGTATTTTTCGAAGCGTACAACTCCTACTTGGCTCCTTGCATGCTGACAGCCTCCTATGAGCCATTAAATAGGGGAGAGGGCTTGAAAACACAATGAGAGAGAGGGAGAAAATCTGTGTTATCCTTTCTCTGTTTCTTGTCATTCTTAACAACAAGCAGACGCAAAGATGGAGCACTTTCTGTGTGTAGGCCAAAGGTCAGTGCAGCAGATGCACGTGCTGTGTGAACATCGTCACTGTATTCACTTGGCATAGATGACAGATAATTGGGCCCAAGAACCTCTCCCAACCCGAATATGACATCTATTTATAGAGATAAGTTTAATAACCTGCAAAGTGTGAGATCCAACTTGGATCAGGATCGTGGAGAATAGCTGATGTTTTCCATTCCACTCCTGATTTGTTGGCATTTAAGGTGAACCTATGGCCAGGTTATGGACATTTAAATATTTACTTATTCTTAACAAAAATTAAATGAGCTGTAAAACAAATCCTTGCAGGTCTCTGTATTTGCAGGTACTGTTCACAGTGGAGGCCCCTAAAATAACAGTTCACAATGGAGGCACTAAAAGGAAAGTTCACAATGGAGGCAATAACATGGCAGTTCACAATGGAGGCACTAAAATGGCATTTCACAATAGTAGCACTAAAAGGACAGTTCACAATGGAGGCACTAAAATGGTAGTTCACGATGGAGGCACTAAAATGACAGTTGGGGGCACTAAAAGGACAGTTCACAATGAAGGCACTAAAATTACAGTTCACAATGGAGGCACTAAAATGGCAGTTCTCAGTGGAGGCAATAAAAGGACAGTTCACAATAGAGACACTAAAATGGTAGTTCACGAGTTCACGATGGAGGCACTAAAATTGCAGTTCTCAGTGGAGGCAATAAAAGGACAGTTTACAATGGAGACACTAAAATGGTATTTCAGGAGTTCACAATGGAGGCACTAAAATGACAGTTCACAATGGAAGCACTAAAATGACAGTTCATAATGGAGGCACTAAAATGGCATTTCACAATGGTAGCATTAAAAGGACAGTTCACATTGGAGGCAGTAAAATGGTAGTTCACGATGGAGGCACTAAAAGGAAAGTTCACAATGGAGGCACAAAAATGGCAGTTCACTATGTTGGCAATAACATGGCAGTTCACAATGTAGGCACTAAAAGGACAGTTTACAATGGTGGCACTAAAATGACATTTTACAATGGAGGCACTAAAATGGCAGTTCTCAGTGGAGGCAATAAAAGTACAGTTCACAATGGAGACACTAAAATGTTAGTTCACGAGTTCACGATGGAGGCACTAAAATGACAGTTGGAGGCCCCAAAACGACTGTTCACAATGGAGGCACTAAAATGGCAGTTCACAATGGAAGCACTAAAATGGCAGTTCACAGCCAAGGCACTAAAATTACTGTTCACAATGGAGTCACTAAAATGGTAGTTCACGATAAAGGCACTAAAATGACAGTTGGAGGCACTAAAAAGACAGTTCACAATGGAAGCACTAAAAGAACAGTTCACAATGTAGGCACTAAAATGTCAGTTCACAATGGAGGCAATAAAATGAGAGTGCACAATGGAGGCACTAAAAGGACAGTTCACCATGGAGGAACAAAATGGCAATGCACGATGAAGCCACTAAAATGACAGTTTACAATTGAGGCACTAAAATGACAGTTTACAATCGAGGCACTAAAATGACAGTTCACATGGAGGCATTAAAATAGCAAGCCACATCCTTTCTTTTTTCTCTGGCAGCAGTCACTTGGCAGCCTCCCAGCATTATAATTTAAACAAACAACAGCTATAAACTATTGAGTAACTACTGCAACCTGACTGCAGAGTCTCTGTAATAATCTTTGAGGGGTAATTAATCCACAGTACATGTAGCTACAGAGGCCAATGATAACTTATTTTAATGCTCATTTAGAATATGTAAATCCTTCTGTAGCTTATGTGCATTTTTATGTTCTTGGATGCATTGCAATGCCTTTTTGTTTTGCCACTGACAACCAATATCTGTTGTGACATTATTAAACATTGTCTTCCTTGCTTCCGGCTTGTCCTCTGTTGTGATGTGGTATGCAGACAGTTCAGTCATGACCACTATGCAATGTTTGTGTGGTAGCAGCCAAAACTACTCTGGTACTGTTGTGAGATATAGAGGTGGAAAAGTTCTGTATCCCATTCTGTAAAACCTTACATGGAACTTGCAGTGATCCTTGTAATTGTCATTGCTGAAACCATAGAGCAATGTCCTTGCCCTCACAAGCCTTAAATGATACCTTCCTGGCACTTGAACTAGAGGGTATATTGATGTCAACTTGTACATCCTTTATTGCCAGAAGAGTCCATTAGGAGGGTTCCTTAAACAAGGGCACCGGGCTCTGCCACACCGCCAATGTCTACCACTGTCCATGAAGCGATGTGGTCATGTGCAGGTTATGTACAGGGATAGGCAAACTGGTTAATCCAAGTCTGAATTTGCAGTGAATTGGGAAGATTCATGGGAATACATTGTTCACCGATCTTCTCCACAGGATACATTTTTATTTATAGTTTTAAATACAGTAGAGAAGAGAAGTGTTTTGTGTGTGTGCCATTAGGAAGATTCCCTTTACTCCTTGCCCCGGAAAACAACAGAAAGTGAAATCTCTTTGAAGTGAAAGGGAATCTATCCTTCCCAGAACAGATATCCCCAATGGAAGAGTTCACCCATACTCTTTTTTGGATGACTGAAGAATTTCCCATCACTTTTTGTGCCAATAACAATGGTTGGCAGGATAAACACTGACAGTAAAAACCTGACAGGGGTTCTAAGCCTTTCCTATTCTATTAAAGTCACTTTTAATTCAACCCCCACCCCACTACTCCATTTGGCTACTGAAAGTGAAGAGACGAAACCCAGAATAAACTCCAAGTTGCTACTTGCCATTGCTCAGGAAAGTCACCTGAGAACACCAAGAACCTAAAAAAGCGTTTACCTCCTATAGCTTATTAAGTCAGAGCTTTATGTTTATTACTAGAGTACAAATGCACTTTCAGCATCCGATAGTGTTTGCATGTTCTCCCTCTGCTTGCGTAGGTTTTGTCCGGGTACTCCAGTTTCCTCCCACACTCCAAAGACATACTTGGCTTGTGCCTACGTGTCTAAATTGGCCCTAGTATGTATGCATGTGTGCATGTGAGTTAGGGACCTAGATCAGGAAAAGATTAATTCTGATTGATTTCTATGGGTTCCTGCATTTGCATATGCCTAGTTAACTGATTAAGGATCTAACAGAGTCCTAAGCTTTAAAAACGTTACCCTTAACTTATGTTGTTGTACTAAAGAAACCAAAGATTCCATTATAAAAGAGTGATTTGTGAATGGACGCTTTACTGAGTTGAAATGCTTCTCATGGCTAGCAATGAAGTATGTGTATGAAGCAGAATCCTTGGCTTAATATGTGAGCGCAGATAAGATTACACTATTTCGAGGCCATGATGTAATTCTTTCACTGGGTTCTAGTTTGGTTTCTATAGCAGCTACGTAAAAATACAAAAAAAGAAAAAGGGAAAAACACCCAAGAGCAGAAATTTGCCATGAAGCCGAGTAGTTCAGGCCTCACATGAAATCACTTCCTCCTACTATTACACGGTTACAAATTGGTCAGTGACTTTGAGTGTTTCATGACATGTGTTTTAACTCTACCTTATCTGAGGAGTCTTCACCCAGCAGTTGCTAGGCAGTTGTATTTTTGGGCCTTCTCGCGCTGAATTTAATTGGTTTAATAACAGTGCTCTAGATCCGATCATCGCCCCACCCAAGCTTCATTTAAAACATTCATATTGCAATTTTCCAACGAAAGCCCTCCAGGAGAGTGAGTCACCGTTGAAAACATTCCAGAGGGAGGAATAATTAAGCCAGGGCTGAAATTGATGTAATATTTTAAGGAATTCTCTAATAGGTTTGAGCGATGGCTTAGTGTTCAGTATAGTCCCAATATCAGTTTACATTATTGGTCACCGATGAAGCCCATCTCAAGAGTTTAGATGATTAGTGAGACAAGGAGTGCTGTGGCAATTAAGGTAGAAAAAGTAGCAACTCAGGCCCATGACCACTGGGGAGGGAGGAAGTCAAGACTGTGTTGGCCCCCTTCCACTCATCGAAGCATCACTACTTTGCGTTTAATAGATAGACCAAACTCCAGGCTAGCAGGTATCTACAGTCTGTGAGACATTTATGTGAGTGATAGGTATAAATAAGGAGAACCTTTCCTATATGTATCATGGCATCTAACTTAAATTCTACAAGTGGTAGTTGCCTGGTTGTCATACTGGTCCTCTTACCTCAATATTTTAAATCACTAACTAAGAACAAACAGTGAGTGACCAGGTCTTCTGACACTACCATTATTCCCTCCTTCCCCATTATTTGGGGAGATTTCCCTATACGTTCTGTCCCAAAGACCCAACAGGAAGTAGCAGGAAACGTCTCCAACATTACGGGAATTGAGTTGTTACTCAAACAGCTGTCCCACTGACTTGGTCACTAGGACAAATGAGGATGAACCTACCCATCAGGAGCACAGACAGAAATAGAAAATTGACAGGTGCTCTAACCCTCACCACTGTATCAAATAGTAGAAGAATAGCGCCTCCCACTCCACACTCCCTATGTGTCTACCTCTGGAATCCAGCACCAGTCCTCTTTTTCCTCCATATTTAATTTGTGAGCACCTCCTAAAAATGTTTTATTTTATTTTATTTTTTAGCTATATTGTTTTTTTCTTAAAAAAAAAAAATATTAGGGCTATTGAGGGGCTGTTGTATTGTACGAAAAAAATAAAACCAGAATAATTGACAGGAGCTTCTGTAACATTAAGGAGTCATTTATAGTCCATAGAAACACCATAATTTCCACTTTTCTGATAATGTGAGGAATTTTCACAAAAATCTGGAGTTTCTATATCATTTTAGGAGAAATAAAATCAAAACATTAAATACCGTAATTCCTAATAGACAAATAATGCAGTAAAATACTAGTAAAATACTATTTTTTTTGGATACTTCATATACCTTGAGTTGACTGCACCAAGGTCTCTCTCTATTCATGGTTTTGAGTGTAAGGACCTTGTTTTGAGTGTGTGTGTGTATGTGTATATATATATTTTGTGTTTTCCCCTATTTATCATGAGCTGAACGCAAAGATCTATGACTTTTTCTATGTACACAAAAGGCCTATTTCTCTCAAATATTGTTCACAAATCTGTCTAAATCTGTGTTAGTGAGCACTTCTCCTTTGCCAAGATAATCCATCCACCTCACAGGTGTGGCATGTCAAGATGCTGATTAGACAGCATGATTATTGCACAGGTGTGCCTTAGGCTTGCCACAATAAAAGGCCACTCTAAAATGTGCAGTTTTATCACACAGCACAATGCCACAGATGTCGCATGTTGTGAGGGAGCGTGCAATTGACATGCTATCATAAGCCGTCTCCAAAGGCGTTTCAGAGAATTTGGCAGTACATCCAACCAGCCTCACAACCACAGACCACCTTTTTACCACAAAAGCCCAGGACCTCCACATCCAGCATCTTCACCTCCAAGATCGTCTGAGACCAGCCACCCAGACAGCTGCTGCAACAATTGTTTTGCATAACCAAAGAATTTCTGCACAAACTGTCAGAAACCATGTCAAGGAAGCTCATCTGCATGCTCGTCGTCCTCATCGGGGCCATGTACCACGCATGATATGTCATCAATTTTTGTGCATTTATTGCCACTTTCAACTTTTATGCTTTATTTGAGCTCCAACATGGACTCTCAGTTCTACATTACTAGTTGCAGTTGAACTTTGAGTACAACTAGGGTTGAGTGAATCTGAACTGTAAAGTTCGGGTTCGAACCGGACCTTTGGGTTTCTGGTACCCGGACCCGAACCCGAACAATTTACTGTATGTTCGGGTTCGAGTTCGGTGTTCGGCAATGTAATGGCGCATTTTAAAAAGCTGCAGGGCAGCCAATCAACATTCGTTTAACTTGTGTGCCCTTAGAAGCCATCACAGCCATGCCTACTAATGGCATGGCTGTGATTGGCCAGTGCAGCATGTGACCCAGCCTCTATATAAGCTAGAGGCACATAGCACAGCACGTCACTCTGCTTTAGATAGTGTAGGGAAAGGTTGTTGCTGCTGCTTTGAGGGAGAGAATTAGATAGGAGTCCTGATTCAGAAATCAAATTACTCAGCGATCTACCTTGATTTTGTTGGGTGGGTGCAGTGCACAATATTTTTACCCTGCCCTGAGCCCAGTGCCAGAGAAAAGATAACTTTTATTCGTCTGTTAGTTAGGTTGGCATCTCCGGGCATTTTATGCAAGCTCAGTGCATATGTTTCACGTACCTGGTGAGGGAGCCCAACGTGCAGGGAGTGACCTCTCGTAATCCCCTGGCTCGAGAGCCCCTGGTAGAGCAGACAGGGGCTCCGGAGGACAGAGGGCACAAGTGCCTGGTTGGTGAGCAGGGTAGAAGGCAGATGCAGCGGCAGGTGGTGCACAGCGGACTGGAGCAGGCCTACGGCAGCTGGGAGGTGCACGGTGAAGCTAAACTGAATACAACAGCGGGTTGAAATATCAGAGTCCAGAACTTGTCTGCAACAACAAGGAGGTGTGCTGTAGTCCGGGCTGAACTGCAACAACAGGGAAGGTACTTGCAATCCAGGTAGCTCTGCAACAGCAAGGAGGTGTACTGTAGTCCGGGCTGAACTGCAACAGCAGGGAAGGTACTTGTAGTCCGGGTAGTACTGCAACAACAGGTAGGTGCGGATAAGCAGGTTCAGGGGAGACCGGGAGAGTAGTCAAGACAAGCCGAGGTCAGGGCAGGCAGCAAACAGAGGTAACAGAGGCAAGCCGGGTCAGATAACTGGTATTTAGGATCAGAAGCCAAACAGCAGGGGTCTCAGGAACGCTGTAGACCAGACAGCAAGGAGCAGAATGTCAGAGGGGTTTAAATGCCATCTCTGGCGCCAAACGCTGTCACCGCGCGTGCGCGCGTCGATTGCGCTATAGCGCACGCTGATTGCGCTATTGCGCACGCGCATGTGCTGGATGGTCCTTCAACGCACAGGTGTTCTCCTGGCAACACTGTTGCCAGGCAGAGTATGGAAACGTCTTTCCTGACATTGCCCCCCCCAAGGGGCAGCCTCCGGATGCCCAGCTGGGCCATCTTGTCTGGGTGAGACTTCTTGAAGTCCCTAACTAGACTTCCAGCATGGAGGTTCGTTTCCGGTTCCCATGAGTTTTCCTCTGGACCGTAGCCCTTCCATTTTACCAGGTATTGAGTCTGGTTGCGTCTCCTCCTGCAATCCAGAATGGACTCTACCTCAAACTCCTCTTCTCCATCGATGAGCACTGGTTTGGGGGGACCGGTGTTCCGGTTGGTAAAGGGATCAGGGACCGTAGGTCTGAGCAGGGCCACATGAAAAACTGGGTGGATCCGGAAGGATTCTGGCAGTTTCAATTCGTAAGCCACCTCATTAACCACTTAACGACCGCCCACTGTAAATATACATCAGCAGAATGGCACCGACAGGCAGAATCACGTATATGTACGTAATTGCCTTTGTATAGTTGGGGGGTCCGATCGGACCCCCCTTCTTTACAGTGGGTGGTCGTTTTACCTTCGGGAGCGATCCGGCATGAGGGGACGGCCGTTCGATTCCGGCCACCCCCTCTCGATCGCTCCCGGCGAATGAGAGAGCTTCCCCTGCCTGCCAGGAAGGAGGAAGTGATGTCATCTCTCCTGGGGCGCTCACATATACCGAGCGCCGTACAGGAGAAGATGCCAGGTTAGTACACACAACACTACACTGACACCAGGACACATAGGCACATAAATCGCCCCCCCCCAGGCCCCCCCAGACACCCCCAGATCACCCCCCAGCCCCCCAGCCCCCAGTCACAGTGTCACTGATTGCAGTGACCATTTATTTAGTGATCACTGCAATCAGTGACATTTTTGTAAAAGTGTCACTACATTTAGTTTTAGGTCCAGTGTAGCCCCCTAACCCCCCCTAATAAAGGTTTAACCCCCTGATCACCCCCCAGATAACCCTTTCACCCCCTAGCACCGCCGTCACTAAGCAATCATTTTTCTGATTGATGTCTTAGCGTCGGTGATGCTGATCGGTAGCCATTAATTTTTTTTAGGTTCGCCGCAGGTTTTTATAGCGTCGGGTACCCCCATATATTACCTAATAAAGGTTTAACCCCCTTGATCACCCCCCAGGTAACCCTTTCACCCCCTAGCACCGCCGTCGCTATGCGATCATTTTTCTGATCGATGTCTTAGCGTCGGTGATGCTGATCGGTAGCCAGTAATTTTTTTTAGGTTCGCCGCAGGTTTTTATAGCGTCGGGTACCCCCATATATTACCTAATAAAGGTTTAACCCCCTTGATCGCCCCCTCAGGTAACCCTTTCACCCCCTATCACCACTGTCACTAAGCGATAATTTTTCTGATCGATGTCTTAGCGTCGGCGATGCTGATCGGTAGCCAGTAATTTTTTTTAGGTTCGCCGCAGGTTTTTATAGCGTCGGGTACCCCCATATATTACCTAATAAAGGTGTAACCCCCTTGATCACCCCCCAGGTAACCCTTTCACCCCCTATCACCACTGTTGCTAAGCAATCGTTTTTATGATCGTTGTCTTAGTGTCAGTGATGCCGATAGGTAGCCAGTAATTTTTTTTTAGGTTCGCCGTCAGGTTTTTATATAGCGTCAGGTACCCCCATATATTACCTAATAAAGGTTTTAACCCCCTAATTGCCCCTAGTTAACCCTTTCACCAGTGATCATCATATAAGTGTTACGGGTGACGCTGGTTAGTTAGTTTGCTTTTTATAGTGTCAGGGCACCCGCCGTATATAACCCAATAAAGGTTTAACCCCCTGATCGCCCGGCGGGTGATATCAGTTAGGTTTTAGCGTCAGAGAGGGTCTGCGTCACACCCCAGGCAGCGTCAGGTTAGTGCCAGTAGCGCTAACACCCACACGTGAAGCATACACCCCCCTTAGTGGTATAGTATCTGAACAGATCAATATCTGATCTGATCAGATCTATACTAGCGTCCCCAGCAGTTTAGGGTTCCCAAAAACGCAGTGTTAGTGGGATCAGCCCAGATACCTGCTAGCACCTGCGTTTTGCCCCTCCGTCCAGCCCAGGCCACCGAAGTGCAGAATCGATCGATCACTGTCACTTGCAAAACACAACACACATAACTGCAGCGTTCGCAGAGACAGGCCTGATCCCTGCGACTCCAGTGCTGTAGGAGGTGATTTCACCACCACAGTTAAAAAAAAAAAGCATATATGCCGAAGCATTGGGGCAGCAGGAGTGGAGGAGCGATTTTGCTCCTAATGCCGCGTACATACGGTCGAAATTCCGACGGAGGCTTGCCCGTGGAAAAGTCTGACCATGTGTACGCGGCATAACTTTTGCGAGAAGATGCCCCCATGCTTCGGCATATATAAATGGTGCATGTATGCCCATCATTAGAAGTGGGTGGATGAAGGGCGGTATGCTAATGGTGGGCATACCCACCGATCAATCTTTTTTTTTTCGTTCAGCCAACAGGCTGCATGAAAAAAAAGATTACAATACATGTCCAACAAGGACCAGCAACGTACTGGTATGTTGCTGGACTTTGAATGTTTATACCAGAATGATGCCTGCGGGTTTAGGTATCATCTTGGTATCATTCTTTTCAGCCAGCGGCCGGCTTTCATGTAAAAGCAATCCTAGTGGCTAATTAGCCTCTGGACTGCTTTTACAAGCAGTGGGAGGGAATGTCCCCCCCCGGATATAAAAAGCGCCATTGGGAAATTGGGAAAGCATTTTATCACACCGATCTTGGTGTGGTCAGATGCTTTGAGGGCAGAGGAAATATCTAGGGTCCAATAGACCCCAGTTTTTTCAAAAAAGAGTACCTGTCATTACCTATTGCTATCATAGGGGATATTTACATTCCCTGAGATAACAATAAAAGTGATAAAAATACATAAATATGGAAGCAACAGTTTAAAAATAAAATAAAAAAGCAAAATTAATAATAAAAAAAAAAAAAAAAAAAAAAAAAAAAAAAGCACCCCTGTCCTGCCCTGCTCTTGCCCAATGGCGAACGCAAGCGTCGGTCTGGCGTCATATGTAAACAGCAATTGCACCATGCATGTGAGGTATCACCGCGAAGGTCAGATCGAGGGCAGTAATTTTAGCAGTAGACCTCCTCTGTAAATCTAACGGGGTAACCTGTAAATGCTTTTAAAGGCTTTTAAAAATGTATGTAGTTTGTCGCCAATGCGCGTTTGTGCGAAATTTTAAAGCATGTCGTGTTTGGTATCTATGTACTCGGCCTAAGATCATCTTTTTTATTTCATCAAACATTTGGGCAATATAGTGTGTTTTAGTGCATTAAAATTAAAAAAAGTGTATTTTTTCCCAAAAAATGCGTTTGAAAAATCGCTGCGCAAATACTGTGTAGAAAAAAAATGCAACACCCACCATTTTATTCTGTAGGGCCTTTGCTTTAAAAATATATATAATGTTTGGGGGTTCAACATAATTTTCTTGCAAAAAAAAAAAATGTTTTCATGTAAACAAAAAGTGTCAAAAAGGGCTTTGTCTTCAAGTGGTTAGAAGAGTGGATGTAAGCTTCCTAATGTTGTGTATAAAATGCCAGAACAGTTCAAAACCCCCCCAAATGACCCCATTTTGGAAAGTAGACACCCCAAGCTATATACTGAGAGGCATGTCGAGTCCATGGAAAATTTTATATGTTGACACAAGTTGCGGAAAAAATACAATTTTTTTTTTTTTTTTTGCACAAAGTTGTCACTAAATGATATATTGCTCAAACATGCCATGGGCATATGTGGAATTACACCCCAAAATACATTCTGTTGCTTCTCCTGAGTACGGGGATAGCACATGTGTGAGACTTTTTGGGAGCCTAGCCGCGTACGGGACCCCAAAAACCAAGCACCGCCTTCAGGCTTTCTAAGGGTGTCAATTTTTGATTTCACTTCTCACTGCCTATCACAGTTTCGGAGGCCATGGAATGCCCAGATGGCACAAAACCCCCCAAATGACCCCATTTTGGAAAGTAGACACCCCAAGCTATTTGCTGAGAGGTATTGTGAGTATTTTGCAGATCTCGCTTTTTGTCACAAAGTTTGGAAAATTGAAAAAAAAAAGAAAAAAAAAAATGTTCTTTCTTCATTTTCAAAAACAAATGAGAGCTGTAAAATACTCACCATGCCTCTCAGCAAACAGCTTGGGGTGTCTACTTTCCAAAATGGGGTCATTTGGGGGGGTTTTGTGCTATTTTGGCATTTTATGGCCTTCAAAACTGTGATAGGTAGTGAGGAGTGAAATCAAAAATTTGCGCCCTTAGAAATCCTGGAGGCGGTGCTTGGTTTCCGGGGTCCCGTACGTGGCTAGGCTCCTAAAAAGTCCCACACATGTGGTATCCCCGTACTCAGGAGAAGCAGCAGAATGTATTTTGGGGTGCAATTCCACATATAACCATGGCATGTGTGAGCAATATATCATTTAGTGACAACTTTTTGTAATTTTTTTTTTTTTTTTGTCATTATTCAATCACTTGGGACAAAAAAAATAAAATATTCAATGGGCTCAACAGGCCTCTCAGCAATTTCCTTGGGGTGTCTACTTTCTAAAATGGGGTCATTTGGGGGGGTTTTGTGCTATTTTGGCATTTTATGGCCTTCAAAACTGTGATAGGTAGTGAGGAGTGAAATCAAAAATTTGCGCCCTTAGAAATCCTGAAGGCGGTGCTTGGTTTCCGGGGTCCCGTACGTGGCTAGGCTCCTAAAAAGTCCCACACATGTGGTATCCCCGTACTCAGGAGAAGCAGCAGAATGTATTTTGGGGTGCAATTCCACATATAACCATGGCATGTGTGAGCAATATATCATTTAGTGACAACTTTTTGTAATTTTTTTTTTTTTGTCATTATTCAATCACTTGGGACAAAAAAAAATATTCAATGGGCTCAACATGCCTCTCAGCAATTTCCTTGGGGTGTTTACTTTCTAAAATGGGGTCATTTGGGGGGGTTTTGTACTGCCCTGTCATTTTAGCACCTCAAGAAATGAGATAGGCAGTCATAAATTAAAAGCTGTGTAAATTCCAGAAAATGTACCCTAGTTTGTAAACGCTATAACTTTTGCGCAAACCGATAAATATACGCTTATTGACATTTTTTTTACTAAAGACATGTGGCTGAATAAATTTTGGCCTAAATGTATGACTAAAATTGAGTTTATTCGATTTTTCTTATAACAAAAAGTAGAAAATATAATTTTTTTTCAAAATTTTCGGTCTTTTTCCGTTTATATCGCAAAAAATAAAAATCTCAGAGGCAATCAAATACCATTAGAAGAAAGCTCTATTTGTGGGAAGAAAAGGACGCAAATTTCGTTTGGGTACAACATTGCATGTCCGCACAATTTACAGTTAAAGCAGCGCAGTGCAAAATTCTGAATTCACCTCTGGTCCTTTAGCTACCAAATGGTCCGGGGCTTAAGTGGTTAATCTTCCTTGTTATTGGGAAGGGACCCACAAATTTAGGACCCAACTTTTTGGATGGGCATGCCAGCCTTAGGTTCAGGGTAGATAGCCAAACTTGGTCCCCGGGTGCTAGGTTGAGCTCCCCCCTCCTCTTTCTGTCAAAGACCTCCTTGTTATACTTCTGAGCCTTAGTCATTGTCTCCTGGAGTAATTTGTTGTTGGCAGAAAAGAAATTTAAGGTCTCCTGGGCTGCTGGTACTGGACATTCAGGCATATTGTTGGACAAAAACAAGGGGTGGAACCCATAGTTTGCGAAGAATGGGAATTGTTTGATGGCAGAGTGAACCGAGTTATTATAGGCGAACTCTGCCAGGGGCAAGAGAGAGGCCCAATCATCCTGGGAAAAACTTGAAAAGCAGCGCAGATATTGTTTGAGCGTTTGATTGGTGCGCTCTGTTTGGCCGTTGGTCTGGGGATGGTAAGCTGAGGAAAAGAACAGATCGATCTTCAAAGACTTGCATAGTGCTCTCCAAAACCTTGATGTAAACTGCACCCCGCGGTCAGACGTGATGTTAGCAGGTATGCCGTGGAGCCTCACTATCTCCCTGATGAAAATTTTAGCAGTCTCAGAGGCCAAGGGAGTACCCACCATAGGCAGGAAGTGGGCCATTTTGGAAAGCCTATCAACTACTACGAAGATGGTAGTAAATTCTTCTGAAGAGGGTAGTTCGACTATAAAGTCCATGGAGATCATCCTCCATGGTCTCTCCGGGACGGGTAGTGGCTTTAGTAGCCCCCAGGCTCTGGTCCTGCTGCCTTTGTTTTGGATGCAGGTGATGCAAGACTCCACATAGCTCCGGCAATCTTGGAGTAGTTGCGGCCACCAGAATGTCCGCTAGAGGAGCTCAGAGGTCTTGTGAACACCAAAATGGCCGGCCAACTGGTGATCATGACAGGATTTCAAGACTGCCACCTGTAGTAGCTGGGGCACAAAAATCCTGTCCTTGTTCCACAGCAGACCGTCTTTAAACTGAAGGGCAAGGTCTGGAGACTGAGGAGGTTCCGAAGAAGCTTGTCTGATTTGAGACAAGAGATCCTCCTGCAAGAGGAGGAAGTTGCCGGGAGCTAAGATGGTATCTGGAGGAGCAAGAACTTCAGGTTCGGCAAACATCCGAGAAAGAGCGTCCGGTTTGGTGTTCTTGGATCCTGGTCGGTAAGTGATGTGAAATGAAAATCGGGTGAAAAAAAGTGCCCACCTGGCCTGGCGTGGTCTGAGTCTCTTGGCAATTTTCAAGTACTCCAGGTTCTTATGGTCAGTATAAATCAGGATAGGATGTGCCGCTCCCTCCAGGAGATAGCGCCACTCCTCGAGTGCAGATTTTATGGCCAGAAGTTCCCTGTCCCCGACATCGTAGTTCCTCTCAGCCTCCGTTAGCTTACAGGAGAAAAATGCAACTGGGTGCAGCAAGGCCTTTGGGCCCTGTCTCTGGGAAAGTACGGCTCCAACTGCCACCTCAGAGGCATCCACTTCCAGAATATACAGTAAGGTCGGATCGGGGTGCTTCAGGACAGAGGCTGAGGTAAACAGGTTTTTGAGAGTAGTGAAGGCGGCCTGAGCTTCGGGAGGCCAGTGGAACCGGATACCTTGTCTGGTTAAACTGGTGATAGGGGAAATGATTGAGGAGAATCCCTTGATAAACTTCCGGTAGAAGTTCGCAAATCCTACGAAGCGTTGGATTCCCTTCTTATCGGTGGGGGTTGGCCAATCGAGAATGGCCGTGATCTTCTGGGGGTCCATTTTAATGCCCTCCACCGAGATGATCATTCCTAGGAACTGAATATGCTGTCGTTCGAATTCACATTTCTCAGGTTTGGCATACAAGCCATGTTGGCGAAGCCGGGCCAATACCTTCCAGACATGTTCACGATGGTTGGACAAGGAAGAGGAGAAGATCAGGATGTCGTCTAGGTAGATTATGACGAATAAGTCTAGATAGTCTCTAAAGATGCTGTTTACGAAGTGTTGGAAAGTGGCGGGGGCGTTGCAGAGGCCGAAGGGCATGGCCAGATATTCGAAGTGCCCGAATCTGGTGCGGAACGCTGTCTTCCACTCGTCGCCACTCCGAATGCGGACCAAGTTGTAGGCCCCACGGAGGTCCAACTTAGTAAAGATGACTGCTGTTCCAAGTCTTTGGAATAGTTCAGGTACCAGTGGAAGGGGATATCTGTTTTTAATAGTTATCTTGTTTAAGTCTCTGTTGTCCACGCAGGGGCGTAGAGAATGGTCTTTCTTCTCCACAAAGAATATACCGGCTCCTGCGGGTGAGGTGGAAGGACGTATGAATCCCTTCTCTAGGTTGTCGTCCAGATATGTTTTTAGAGTCCCGAGCTCCAGTTCAGACAAGGGGAAGATCCTACCAAAAGGAACCTCTGCCCCAGAAAGGAGTTCAATAGGGCAGTCATAGGGCCGGTGTGGGGGCAGAGTCTCTGCTCCCTTTTTACTGAAGACATCCAGAAAACTGTGATAGGCTTCTGGGACTAGTTGACGGGTCTCCATGTCACTCTCCAGGCATAGTAGTGGAGACGGGGTCTCGAGAGGTTCTGGGAAGCAGTGTTGGCGGCAGTAAGGAGATGGAAAATGAACTTTCCTGGAATTCCAATCGATCTGTGGGTTGTGGGCCCTCAACCATGGCATCCCCAAGATGATTGGAAAGAGAGGAGATTCTATAACGTCCAGGCAAAGGAGTTCTCGGTGATTATCAGCGATGGTAGTACTCAAGGGGACAGTTTCCTGCGTAACAGGGCCGGATCTGATGGCCGATCCGTCGGCTAGATGGACCGCAAGCTCCTTGGACCTAGGCCTTCGAGGGATTTGATGTTTCAAGGCGAAGGAGCGGTCCATGAAGCCGCTGCAAGCACCGGAATCAATAATTGCGGAAGCCCGGATGTTCCTTCCTGGAAGCTGCAGAGAGACGGAAATTGTCAGGTGAGTGGTATTGTTAGACTGAGCAGGCGAGACAGAAGAGGAGAGATAGGAGCACTTACGAAGCTTGGCGGGGCACATCCTCACATAGTGTCCTGGTTCCCCACAGTAGAGGCAAAGATTGTGAGCCCGGCGGCGTTGGCGCTCCTCAGGAGTGAGTGAGGGTCGGATCAATCCTAGTTGCATAGGCTCAGAGGTGTCGGCAGCGGAGCGCAAGGAAGTCGAAGGAGCGGAATAAGGAGAGTTGGGTACCCGTGGAAGCATCCATACCGGGCGGGAAGGTCCTGCTGTCCGTTCAGCTCTTCGCTCTCTCAACCGCCTATCGATCTGGATGGACTGGAGGATCAAGGCGTCGAGCGTGTTAGGTATGCCGCCCCGGGCCAGCTCGTCCTTCAGGGATTCAGATAGTCCCAAACGGAATTGGTGTCGCAGGGCGGCGTCGTTCCAGCTGGTATCGGAACTCCAGCGCCTGAAATCTGACACATAGTCCTCTGCGGCCCTGCGACCCTGCTGTAGGGAGCATAGTGCTGCTTCAGCGGTGGCGGCCAGTTGTGGGTCCTCATAGAGGAGGTCCATGGCATGAAAGAAAGTACTCAGAAGGTCAAGGCAAGTGTCTTTCTGTTCAAGAATGCGATGGGCCCACGTCTGGGGTTCGCCAGACAACAGGGCTATGACAAAGCCCACCTTGGTGGATTCAAGGGAAAAAGTCCTGGGCTGAAGTGCAAAGAAAAGTTCACACGCGTTGCGGAAGGCCCTATACTTGCTGCGATCCCCAGAAAACCTCTCCGGAGTGGGGACCCTGGGTTCAGGTGGCAACATGACCACTGAGGGTGCAGAGGAGGCTCCGGAAGATCCAGGGCCTGAGAAAGACAAGGTCTGGACCCGCTCTTCCAAACGGGTGTAACCTTCCTGCAGGTTTCTGACTGCTGTGGTGAGACCATCCAAGTGGCGGCACAACTCCTCCATGGGAGAGGCTCCCTGCGTGGGCTCAGACATGGCTGTCTGGTACTGTCACATACCTGGTGAGGGAGCCCAACGTGCAGGGAGTGACCTCTCGTAATCCCCTGGCTCGAGAGTCCCTGGTAGAGCAGACAGGGGCTCCGGAGGACAGAGGGCACAAGTGCCTGGTTGGTGAGCAGGGTAGAAGGCAG
This sequence comes from Rana muscosa, assembly GCA_029206835.1. Taxonomy (NCBI): domain Eukaryota; kingdom Metazoa; phylum Chordata; class Amphibia; order Anura; family Ranidae; genus Rana; species Rana muscosa. The sequence goes on along the minus strand of CM055127.1, from coordinate 439,010,062 downwards.
ATGCAGCGGCAGGTGGTGCACAGCGGACTGGAGCAGGCCTACGGCAGCTGGGAGGTGCACGGTGAAGCTAAACTGAATACAACAGCGGGTTAAAATATCAGAGTCCAGAACTAGTCTGCAACAACAAGGAGGTGTGCTGTAGTCCGGGCTGAACTGCAACAGCAGGGAAGGTACTTGTAATCCAGGTAGCTCTGCAACAGCAAGGAGGTGTACTGTAGTTCGGGCTGAACTGCAACAGCAGGGAAGGTACTTGTAGTCCGGGTAGTACTGCAACAACAGGTAGGTGCGGATAAGCAGGTTCAGGGGAGACCGGGAGAGTAGTCAAGACAAGCCGAGGTCAGGGCAGGCAGCAAACAGAGGTAACAGAGGCAAGCCGGGTCAGATAACTGGTATTTAGGATCAGAAGCCAAACAGCAGGGGTCTCAGGAACGCTGTAGACCAGACAGCAAGGAGCAGAATGTCAGAGGGGTTTAAATACCATCTCTGGCGCCAAACGCTGTCACCGCGCGCGCGTGCGCGCGCCGATTGCGCTATTGCGCACGCGCATGCGATGGATGGTCCTTCCACGCACAGGTGTTCTCCTGGCAACACTGTTGCCAGGCAGAGTATGGAAACGTCTTTCCTGACAATATGTTACTGTGAGATTACACCCTTTAGATACTGTTGGTCTATTTTGCTATTCTAAAAACACCCATTTAGGGCAAAAAAATTATATTTTGCTGCTTTTCCTGCATATCTGTACATGTGAGATACACACTTTAGATACTGTTGTTTTAATCTGCTATTCAAAAAAAATGCAGTGGCGGCTGGGCCTGAGGCGGATAGCAGTTTGGCGCATGTCCTTCCACCACCGAGGATTGCAGGGCGCTTCAGTTTGCCTCCAGTGTTAGCTACCTCGTCCTCCTCCACCACCGCTTCCACCTACACCGCCACATCCACCGTCACCTCAACTTCCTACTCCATATGGACCTCGTCCTCCTAGGTCAAGATTATTATTTTTTTATTTTTATGTATTTTATGTTATTTTAAGTTATTTCCCTATCCACATTTGTTTGCAGAGCACTTGCCATGCTCTTAACAACATTGTGCTGCCATTTGCAGCCCTCTAGCCCTTTCCATTACTTTTTTAGAGCCATTTTAGTCCTCAAAAGTTCGGGTCCTCATTGACTTCAATGGGGTTCGGGTTCGGGGTCAAGTTCGGGTCAAGTTCGGGTCCCGAACTCGAACTTTTTTGCGAAGTTCGGCCGAAACCATCGAACCTGAACATCCAGGTGTCCACTCAACTCTAATTACAACATATGCTTGCAGTTCTTCAGTTGGAATAGTGCATTATTGGAGTTTTTCCCCCCTTATATTGTGACCCCTTGGAGGCCTCTCGGTTTTCTCTCTCTCCCTTCCCCTTCTTCCCACCCCCACATTCCCTTGATTGGGCTTAAGCCTTCCAGGGATCTATGTGTGGATGCCTATGTCCTATCACTTGATTTAATTGTAATTTACGACCCTTTTGTCGTGATATACTCACCCACATAGAGACCACTGACGTCCGGACGATTTCTGTATTGTGTTTATGTTGTTTGTTTTAGTCCTGTGTCTTGTATTATATTTGTGACTCCATGTGGAGATTGGTTCCTTGCTAACCATTCCAAATGCACAGTGTCAGATCTTCAGCCATTGTTCACTCTCTTCATCTAAGAGAGCTTTTTATGATATTTTAAATTGTTTATTTATCAATACATTTATACCATTTTTCTAATTCTTACCCATTGAATTGGTGTCACTCATTTGGTCTTATGGTCCCTCACCAGTCTGGTGTGGGACATCCTCCCCCTTTTGTATATGTCATCGGGGTCATGACCTGACTGCAGTTTGTCGTCGTAACCGACTTGAGTGTGCAAATGCCTCAATGGCGTCTGGCACTTTTGAGAGGTGTTCTCTTCATGGATGAATCCCGGTTTTCACTGTACAGGGCAGATGGCAGACAGAGTGTACGGCGTTGTATGGGTGAGCGGTTTGCTGATGTCAACGTTGTGAATCTAGTGGCCCATGGTGGTGGTGTGGGCAGGTGTATGCTTTGGACAATAAACACAGTTGCATTTTATTGATGGCATTTTGAATGCACAGAGATACAGTGATGAGATTCTGAGGCCCATTGTTGTGCCATTCATCCACGACCATCACCTCATGTTGCAGCATGATAATGCACGGCTCTATGTTGCAAGGATCTGTACACAATTCTTGAAAGCTGAAAACATTCCAGTTCTTGCGTGGGCAGCATACTCTCCGGACATGTCACCCATTGAGCATTTTTGTGATTCCCTGGATCGGTGTATACGACACCGTGTTTCAGTTCCTGCCAATATTCAGCAACTTCGCACAGCCATTGAAGAGGAATGGACCAACATTCCACAGGCCACAATCAACAACCTGATCAACTCTATGAGAAGGAGATGTGCTACACTGCGTGAGGCAAATGGTGGCCACACCAGATACTGACTGGTTTTCGGACCCCCCAGACCCCCCCCCAATACAGTAAAACTGCACATTTTAGAGTGGCCCTTTATTGTGGCCAGCCTAAGGCACACCTGTGCAATAATCATGCTGTCTAATCAGCATCTTGATATGCCACACCTGTGAGGTGGATGGTTTATCTCGGTAAAGGAGAAGTGCTCACTAACACAGATTTAGCCCTGGTTCACACTGGTGCGATTTGACATGCGATTTGGCATGTCAAATCGCATGTCAAAACAGCAATATTTGCCACAAATTGCCGGCAATGGCACCGTCCTAATCGGTGCGACGCCGCATCTGCGGCGCTGCACCGATTTCAAAAAGTAGTTTCTGTACTACTTTTTGCGATTTCGGCCGCGATTTACATTGACATCTGTGCAGAAACCTGCACAGATGTCTTTGTAATCGCGGCTGAAATCGGGACTGCCAGCGAGAGGGAAATCGTGCGAGTTCAGCTGAACTCGCACGGCTTCACTCCCACAGCCCAGTGTGATCCTGGGCTTAGACAGATTTGTGAACAATATTCGAGATAAATAGGCCTTTTGGGTACATAGAAAAAGTTGTAGATCTTTGCGCTCAGCTTATGATAAATAAGGGCAAACACAAAAGTGTTGCGTTTATAATTTTGCTCAATATATATATATATATATATATATATATATATATATATCCTTAATTCCTATTCTGGGTGTGATGTATTAGCTGCCTTTGGCCGCTGGAAGCTCATGAAATCTTGTCACTTAGCCACTCTGTGTTAAGTAGGTCTCTCTCTTCATCTGGCACTTGGATGGGGCCTTCACACTTGGGTAAGCCTGAGGTGCATCTGTGTAAAGGCAGATTGTTTTCGTTAGCATAATCAGTGAACTCACTGTTCTACCTGGATGTCTGGGAAAATTGCCAAAAGATTTCTCAACATTTCAATCAGAGGCAAGACTCTATAAAGCTGTCAGTTTCCTTGTAGGTCAATTTGCGCTTACAATCTCTTCAACATCGCGTTCATTTAAAAAAAAAAAAAATCAGCACGTGTCTCCAACAGTAATATTTCATACGATGCTCTAAAGAAGCTGAATTACTGCACAACGAAGAATCATTGTGGGATATTTTACAACTTCCATGCAAGAGAAATCGTATGAGCATTAAAACATTTTCATTTATGCCTGCAAATGTATTTTTCTAAAGGTTTGCTTCGCATTCCGAGATTTGGATGAGATTTATTACAAACAACCTTGCACTTGATATCCTTATTGAAAATGTATTTATGGACCATTAAATGTTCAAATATTTCATACTGATAGATGAAACTGGCAAAAAAGCACCCTCCAAAACCTGAGAGCCAATTTAAAAAAACTTAAAGCGATATTAAAGCCTATTTTTTTAAACAATTAAAGTAAAAAAAATTGGTTAATACTTACCTGCACTGTGCACGTTATTGCACAGAGCAGTCCCTTACCTCCGCTTCTGGAAGTTCCCTATTGGTGCTGTCCACTTCTCCCTGCTGCGGTTGCCCCCTCAGCAAGTGCAGTGCTAAGGGGGCCCCCATCTGAGGCTGGTGGGTTTTGTGGGGCTACTGGAGCACTTGCCATAATGTGTAAATAGGCAACACAATGCTTGCACATCATGGCAGACCTACCTTCCCGTTTTCCCTCCTCCAGTGATGACAGCATGTAGCTCACCATCACAGCTTTGTTGACGTTGCAGCCATTCTCTTTGAAACTTCATCTACATCCAACATCTTTTCTCTTTGTTCATTGGGTGGTCAATTGTGATGGGAGTTATATCATTCTGACAACTGTTTCCAATTTTGATATTTTGTAGACTAAATTGCTTATGCACAGCACAGGCAATGTACACAAAAAAGGGTAGGAGGAATGGAATAGGTTTTTTTTTTTGCCAGAAGAACCCTACAAAGTCTCTTCTACCAAAACGGCAAGCAACATTTATTTTTAATTCCCACTTTAAAGGGACCAAAGCACTCCTTGGGCCTGATTCCTTTGAAGGGAAGGGTCTTTGTTGTCCATAGCATCCAACTAGCATCCCCATGGGACGTTTATGGCAGATTGGAACTTGAAAGGAAGGATTTTCCTGGTTTCTAATGCCCCGTACACACGATCAGACCTTTTTCCGACCAAACTCCCATCGGAATTCCGACGGAATTTCATCAGAAAAAAATAGAACAGGTTCTATTTTAAAATTCCGATGGAATTCATCGGAATTTCTCCGATGGGGCCCACACACGGTCAGAATTTCCAATAAAAAACTCAGACGGACTCCGTCTGACTTTTTTCATCGGAAATTCCTATCATGTGTACACTGCATAAGGGGGGCTCAGATAAAGGTCAGGATCAATTAAGAGCAATGATGATATGGAAACAGCAATGAACCATACCAAGCATACAGTTATCAACGTTCAGTGAATTGAAATGTAATTGGTGACTATGCGTGGCTGTACTTTACATTCAACTATTATAATGTGCCCCGCTTTATTGAACAGACCTGTTTGTATACCACTGCAGGCCTCTGACATGCTCTACTCCAGTGGTCTCCAAACTGCGGCCCGAGGGCCAGATGCGGCCCTTTGCTTGCCTTTATCCAGCCCTTGGAGCACTATCCCTCCCAATGATACGAGACACTATTCTGCCATCTGACACCGACAATGGAGCACCATTTCTCCCACTGACACAGCTAATGGGGCACTATTCCTCCCTATATTACCAGCAATGGGGCACGATTCCTCCCCCTTATACCAGATGTTAACTCCCACTGATGCCAGGAAAATTTTCACTCCCGCTGGCCAAAGTTCGGCCCTCCAAGAGCCTGAAGGACAATAAACCGGCCCTTTGTTTAGAATGTTTGGAGACCCCTGCTCTACTCCATAAAGTACAGCAAACTCCACCAGAACTGCTCATTAACTTTCAGCTTTAAATCAACAGACAGGTAAAGCCCAAGTACAGTCAAAACTTTTATTTTGTTGTGACTAAAGTGGAAGAGGCTTAAAACCTCAACCTTTTTTTTTTATTTACTGTCTGTATTTTCACTGAGGAGATTTCCCTTTACTTCCTGTCAGGACATGATGTGATGGTAAATCTCTCTGATAGAGATACAGACAAAAACACATTTTTTGTAGAGTTGTGAAGGGTTAGAATTTCTGACAATGCTTTAATTGTTGACCATACCTTCCTTTCCCTGTATGGGTGTCACAGAAAAGGTAAGTGGGGAAAATATCCCCATTGGGGCTACAAACAGGAAACAAAATAACCTGATAGAAATTGTAATTGTTCCCCATACTATCAAAGTTGAAAAAAAATGGCTGGACATACCCTTTAAACACCCTCTTTGGAAGACTTTATTGAAAGTCACCAATGAGTGGACTCTTTACCTTATGAAGTGGGATTTGTTGGAGGATCTCTTATACTATGTAGCATATTAAAGCAGATTTCCCTTTTTTTTCCATCACACACTTTTATTTCTTGTGGTTAGGTCTGAGTGGCTTTTTTCTTCTTGTTTACCTCACATCTGGTGTAGATCATCGGTAAGATACATTTTCTCCACAGGAGACCTGGCTGACAATGTGGCCACACAAAACGGAAATATGAAAGCATTTTTTTGGTTTCACCAAGACCCCTGCCTGAGCAAATCAGACTGCCACATATTTAAATGGAGCCATTTAGGCCTCAGGTACTCCATCGTTCCCTCTCTTCATTATGTAAGGGGAGATATCGGTAATCTCCTCTCATAGAGGCCTGTTTATCTCAATCAATTTTTTCTTACAGTAAAACACACACATTTCACAAAGAGTCAAACTATAAGAGCAGTTCAGCACTGCAGGAAAAGATGGCTGTGGCTAAATAGTTTTAAAGGCATTTTTTTAATTTTACAAAAATTAACAAATTTATCCACAATAATAAAGAAAAATGTGCATGTGCAATAGTACAACTAACTACAACTTTTTCTTTTGTTTTGGATAGAGCGGAGAGGGATTAGAGCATCGGTGAGTTTTTATTGCTGTCTGTGCCACCCCGTCAGGGAGATTCCCCCTCCTCTATTTGTCCATTTTACCATTATCATTGGAAGTGAAAGTAAAAGAAAATCCCAAATCTTGGGTTGTCCCCAGAAAAGTAATAGAGGGGAGATCTTCCAGTGGGGACACTAGTTCTGTTGACCTGGAGGTCCCCAAGGAATTCCCTTAATTTTCATCGACCTCTTTCCTCCTCAGCTTTATGTCCCGCCCTTTAAATTCATTGGAATTCATTTTTTTCAGTCATGGAGGCTCAGTACAAGCACGGTATATCCATGTGAAACATTAACCTTGGTCTTGTATCATCTGAATGGCATGCAACAATAAAGATTTCTGTCAAGCAAACGTCTCGTTCCAGTGTGCGGCCACTTTCTTTCTTCTACACTCTTCAGCAATGGTGGTGAGCCGGGCAAACACCTGGAGAGATATTTCACTTCTTTAAACTGAGCTGTGTATGCTTTGTGTTGTGGACCACGGAGGCTCAGTAGGTGGGCATTACTTAAGATGGTCCTGCAAAGCCTAGGAAAACTTACTCCTCCAGACTGACACAAATCCATCAAGGCATTTTGATATTGCCATAACTCCCCCCAAGATCCTCTCATTGATTGCATCAGGGCTTTGGCTTTTGAGAGGAATATTGACGCAGGGTGCTGTGAGGTTTTCAGGAACCTATGTATAGCACCCTGATGGACCCTCCCATCAGCCTGCATTGCATAGAAATACAGTGAGATAAAATAAGGTATGTAATGAAAATGGAAAGGTTCTATGAAAACAATTTATTAGTGTGTTGATGAGGGAGGGGAGGAACCAGGGAGGGCAAAATATAAGCAGATGAAACTTCAGATTTAAAGTAGACAGTTTTCTTTTTAAGATGATTTTCATTTCATTAAAGAACACAAATCAAATCATGGCAACCCAACAGACATAAATAGATTAAAAATATATAAATGACAGGAGCTGGGATAAGGTTCTAAGGCAAGTTTCAAGGATCACAGTCAGCGTTGTAGGAAGAGATAAAAAAAGGCGCCATCCAGTGCAGGTAAACTCCAACAAAGCAGAATTTTTAGTTTCTAGTAAGCTGCAATAAATAAAATATTTGTTCTTGAGTTTGGATACACTTTAACTGTCTGTTGGGCATTGAGTCAACACCATTTCCACTGCTACTACCCAACAGCGCATCCCTCGCTGGGAATAATGGTTCCTTCCACCAGCCTCTACGTATGTCGCTACAGGACACAATAATGACATATGGATCGGTGTCAGGAACCACAGGGTATGGGGGGGGGGGGTGCCACGCTATACGGCACATCTAGAAGTTGTGGTGCTGGTATCTCTTGAAGAGCCAATCAATCTGGGACCAATCAGTCACGCCCACTCACATCTTACCTACATATTATCAGGTGGCCCCATGGGAACCCAACCTAAAGCCCATGCAGCCATCAGAGTGAACAGATCTTGAAGTTTTTCTGTCTGAAAGTAAGTAATGCCCTACCCCATATATGGCTACTCACCGGAATTCTGCTTTCATTCTGACTCTAATAGAAATTACCCTTTTATTTTCCCTGGATCCTGCGGGTCCTAGGTACCTTTCACCACATTAGCTCTAGAATCCCATCATGGGTTTTCTCCAGCACACACCTGTCATCATTTTCCCCTATGACTTGAGGAACTACTATTTACCACCTACCATCACAGGTAGTTTTATGGTGTTTAGCACATTCATTATTTCATTCACACCATATGCATAACACACTCATTCACACTAATCATGCATGGGAAACCTTTTCATGTTTTTGCACACATTCCTCTTCCATTATATCTCTCCACCACACCTGTACCACACACACATTATCACAACATTTTCAGTGCTTTCCACCACACCATTCCCCTTTTTGGTTTTCACACGCATTTTATTTTTATTATTATTATTTTTTTTATTCACCTTGTTATGCCCATACCCCACCAGTACACCTCACACATCACACACTGCTCTACACAATTAAGTCACCTATATTGGAACATTTACCTTAAAGTGGTTGTAAACCCACTTTTTCAACTTGCACCTACAGGTAAGCCTAGATTAAGGCTTACCTGTAGGTGCAAGAAATATCTCCTAAACCTACACGGTTTAGGAGATATTTACTAAAATGACAGGCGCCGCTGTCTACGGCGCATGCGTGCCGTAGACAACGGCGCATTCATGGGGTTAATCCCATTCACAAAATCGGCTACTTCCCAGCAATCGCTGGGCGTAGCCGAATGGGACGCCTCCCGCGCGCATGTGCAGAGTGACGTCTCCGCCGCTCCGGCCAATCACAGCGCCGGAGCGGCGCTGTGATTGGCTGGTGCGGCGATACCCGGAAGTAACATTCCGGCTATCGCCGCAGTGATGTCTGCGGCTGGACAGAGGGACGCGGACTGCCTCGGGGGCCCCGATCTAAGGTAAGTGGTACATAATGAGCTATTATGCTAGTCATAATAGCTCATTATGCCTTTCTTTTACAAGTTGGCAAAAAAAAAAAAAAGTGGGTTTAAAACCACTTTAATAATCCTTCCTTTCTTTATTATTTTTTTTCTTACAGCTATGGGCACCTGGTTTGGCTTCATTTTCTTGGCTTCTGCCCCTGCTCCCCTGGCCTCTCTCTCCCACCCTCCCTGCCTTGGTGCGTGTGGGGCATAAGTGCGACCTCTCGTAAGCCTGGAGCCTGTCCATGCATCTGCGGCCAGGGGCATTTCCACACTGCCCCCCCTCCATGTGGGCCGCCTTGGGTGCCGGCCATGGCCATGGAATCTGCGGTTGTTTTCAAAACTCAACACAAGGGGGGCCCTCTCCCCCAGCCGTAAATTGGTAATAATACTATTAATACCAAGTACACATATTGTAGATGTTCCATTGTTGATAGGGTTCTTGTTGTCCATAACAATTTCACCTATACAGTGTTTTCATTTCAGAGCATCTTTTCCTTTCCCCCTGATGATGACCCTAAGGTCAAAACGCGTCGGATCAATTTATTACAGGATATCAATGTTATGCATTGTACATGTACCCACACGGCTGTATTTTAATTATTTTTATGTATATGTTTTATGTACCCATTTGGATTTCTTGTTTTATCTCTAACATTGTTCTCCCCATGGCATATCTCTTTCAATAAATGATACGCTCTTATATTACTATTGCATTATTATTTGCTGCAACACAAAGCCCCCTGGGGTAACCTTTCCTATCTATAACAATTTGGGGTGTGCAGCACCAATACCCACTGTTAGTATCGCTTTTCCCTGATTGCAAGCCCACTAGGCCTGGAAATCCATTTACAGAAAGCAGATGTCCCCATACATCATTCACAGCCAAAAGTCTACAAATAGATGACTTCAGCATGCAAGTCTTTATGATTAAGCTCGGACCCAGGATGAAACCTGCCAGAACAAGGTGGAGCTTATTTGTGCACATTTTCAGGAACAATAAAGTTTTATTGAAACACTAAGGTCATTAGTGTGTGGCTGTTTTTTTGCTGTGAAGTCTTCTACTTTGACTGGCTTGGACTCTTTTAACCTTTTTACAACCTTTGATCCATCACTCAATATTATTAGTACCTATGTAAGCATAAGTATATTATGGATTTTTTTTTATTGATCTATGTGAGTTTTGGTACTACAGTATGTAACAGTTTCCATATCTGTTATCTTTTATGTAATAGAGTCTTTACAGATGAAGTGGGTCTTGCAATCCACAAAATGTGTTATATATATATATAAGCTCTAACGAGCAGGGCCCTCCGATGTCACGCTCGTCTGGAAGAGGGAGGTGTGTGAAAGTTCCTGGAGATCTTTGAGCTTCTCCATTGTGCCTTTCACTGACCCTTAAGGGGTTCACCTATCCGAAATTGTCTAAACACCATCTGAAAACAGTGTGGACACCCTGTGAGCTCTGAGTCTTCCACACGTCCAGGATACCAGCTACAGAGGGTCCCTAGTCGTGGACTGTCGGGTCCAAGGGCTACGTTTGTGGTTGATATAATCCAGAGTCTTCAGACAAGCCGAGTCTACTTGCCCATGGGATTGTCCATGTCTGATTGATTCGCTGTCCCTGACAGTCGGATCCACCTGTTCTGGTAAGTGTATTTAGTCACATCTCACCTACCTGAAAGGAATTCCCATGTGATGTTCTACACGGTTACACGTTAATCTTCACCGTCACTCTTCACTTCTTTTTGATGGACATTTTATATGTACTGTTTCCTTTTTTTGTCTCTGTTTGATGTGGACTCATTATTACAATATTTTTTATTTTTACCCAGTGGCCTCTCCCCATTCTGCAGCTCCATGACACGATTGCGGGACACCAGCAGACATCGAGTCCACGGGTCCCGCGGGCACGGTTACGGAGCTCGCGGCTGGGGCGGGGCGCATCCGCACGGCACAAAATTCAAAGCTACGTATATATACGTTGCTTTGCGCAGCCGTGCCATTCTGCCAATGTATAAGTGCGTGACTTGGTTGGCAAGAGCTTAATAGCCATCTTGTGTCACATGCGGCCCGTTGTCTGCAGGTTAGACAGCCCTGGATTATGGTTTAGGGGTGTGGTTAACCTAGGCTCTGTGTAGGCAGATGTGTATTTAACCACTTAAGGACCGCCACATGACGATGTACGTCGACAGAATGGCACGGACAGGCACAAGGGTGTACAGGTACGTCCCCTTTAAGAACCTGTTCGTGGGAGGCGCGGGCGCCGCCGGCGGTGCGCTCGCGACCTGGTCCGAAGCTCCGTGACCACGCCCGTGGGAACCTGCGGCCCCGATCGCCGCCGGTGTCCAGCGATCGGGTCACAGAGCTGAAGAACGGGGAGAGGTAAGTGTAAACAAACCTTTCCCTGTTCTTCCTAGTGGCAGTGTCACTGATTGTCTGTTCCCTGTCATAGGGAACGACGATCAGTGATGTCACACGCCAAGCCAAGCCCCCCTTCAGTTAGAATCACTCATTAGGTCACACTTAACCCCTACAGCGCCACCTAGAGGTTAAACCCTTCACTGCAAGTGTGTTTTTCACAGTAATCAGTGCATTTTTATAGCACTGATCGCTGTAAAAATGACAATGGTCCCAAAAATGTGTCAAAGGTGTCCGATGTGTCCGCCATAATGTTGCAGTCACGATAAAAATCGCTGATCGCCACCATGACTAGTAAAAAAAAAAATATATTAATAAAAATGCCATAAAACTACCCCCTATTTTGTAGATACTATAACTTTTGCGCAAACCAATCAATAAACGCTTATTGCGATTTTTTTTTTTTTTTTACCAAAAATATGTAGAAGAATACGTAACGGCCTAAACTGAGGAAAAAATATATTTTTTTATATATTTTTTGGGGATATTTATTATAGCAAAAAGTAAAAAATAAAAACCGCAGAGGTGATCAAATACCACCAAAAGAAAGCTCTATTTGTGGGAAAAAAAGGACGTCAATTTTGTTTGAGAGCCACGTCGCACGACCGCGCAATTGTCAGTTAAAGCGACGCAGTGCGGAATCGCAAAAAGGGGCCTGGTCTTTAACCAGCCAAAATGGTCTGGGACTGAAGTGGTTAAAGTGTTACTAAACTTATAACAGCAAAATCAGTCTGTATATGCAGTAAAGCATGTTTGTTATACTTACTGTGGAACCTAAAGGGTTAATCCTCTGCATTGTGTAAAAAGGCTCTCCTCTGATCCTCCCCTTCTTTCAGAGACCCCAAACCATCTCAGGATGGCACAGACGCTAGAGGACAAGCTGCACATGCTCAGTTTGGTGTGTATTGCTAGAGAGGTTTTTTTCTCTTGGGAGAGTGCATGTGATCAGCACAGGGCCAATCAGCACTGTCCAGACAGAGGGCCGGGAGCCCTGCATCCTCATAGGACAATCATGGGAGAATGAAAACTCTTCCTACAAGCTTTAATAAGACACAGATAGCAGTCACAAGACTGCTACAGTATATACTGCTGATGCAAAAAGGTATTTAGCAGTTTATATTTACTAAAATAATTGTATTTCCATGTTCTGTGTACTGTGGGAGACCAGCAGGGGCGGCCCGTCCATTAAGGGTGCACGGGCGCCGGCCCCCGCTGTCCATCGCCGCCCCCCCATCCATGCATCTGGCCCCTTTCAGGACACCGGTGCATGTATTCCAGTGCTGGGGTTCTGTTTTTTTGAAGCACCGATTAGAGCCAGAGGCTCTAATAGGCTTCAATATAGGGTGGGCTCGGGTCGCAGAGAGTGTGCTCCGATCACACCCATATGTGTTACAACAGCGAATGAATATTCGCTGTTGCAACACTTATTCTCCTCCCGGCCAATCAGGAAGCCGGCTTTGACACTGGTCACCCAATTGGCTGAAAGGACAGGCGATCCTTTTGGATGCCTAGGAGGAGGAGGGGAGTAGCTGGAAGCCACCATGGAGGAGAAGACCTGGAGCCGCTGCACCACGCTGCCTGCTGCCTGCCACCCACCGCCGCTGATGGGGTAAGTGCCGGACCGCCCGGCAAACAGCGGGGGGGGGGGGTTGTTTGCCACCCCCCCCCCAAAAAAAAAAACAGCTCACACTGGAGACCGGATATAGTGAATGCAGGGTCCTGGGTTAGTAACACTTTTATGATGATGCCATTGGGTTTGTAGTTACACGAGGTACCAGTATAGCCTTGAGGAGGCTAAGCATATACAGTATATGTATTTTATAATGTTATAATAAGAACTTACAAATTTTTTTGATAAATAAACCATTTGACATTTTAAAGAATGTTGTTCTATGCATTTGAATTAGCATCTTTAAAGCGGAGTTCCACCCAAAAATTGCATCGCCCCCTTACATGCCACATGGCATGTAATTTTTTTTTTGGGGGGGGACTGGGGGCTTCGTTAGGAGTGGGACTTCCTGTCCCACTTCCTCCTTCCGCCCAGGGACCGCTTAGGCGACTCGTCATATCGCCTTAGGCGGCCCCTCCCTGTAGGCGATCACCTGGGACACGTGACAGGTCCCAGGCGATCGCCTGTCCCCTCCGCGTGAAGCCGAAAGCTGTCATGGCCAGGTGCCCACAGTTTGAATGGAGGCGCCGGCGGAGAGGGGGGGAGAGAAGCGACCCTCCGTGTGGCCGCGCCGCTGGACAGTGGAACAGGTAAGTGTCTGTTTATTAAAAGCCAGCAGCTACACTTTCTTGGAGCTGCTGACTTCTAATAAACATAAAAAAGGCTGGAACTCCCCTTTAAAGTCACAAAAACAAAAAAAAAGTTCTTGTCCATATACGATAATTTTAACCTATCGAGGGGGTCACTTTCAAAGACAATGGTTTTAATTACTGTGCCCATTATAAATACCGTAACGCTTCATGGAGTTTTCCTCTAAATAAAAAAAAATCCTTTTCAAATGAAATCTACAGACGTGAACGCCTTCATTTCAAGATCATTTTTTATTTTCATGAAAAACAAAACAACAAAAAAAAAAAACACAAATATTATGTTTTCAATAGGCAATTAAATCATGCCTTAATGACCGACAGACACAAACAGCAGTTAGACAATCCAATAAATGAAAGGATCCAGGCGAAGGTTCTAAGCAGCAATTTTAAAGAGTACAATCAACATCGGAGAAAGAGATAAAAAGGAGCCATTTAACGCAGGTATCTAACGAGCAAGCTCAACCTTCGTCTATGGACGCCTATTTCTGCAGTCAACGCTGGCAGTTCATTATCATCCCTAGAGGGGAGATGAGAAAAAACTGAAAGGATAAGGGAGATGAAAAGAAGATCTGTTGCTGGAGTAAGGTTAAAAGCTTTATGCGGCAGGGAATCCTGACACATTAGGACACCCTCATGGGAAAAGTGAAAGGAATTCCAGGTAGTCTTTCAATATTGTAACAGCACTAAGAGAATAAGCTAGTTGGGATTATTTCACATACAAGCTGCGGTGTCTCTGTTCCCCGAGCGCCAGTGCAGACTTTCCATTTTTCGAAGTTTCACGTTTGTTCATTTAGATAGCAGGTTTAATGCCCTGGATCTTCTTTTCAAGTAAGAGTTGGATTTAATTATCCTATTCTAAAAGTAGCAAAGTCACAACATACTATTATATTATTATATGGAGCACTGATGTTGTGCCAACACAATTTAAAGGAGATCTTTTTGGGAATTAAAAAAACAAAATATCTGCTATAGCCAAGCTTTAAAGTGAACCAGGGAAGCTATAAATATGGAAGCTAACATTGCTGAGCGGTTGTTGGAATTAAAGACAAAGGGGGTTATTTGTGCAAAGTCTGGTGCAGCTCTGCATAGAAACCAATTACCTTCCAGTATTTTTTGCCAAAGCTTAAAGAGGATGTAAACCTTGATGGGTTTTACTTCCTCTTTTCCCCCCTGCAAAGTAAAAGCATAATGGGCTAGTATGCATCACATCTAGCCCATTATGTTGCAGTTACCTGCAAACGAAGCCTGCAATATCCCCGATGTCCCCGCTGGTGGCCGCGTCCATCTTCACCCCTCTTCCTTCCAGGGCTGTGGACTCTGGTTCTGTGACTGGCCGGAGTCGCGTGATATCACTCCCACCGGGAGCCACCAGTCACGGCACAGGCCCTTTAAAAACGGCCCTTTTTTCAGTGTGCATGCGCCGATGACGTTGGCGCAAGCGTTTATGGTAAATATCTCCTAAACAGGTTTAGGAGATATTAACAGTACCTACAGGTAAGCCTTATTATTATTATTATTATTATACAGGATTTATTTAGTGCCAACAGTTTACGCAGCACTTTACAACTTGAGGGTAGACAGTACACATACAATACACTTTTAATACAGTAGGAATCAGAGGGCCCTGCTCCTTAGAGCTTACAATCTAAGAGGGAAGGTCAAGAGATACAAGAAGTAATAACTGTGGGGGATGTGCTGATGGAGAAGATAAATGTACAGTTGTTAGGTGGGGGCCAGGTAGGCTTCTCTGAAGAGATGAGTTTTCAGGGATTGTCCGAAAGTTGATAAAGTAGGAGACAATCGGACAGATTGGGGTAGAGCATTCCAGAGGATGGGAGAGGCTCTGGAGAAGTCCTGAAGGCGAACATGGGATGAGGTGACAAAGGAGTTTGAGAGCAGGAGGTCTTCGGAAGAGCGAAGAGAACGATTAGGTTGGTATTTTGAGACTAGGTGAGTGATGTAGCTGGGGGCCAGGCTGTGGATGGTTTTGTAAGTTAGGCCCCTTTCACACTGAGGCGCTTTGCAGGCGCTATTGCGCTCTAAATAGCGCCTGCAATGCGCCCCAAAAAAGCCTCTCAATACTATCCAATGTGAAAGCCGAGGGCTTTCACACTGGAGCGTTGCGCTTGCAGGAGGCTCAAAAAACTCCTGCAAGCCGCATCTTTGAGGCGCAATAGGAGCGCTAAAAATAGCGCTCCTGTAGCGCCCCTGCCCATTGAAATCAATGGGGTAGCGCCTCTAATACGCCCGCAAAACGCCTCAAAGAGGCGTTATTGCGGGCGTTTTTAACCCTTTTTCGGCCGCTAGCGGGGGTTAAAATACCCCCGCTAGCGCCCGCAAATCGCGGCAAAAAAAACGGTATAGCGGCGCTAAAAATAGCGCCGCCATACCGCCAGCGCATCCAGCGCCTCAGTGTGAAAGTAGCCTAATAGTTAGTATCTTGAATTTAATTTAACTGAGTGGCAGCCAATGGAGGGATTGGCAGAGGGGTGTATTATTATAGGCTTACCTGTAGGTAAAAGTGGTGTAACAGGGTTTACAACCACTTTAATTGAACAAACTGAAGTTGGAAGCTGATTGGCTGCCCATGCACAGCTGCACCAGATTCTGAGTGCACCAGTTTTAGTAAATCTCCCCCAAAGTCCTTCTTCAACAGAAGAGAGTTCATCACTGTGCCATTGGTCTTTGCTAAATTGCTGGGATATAGCTGTCCGAAGAACATTAATGTGATTCTTAAGGTTACAAAAATGAAACAAAAAACAAACATGTTATACTTACCTGCTCTATGCATTGGTTTTGCACAAAGCAGCCCCGATCTCCTTCTTTTTGGGTCCCCCGCCGGCAGCCCTGGCTCCTCCCCCTGCGGCATGCCCCCCCAATAGCAAGCCTCTTGCTGTGGTGGCACTCGAGCAGGCTCTCCTCTTAGCCGCGCTCCTTTAACTGGACATTGTCCATTCACACACAGAGTGTGGCTCAGCCCATCCCCCAGCTCTCTCCTCATTGGCTGTGATTGACAGCAGCAGGAGTCAAAGGCTCCTGCTGCTGTGAGTCAGTGAGGAGAGGGAGACCCAGGAGGGATGCTGCTCTCATGCACATTGCTGGATTGAGATGGGGCTCAGGTAAGTATAAGGGAGGACGCTGCACCCAGAAGGTTTTTATCTTAATGCATAGAAAGGTAAAATAATTCTGTCTTTAGAACCACTTTAAAGCAGTATTAAACCCAAAAGCAAACATTTATTATATTGCAGCTTACAATTTCTAAGCTGTGATGGCTGCATTAATTTTCTTTCATAGGCTTTCTTTCTTCTATTTTCACCTGGTGATATAGCTAGTAGGTCTGCTATTTTTTAAAAGCACAAGCTCTCTAGCAGAATGTTTCAGTTACAGAGATGAGACAAACCATTTAACACTAGCAGGGTTGCTTACAATGATCAGCTTTTATTTATTTATGTAAAACCTTTACCCCAAAAGGAAAAAAAAAACGTTTTGCAGTAACTGCCTTATAAAGTATTATCTAAAGTTTGACTTCAGTTTGCTAGTGTATTTAAATCTGTAAGTACATTTAACACTCCTCTCCCCCTCAAGGGTTTCCCCCTACATAGCTCCCAGCTGTCCCTGATTTTGAGGGACTGCCCCTCATTCGGAACAAAGTCCCTCTGTCCCTCTTTCCTCCTCATTTGTCCCTCATTTTGGTCTGATCTATAGAGTTGTATATAAAATGCACTATTTATCTATTAAAAAGTCTTTCCCAGTGTTAAACCTTTTATCCAATGTAGCGGCCTCACTCTCTCTCCATCTTTATCGGTTACACACCAACTCATGTCTAGGGGTTCCTGGGTTGTGAGAGTGAGATGCGCCACGGCCCATGTCCTCCCCATTGTAGTAGGGAGGTGAAGGCCACTTACTGATGTTTCCTCGGGCCGGTGTGTTCTGTGAATGCACTGAGTCTGTAGTTGCAAGCTCACCAGCCTCCCCTTTGCTTCCAGTAACTGGAGTTCACACACCGGAGAAAGGTCCAACACTTGTTTATTTGACACTCCAATACGCAAAGCACAATAAACAGTTCTTTTGCAGCAAACTGGTTGGGACCTATAACCTTGCCAACGGTGGGGCGAGCAGATCGAGGCACTTCCTAAAGTTTAAGTTCTATGCCACTGTACTATGACCAGCGGCGCCTAAGCCAATCCGGCTGTTACAGAACAGGAAAGATGGGGTCTCTTCCAGCAACCCCTATGAACAGCAATGGAGCCCTCTTCGATACGCTGTGGCCCCTATCAGGGGGATGTGTCCTCCCAAGAGAGTTCCCAGAGGCCCACTGTCACCGGGTTGGTGCTGCTCCGGGTCTCCAGTGGGTAACCTCTCTGGCCTCCTCACCTCAGATACGAGTCCCTCCGCTCAGGGACCCTCGGACAGTCCACCCTAGCGGGACCCAGTCAAAGGTACTGGGCCCCAGGCCTCCTCGATAGTACCTCACCCCAGGCTAAAGGTGCCTGGGATGGACGCCAACATGACTCCGGACCAGGCCATGGGCACCTGGACCAGACTCCTGGATCTCCAGCACCCAGGCCTGAGGGCCCCGGGTGCGGACCGCAACCCTCCTCCTCCGAGGACCTCCTTCTCCGCAAAGACCTCGTGGTAAGGGCGTCTCCCCCTTTTATCTCCTCCCATCAACGGCCCGGCGGGTTCCCCACCCCAGCCATACCATCTCCAGGAAGGGACAAAACAGGGAGCACTGCAGGAGATGATTCTACCTGAAGCCTGTGGGTACCCCACCACCCACAGGCAAAGGAGAATACTACATCCTCCAATCCTCCACGAAACAAAAAGGGGTCTGAACCCTAACACAATTATACACCTGGGTCACACTATTCCCCAGGTGTATCCCATCAATTTGAGGACCCCGCTACACCAATTTCTAAATTGCTGCATTTGTAAATTCCAAAAGCCAGTACAGTATAAAGGAAAAGTCGTGGTAAAAAAAAAGCACTTGTGGGTTTAACCAATCATTCTGTTTTGTACAATTCCATTTCTCCTTTAAGGGGGGCGTGGCAGGGGGGTGTGTCCTAAGCCTGCATACTTTTGCTAATAGGTGTCCCTCATTCCCATCTCAGAAAGCTGGGAGTTATGCCCCCCTGTGCTCCTTCATCCAGGGTGGGGGCACTCTAATACAAGAGGTGTATTACTTGCCAGATCACCAGGTGATAACAGAGGGGGGGAAAAGACTAAAAAAAAGAAAACAAATGCAGCCACCACATCTAATGATTGGTAGGCTGCAACATATTACATTTTTGGGTTTGGGTCTATTACCGTTTCAAAGCAAACCTTCAGTTAAAAAGTTAAGCAATGCTCACCCCCTTCTTCCCCCCTCCTCTAACAAACTTTGTGTGCTTTTTTTCTTTTTTTCCTTTTTGTGATAGGTACTCTCCCACTTCCACGATTCTCACCTAGGATAGAAATCCGCCAGCTTGTCACCCCTCTTCCTTGCCTGCCACCTCGTAGGACATCTTACACTTCCCAGAAGGCTACGGGACCTTGCAGATGAGACTTCACAAAGTCACATTTGGCGCCCATATTCAAGATGGCAGCACCAGAGAGCCAAGACCTGGTGAAGAATTGGCTCCAAGGAAGACATAGCTGGACTCCATGGGCTGGTAAGTGACCATTTCTCAAAAGTCAGCAACTATAGTATTTGTGGCTGCTTGAAGGGGGATTCCACCCGCAATTTTTTTTTTAAAAGTCAGCAGCTACAAACACTGTAGCTGCTGACTTTTAATAAGGACACTTACCTGTCCTACTCGCCCGCGATGTCAGCCCCCCCGAGGCCGAATCCCGCGAGCCGCGCGGTGCTTTGAGAATGGGCCAGCTGCTCTCTGGGATACACACAATTCCCAGAAGGCAGCACACCCCATTCACAAGAAGACACTGCGAGTAGGACGAGGAAGAAGACCAGCCGCGGACAATGAAGAGGCAGATTAGGGACTTTCGCATAGCAACAGATATTTCTGGTAAGTAAAAATGTTTTTTTTTTCTATTTTTTTTTTAGGATTTTTGGAAAAAAAAAATTTCAGGGTGGAAGTAAAGCTTCTCTTTAAGAATGCAACACTTCTGGAAATGTCAAGTTCCTTGTCCATGCTGCACTTTGTTGTTCCGCCTGATTAAAAGATAACTCCACCTTTTCTGACCATGCCCATATGTAGGATGTACCATGAACCATCGTCAGCATGCACAGCCCCAACCTCCAAACCACCCTCCCTTTACAAGATAGCAGGGTATTTTTTTCCCACACAGCATCCCGGTAAATTAGAATTTGCCACTGCTGTACAAGGCTCTGCTCACACAGCCCTGTCCTTCCATCACAGGAAGTTGTGAATGAAAATACTACAAGTCTCATTTGCCACTGCAGCAGAGGGACTTGTGGCTCTCAATGGAGCAATCCATAGATCTTTAAAAGCAAATCACAGTTTGAAACAAATTACAGTTTTACTGTTTCTTTGGTCCAGGGTGTGTAGATCCTGGTCAGGTGTATCAAAGGTGTGGCCTACGCGTTTCGTGGGTAGCCCCGCTTCGTCAGGGCCTTTATAGTAGCACAGAAAAAGAATAACACATAAACACATAAAGAAACAGTAAAATTAAGCTTTAGAGATACAATGCCAACATCGTTATAAAATAATGGTGGGTATGAGTATTATACATGTCTGAAAAGTTTTTTTTTAGATTGTACAAACAATATAGTCAATATGGGGCATTCATAGTTGCCCCTCTACAGACACATCAACTTATGCTGCGTACACACGATCGTTTTTAATGTCATTTTCAAAAACGACGTTTTTCTCGACGTGATTTTTCTTGTTTCCTCTCAAGCCTGTCTTGCATACACACGTTCATTAAAAAAAACGCTCAAGCAAAGCGCAGTGACATAGAACACGTACAACGGCACTAAAGGGGAAGTTCCATTCCAATGGCGCCACCCTTCATGTTAGTAAAGTTTGTTGAGCGGCGATTCACGCTTTTCAGCCTTGTGCTTTTCAGTCCGTTACAGCGTGACGAATGTGCTATCTCCATTACGAACGCTAGTTTTACCAGAACGAGCGCTCCCGTCTCATACTTGATTCTGAGCATGCACGTTTTTTTTTCCCCTCGTAAAAGCATACACCCTACCGTTTTTCACGTCGTTAAAAAAAACACGTGAAAAACGACGTGAAAAAATAGAGCAGGTTCTCATTTTTTTTAGGCCATTTTTCACGTCGTTAAAAATGCTCTGGAGCCTACACACAATCGTTTTTAATGCCCAATTTAAAAAATTGCATTTTTAACGTTGTGAAAAACGGTCGTGTGTATGCGGCATTATAACTTTAACAGGTCATGCGCAGCTACAGAGTGATTTGGACAGACATTATATATAAACCAATTGCACCCACAATCCCCCAGACAAACCAATTGGACCCGCAATACGCTGTTCATTGGTGTAATGCTTTGCAGGTTCAAATGCAACAACATAATAAATGCACATTCTCACTTTTTGCAAATTGGGTGCATTTTTTTTTTAGAAAGGAAGAATTCTCCTTTCAGATAATCTTATACATATTAGAACATAGATAGAACTAAACTAAGAACAGGGGGAGAAAATAAAGTTCAAAGCACCACAAGAATAGAGCCTCAGGGATATAGTACCAAACAAGAAAGGGGACAATCAAAAAATTATAAAAATTACAAAAGTTTATTGCAAAATTGGGTAAAAATAAGCTAATACGAAAAAACAAACACCATCTTTCCATTGCTCATTGATTCTCACAATCATTTCTATTTATTGCTGAGTCCACGTATCTCCATCAGGTGGTGCATCATTCCCCCCCCCCCCTTTTTTTTCCTTTTTTGTTTTTTCATTTCATACCAGCATTTTGCCAATGTCATGTGCATGTGTGGAGTATAAGTAAATGGTGTCTAGACTCTTCAATTTGGTCTTTTTAGATGGTGTTTGTTTGTGGTCTTTTCTTTTTTGTATTGGCTTATTTTTACTCAATTTTGCAATAAACTTTTGTAATTTTTATAATTTTTTGATTGTCCCCTTTCTTGCTTGTTACTATATCCCTGAAGCCTCGTACACACGACCGGTTTTCTCGGCAAGAAAACTGCTGGGAGAGCTTTTTGCAGAGAAAACCGTTTGTGTGTATGGTTTCTCGACAGGTAAACTGCCGGTAATCTCGACGAGAAAAATCGAGAAACTGCTTTCTATTTTTCTCGTTGGGATTCTCGGCAGAGTGTTTCCTGCCAAGAAACCCGGTCGTCTGTATGCTTGCCGCGCATGCTCGATGAGACTTTGACGCATGCGCGGTAGCATACAAGGGTAGTGTAGGGTGTAGCAAGATGGCGGCGACGGCATCGGATGTGACAAGCGCCGGCTCGTTGTAGTCGATCACGTCACTGCGTTCTTGCCATTCAAAAGAACGGCGGTTCTTTTGAATGGCTGTGTGTGTACACAGGGCTTGGCAAGACAAGCTTGCCAGGAATCCCGTTGAGAAAACCGCCTTTTTTTTTTTCAAAGGGGATTTCCGCCCGTGTGTACGAGGCTTCAGGCTCTATTCTTGTGGTGCTTTGAACTTTACTTCCTCCCCCCTGTTCTTAGTTTAGTTCTATTGTTATGTTTTGCCACAGAGTCCCACTTATTATTCTATAATGAGAGGATGAGTAACCATGGTATCAATTTATATCTCTACATCCATTGATTCCCAGTTATTATTGTTTTTTAGCCATATTAGAACACCTGCAAAAACACAGTTGAGTGCTGCTTGGATTTTAGAGGAAGGGCGTGCACCCTGAATGCTTGTTCTGAAAAATGGAACTGTTATTGCAAATAATTAATTTTTTTTAAAAGTAAAAAAAAAAAAGATTATGAACAGAACTCAACTGTGTTTTTCCTCTTGCAAAACCCTAATATTCATATCCATTCAGGAGTAGAATTTCGTTCAAAGATTTGTACCCTCAGTAATGAATTTCATTTGAATGCCCTTTGGAATTTTGTTCAGTTATTATGTTAATGATTTGAATGGTAATGTTCGAATTCGGGATTTGTGGAAGTGATGTCATGTTTATGCCTGTGACCCTACCATGAACCATATATAAAAAGAACGCATGTTCTTGACAGACAACGAAAGTTCTACTTTGGATCAAACTTTACCTAGCACTTACGTATTACAACAAGTATGATTTCTCCCAAAGGCCTCATTCACAGGGGTTGCTGGGGGCCAGGAAAAACAGGAAGTTGTGATGCAGTTTTACTGCCCCCTGACCACCCACCTAAAATATAGAATGCAGCCACTCAGGATTGTACACATGCCGCAAAAATGATACCCCCCATTGCGATCAGTTTGCAGTAGGACAGCCGAATGCGATCCACTTAAGTAAATGGGGCTGTGCTAAAAAAATGCAAACCACACACCCGACTTGTGTTTACAGTGCAGTCTTTATATAAAATAACAAAAAAAAATGGACCTTCAGGTGGCAGCACTATTGCCTCCTGAATGCCTGGCAGCTACTACTCTACCTCCCTCTGAAAAGTGAGCCATTGCGGATTCGGAGGAGAGTTTGAAGATGCCTGCCTGCGCAGGGAAGGGCTGGCGGCCTTAGGCCTGGGGGGCAAGTCCAGTTAATAGGCCCATTGAACCGCCGAATCAGCTCACCATCCATGGCCCACCTGGTTTTTCAATGCAGCCTCACCAGTGCCCATCAGTGCAGCCAACTCTAGTGCCAATCAATGCAGCCTGATCACTGGGGCAGGTTACATGGGGTGTATGGGGGGGAGATGGTGGGTCAGCTAGGGGTGTCAGGGTCCCTCAGCGATCTCAGCTCAGCAGGTCCTTGCACGTCACGGTCTCCTGGGGGGGTAACGCTCCTGATCCTGGGGTCAAGTTGCAGCCAGCGCCCAGCCCTGCAGCCCTGCAGCCCTGCGTCCCGACTCCCTGGCATGCCCTGCCTCTGCCTGCTTCCAAGAATCCGGTCCCAGGGAGTTGTAGTTTCCTCTGCGCTGCTGTGTTTTCCACCCACCAGAAGCTTGAGAGCGGACTACAACTCCTGGAATGCAACAGCTAGTGGTCGGCCGCCATGGCCGTGCCCCCGGCCCGACTTCCTAGACCAGAATAAAAAAGAAAATGGTAGCGGGCAGCGGCTGCCGGCCATTTTGAACATAAGTTAGGGCGGCCTGGGAGGCAATTGCCACCCTGCCTCCTGGCCCAGCCCTCCCCTGCGTCACTTCCGGTATGTGTAGGGCGCCCCTCTCTGCCATTATGTAGCCTGCTCTTCTACCCAGGCAACGTAGAATATGCTATTAGTCACAGTGCCAGGGGATGGAGCAAGATGTTCCAAGTCAATGGCTGCCTAAGCTATCCCACTACGTTCTTTGTATAATTTTTTGAGAGGCGGGGCTTAAAGTGGTATTAAACCCAAGACTAAATATTTAATATATTGCAGCTTACCAATCATTAGATGTAGTGGCTGCATTTCGTTTTCTTTCTTTCTTTTTTCCCCCTCTGTTTTCACTTGGTGATCTGGCCAGTAACACACGTCCTGTATTATACAGACAGCACTCTGGATGAAGGAGCACAGGGGGCAGATTTGGACAAACGAGAAAAAAGAAAAAAGGGCGCACCAGCCTAGTGTATTATCGTTTGGATGGATTTTATTTAAAAGAAAGTATAAAAACTACTCACAAGTGTAGCAGAAAGGTTTGCAGTAAAAAAGTTTTTCCATGGGTGGCTGCAACATACGGAATCCAAACCGCACTCCAAACTGTCGTAGAGGATGTGATGAGGGCCACTGCTGGCTGACGCGTTTCAAAGCGCAGAGCTTCTTCCTCAGAGCCCAGCAGTGTGACAACCTCATGCAGTCTCTTTATATAAGCATACATACATGTGCAGATTTGGACAGCAGGGGAGGGGGAGTGTTAGCTGTACTAGCAGATTCAAATACACTAAATTGCCGAAGTGGAAGTGAGTACCTGTCACAAAAAATAAAAAACACAAAACATTTGTTAGCGGAGGGGGGGAAGAAGGGAAAGAGCATTGCTTAACTTTTTAAGTGAAGGTTTGCTTTGAAACGTTAATAGATCCAAACCTAAAAAAGGTAATATACTGCAGCTTACCAATCATTAGATGTGGTGGCTGCATTAGTCTTCTTCTTTTTTTAGACTTTTTTCCCCCCTTTGTTTTCACCCGGTGTTCTGGCTAGTAACACACCTCCTGTATTAGAGTGTCCCCACTCTGTATGAATGAGCACAGAGGGCACCTTTAGACAGCAGCATTGTCAGTCTGGGGGGAGAGGAGTATTAAATGTACTGATTTAAATACACTAGCAAACTGAAGTCAAACTCCAGCTAATACTTTATAAGCAGAAAACTGTTTTTTTTTTTCCTTTTGGGATAAAGATTTTACATAAATACCTACAACAAATCATTGTAAGCACCCCTGCCAGTGTTGAATGGTTTGTCTTATCCCTGGAACTGATATATCTGCAGGAGAGCTTGTTCTTTTGAAATCAACAGACATACTGGCTGGATCACCAGATGAAAATAAAAGAAAGAACACCTAAAAAAGAAAACAAAAGCAGCCATCACATCTGAGAATTGGTAAGCTACAATATAATACATTTGCTTTTGGGTTTAATCACCTCCCGCCCACGCTATAGCCGAAAGACAGCTACAGCGCGGTCTCACAGTGCCAGGAGGGCGTCTATGGATGTCCTCTCGTGATCTCGCTTCCTGCGCGTCCCCCTGCGGCGTGCATCGGTACAGATTGTGGTAAAGAGCCAATCACAGAGAGATAACGGGCAAATCCCTACAGGGGACATCTACACTGATAATCAGGGCACTTATCATTAGTGCAGCCCCAACAGTGCCCACAAGTGCTGCCAAACTGTGCCCATCAGTGATGCCTGTCAGTGCCAATCAGTGCTGCCTGTCAGTTCCCCATAAGTAATGCCCTGTCAGTGCCCATCAGTTATGCCCATCAGTGCCACCAACCAGTGCCCATCAGTGCCGCCTATCAGTGCCCATCAGGGCCACATATCAGTGTAGCCTCATCAGTGCCGCCTCAGTGCCCATCAGTGCAGCCTATGAGTGCCTGTCAGTGCCGCCTATCAGTGCAGCCCCATCAGAACACATCAGTGAAGGAGAAAAATTACTTATTTAGAAAACTTTATAAAAGAAACTATGAAAAAAAAAAATTTCATTTTTTTTTCAACATTTTCTGTCTTTTTTTATTTTGTTTAGCAAAAATAAAAAACCCCAGTGGTAATTAAATACCACCAATAGAATGCTCTATTTGTCTCCAAAAAATTATAAAAATTTAGTTTGCGTACAGTGTTGCATGACTGCGCAATTGTCATTCAAAGTGTGACAACGCTGAAAGCTGAAAATTGGCCTGGGCAGGAAGGAATTGGTTAAATCCACTATAAGATGACCACATAAACAAGCCCCAAATCATAACTTAACCCCTTCCCCTACCCTTTCTTTTCTTCCCCTCTGTATAAAAAAAGAAAATAATAAAATAAAATGGTAACGTGTATCTTATCTGAGTGCAAATGTTTAATTTGCATGAAACAGCTAAGAAATGTTTTTATATTTGTTTACAATGACGTTTAGGACGCGTTTTCTAGCTGGAGAACGCAGCGCGTTGCATAGAGAAGAACTGGTTAATCTATCTGCGAGGCTGCACAGGGCTGCTTGGTGAACAACTTTAAAATGTGTTTTCATTCCTGACAAGGGATTATATGAAACAGATGACTTACGCTTCTAATTTGTGGCCTTAAATTGCAAACAGAATTTCAGGAGTCGAGCGGAGTAATAAATGGCAACGGAGAAAGCCACACACAGCCAAATCAGTATGTGGTGGTTGTAGGTTAAACTAAATGGGAAGAGACAGGTTATGACGGTTTAGCGTGTTACAAAGAAGAAAGTTTTAAATTACTGTAGCGGCCGGGCGCTGCATTGTTCCCTGCAAGACCGCTCAGCGCTGGGGACCGTACACATCAAGAAGGGCAACCTGCAGCCCTCCCGCTGTTAAAGGAGAACTCTGGATAAAATCACAATGACATCAAATTATTACTGCTCTGTGATTCGTCACTTTTATTATGTTCTGCACCAGTGTTTGTACTAAAGTTTTTTCCTAACAGGTCCTCAGAGCAATATTTATCATATCATAAAAAAGGAGAAGCTGTCGATATTGGATGGAATGACATAGGGGTTGATTTACTAAAACGTGAGAGTGCAAATTTGGTGTGGCTGTGCATGGCAGCCAATCAGCTTCTAGCTTCAGCTTGTTTAATTAAAGTGTTCCTAAACCCACAACAGTAAAATCAGTCTGTATATACAGTAAAGCATGCTTGTTATACTCACTGTGGAACCTTAGGGGTTAATCCTCTGTACTGTGTAAAAAGGCTGTTTGATCCTGTCTCCTCTGATCCTCCCCTTCTTCCACTGTCCCCAATATATTTTCTGATAATACAGAGGGTGCACATGCTTGTCTTGGTGTGCATTTAGTGGCGGCTGGTGCTCAATATTTTGGGGGGGAGGCAAACAAACCCCCCCTCACTCACACCGACGCCACCCACCCACCCCGGGTGACAGACGGGAAGGCGGCCTTATCTTAGTAGATGACGAGGATCGAGGACAGGGGGTAGGGCTGCTGCTCCTCATTCCAGCCAGGGCAAGAGCGGGGCTTCTCATCCTGCCAGAACAGACGTTGCTTCTAGTCCCAGCGGTCTCCTCCAAGGGAATCAGGAGTCCTGGAATCCGGCCAATGGGGTCTTAAGCCCTGTACACACGATCGGATTTCCTATGGATTCTAATCCGATGGATTTTTTCATCGAAAATCCGATGAAGCTGACTTCCATCAGTCTTGCCTACACACCATCAGTCAAAAATCCGACCGTCCCAAACGCCGTGACGTAAAACACTCCGATGAGCCGAGAAAAATTAAGTTCAATGCTTCTGAGCATGCGTCGACTTGATTCTGAGCATGCGTGGGTTTTTTGTCCAATGGAGTTCCACACAGACGACCGTAATTTGCTATCGTTTTTTTTCCCATCGAATAAATTTAAAACATGTTCTATTTTTTCTCAGCGATGGAAAAAAGACTGATGGGGCCCATACACGATCCGTTTGTCCGATGAGAAAAGTCCAACGGACTCTTTTCATCGGTAAAACGATCGTGTGTACACGGCATAAGTACTTCCCCGGCCAATCGGGTCTCAGGACTCGCTGCCTAATTGGCCAGGAGGAGAGTCAGGAAGACAATAGTAAATAATAATTTGCTTTTGTCACACAACTGGGTGGGCTCAGGGCACAGTGCTCTGGGCCCTGAGCTCACCCTTTTTTTTAAGCCAATTAGAGCCTCAGACTCTATACATGTGCTTAAAAAAAAAAAAAATATGAAATCCATGCAACCAGCACCCATGTAGATTAGAGGCCGGGCACATGGATGGGGGGGGGGGGGCAGCCGCCACGGTGTGTATTGCTAAAGAGGTATTTTTTTCTCTTAGGAGGGTGCATGTGATCAGCACAGGGCCAATCAGCACTGTCCTGACAGGGGGTCAGGAGTCCTGCATCCTGATAGGACAGTAAGTGCAAAATGATAACTCCTCCTACAAACTTTAACCAGACACTCATAGAGTCACAAGTCACAAGCCTTGACCTAGCCCCTATATTTAATCCTGATCTTGCACCTGTTCCTAATCCCAAAAGTACACCTGCCATGAAAGATTTATGTAAACTACAATTGGCCTTCCTTTTTAAAAGGGTTCTAAAGTGTCCAAGATGATTGTCACTAGGGGTGAGTTTGGGATCAGTTCTGGGAGTGAACCTGCCAGTGCCGGGCCGATCAGCTTCGGGCAAGGCATTCCAATTCCATTTCAATGACATTGACCATGTGGCCATATTAGGTCAATGATATCATGAACATCCTCACCTTTTGTACATGCAGTTGCAGGACAGGGAATCCTCTGCCCACAGCTGATTGGCCCAGCACTGAGCTTCCTTCCAGTATTGGCCAAATGTGGTTTCAAATGGCGCCTGATGCAGAACTCAACCTAATCCTAATTGTCACCTGGTTTGGCCAATTTCAACCGGATGACAAATCTCATTTGCTCACTAACATTTTTCCTGAGATAAGCTACACTATCTGTAGAGTGATACACCTTCTTCCAGTGTATGCATAAACAGGAATGCCGGTGCAACCTGAGCATTCATTTTTATCGCTAAAGAGATCTGCAGAAGGTTGGATCATGCCTCCACATACTAGGCCATCTATTTGGGGCAGTTGGGTGATTTATATGCTGAAATACATAGAAGAATTGCACAAGAAAATAAAGAATTGTGAAAATACCTTTTAGGTACCTGTCATAGATAGACAAGCAAGAGTTAAAACAGCGTGCTATTGAGGAAAGGCTAGAGTCATTGTCAAGTTTTTATTGTTATGTGTGTTCTCTCTGGGGAGATATCTTCTCACACCCTGTCCCAGTGATGTTCAAGACTTTCCTGTGAACTGAACTTTTCTTTCTCTAGGGCACTTTTTGCATTTTCCTTTGGGGAATCCACTAAGGACTGAAGACAATAATCACTTCCTTTTTTTATGGATTCTTCAGAGGGGGCTACAATGAATGTGGTTGCCAATCTCTGGCCTGCATATTTACTAGACTTGTGCACAACGGAAAAATTCGTTCCGTTTCGGTTCGTTTCTTTCCGGTCCTGTTGATTCGTAATCGTTCGTAATTTTGCTAGATGGGATTTTTCGTGTTCGGACTCATTCGTATTTTTGCAAGCGACATTTTTCGTTGAATTTTTTGTTGCTTTATAATTCGTACTTTCGGTAGAGTACGTTGTTTTTCGTTGATTCTGGACACAACTCCTACTTTCGTAACTTTTTTTGGGTTCGTTGATTCGTAATTTTCCGTGTCTCTCTCACAACGACGCTGCCTATTATGCCTAATGTGCTTCGAATGGATTTGTACTTTTCTAAATACATAGCGGTTATTTGTAACGATTCGAAATCTCGTATTTTACTTTCGTTTTTTACATGCGGCTATAGGCTCCGCCCCTGTACACCATTTTGAGAGGGTTCAGCACGGTGAGGGAGAAGCAGAGAGCAGAGCAGAGTGAGTGTTATTGTGCTTCGAATGGATTTGAAATCTCGTATTTTACTTTCGTTTTTTCATGCGGCTATAGCCTCCGCCCCTGTACACCATTTTGAGAGGGAGTTCAGCATGGTGAGGGAGAAGCAGAGAGCAGAGTGAGTGTTATTGTGCTTCGAATGGATTCGTACATTCGTAACTTTTTTCATAACGAATTATGCCGAAGACCTTCGGGCATTCGCTATTTTGCGGTATAATTTATTTCGGATTCGGTTTTATTCGTAATTGCTCTGTTCGGAAATTCGAATGCTTCCGAATGTCCGAAAGTTGCTAAATTCGGACAAATTTTGATTCGTTACGAAACGAATTGCACAAGCCTAATATTTACATGATGGGGCAGATGGTGTTCCCAGATCACTAATGTAGCAATACTCCCTAGAGGGCCGCTGGATAATTTTGGGTTTTGCACGTTACCTCTTCAGCTGCGTTGTCCGGGTAGGAAAGTCTGCAGTAATGCAATGTCCACACCGATGTAAAACCTCAAACGGTTAGGCTTTATTTTTCTTATGCAATAAACTTTGAGAAGTAGAAGGTATAGAAGAGTAGGGGAAGGGTTAGGCACTCACCACAAAATTTGACAAAGGTATAAGTTCAAAGTCACTCACCACTCTCAATGTTAGAGTGGGTATTGGTCACCCGGATAGTCCCCTCTCACATGGCCTAGCAGCCGGGATGACACACGAACCAGCCACGGGACAATCTCTTCCACAGACTGCCGAAGATGAAGTAGGTCTCTGCCACAGACCTTTTGAAGTGAACAAAGTCTCTGCCACAGACCTTTTGAAATTGAGCAAACGGATAGTCCAGGAATCGTCTGCCACAGGATTTCAAAATCCCAAACTTCCAGCCGTACAGTTAAAGGGTCTTTAAGCCAATCCGGTGAACTGCAGGGCTTGTAGTACAGTGGATCCCTCCTTGACAAAGTCACCAGGCCTCACCCGAGACAGCAGCACTTTGCCGGTCTCCTCCGGGGCAGGCCCTCCCCTGGTCTCCTTCACCAAGATAGCTTCCTCCCCATTTGGACAGACAGCTTGGGATCCCTTCTCCAAATGTAGGCCCCAGCCAGACTAGCTGGGTCTACTAAGCAGCGATGCAGCCCCGGGCCAACGTGGCCCGAGACCAGGACCACACACACATGCCTCGCGCCCGGAGGGCTGCAGGGCGAGAACGACCCAAATCAATGACGTCCGCCACTTAAGTATCTCCTCCCAGCAGGCACAGCGGGTCGACCATTCCCACTGTACCGTTGCCGAGAAGGGCCACTCAATGCACCATGGCTTGCCCGTGTTCCAACAGGTGCCTGAGGTGGTAATGCCACCTACAGGCAATAAGGGAAAAATCCTGTCGGCAAATCACAGCAGAAGCAGAGGTAAAATTAAATGCAATTCAACCGTCTGAGCCCAACTACTGGCTCAGACATCCCTCTAAATTTAAATAGCATCCCAACCTTTCGGGGTGGGGGCGCTACACTAACAAGGACATTTTAAATTGCAACTGCAGACAAAATGTTTATTGTTCTAGTTTTTAATAGAGTGAGGGAAGGTTAAAGCTTACGTTTATTATGCTTATGCCTTCCCGGGTTACTCTGGGTACCCCCTCATTAACAGTATAAAGACATTTTTAATAAAATCTATTTCCATGACATTCTTTAGTTTAGACCCAATTATGTCATCACTTGGTCTATGTGCTTCTCTTTGCATTGCAGGAGAACCCCTGCTAATACCAATTTATAGGTGATCAGTGAGAAAAGTGCTCCTTAGATTGGTGGTCTGTGGAAAGAAAGAAAAGGGGGGGATTTTGCGCTAAAGACAAATGAGTATCACACATAAAACACCTCTGTGTCACATGTAACAGCAAATAAATACACAGTGATGAAATAGTGCAAATGAATAATAAGTGCTAATAATTCAATCACCAAAAAGTGCAAGTGCATATATAAACTTATCAAAATAGTGCCAAAAAGTTCAATATTGCAATAATTGCTGTTCAGTAAATGTCCAAATGGGTATTAGATGAATGGTTTGTTCCAAAATTGTGAATGTAATCAAATGGTTTGACTGATGAACAGGTTTGGAGTATTGAACCTGTGGTGAATCCTACACCTGTCTCCCAATGCTCTCACCTCATTAACATGGGTCACTGGCATATAGTATGTTCACTGACATGGACTGTGGTCTTATTTCTCCTCTGTATCTTCTCCACACTTTAGTAGTACTAAGGTAGTGATCTCTACTAATCGAGTTCTCTGATGGGCCCCTCCACCACACCGAGCCCCGCACTCATCTTCCTGCTCGGGGCTGTGAAATGCAAGACTCCGGTGGGTGTAAAAAGATGTCCTCTTGCCGACTTCAGACTGTTAGGCTTACTGTGCGGGTGTACAAAGTTGGCCGTAACTGTGGAAAGAAAGCCCACCTTACAGTGGTGGTCAGAATGCCATGATGGCAAGAGTGCCACCAATGCCAGATAGCTAAAGAGATCATTAGTGTCACCCCACTGACTGTGCTAAGTGTTGTTGGCCCCAGAATTATGCAGGCACATAAGATAGAAGCTTGATGATCAACCAGAGCTCAAGGAAACCTCAGCAAACTCTGAAGGATCTCAAGGGTTCCATGGAACCCTTATTGAGAATGGTTGGGTTAGATGATGTTGGAAGCCCTCCAGTCAGGAAATGAGGTGAGCTCTATCTGACTTGGTGCACCTTCTAATGTATACCATGAGAAGCTTACACTGTACAATTAAATCAGAGTAAGCACTTTTAGTACAGGATAGGAGCCTTTGCAACTGTGCAAGACTGAAGGTAAGGCTGGAGTTCAGCATTAAGACCTCTGTCAGGATTTTATTGTTGTCTGTATGCTCAGTGGTGAGATTCCTCTCACTTCTTGCTCCCAAGACAAGGTAGGAAGGAAGAAAAAAAGGAAGGAAGGAAATGTAGTGCTCTCCTAGTTATGTGCTAAGCTGTCAGGAAAATGCAGCTTTTCTTTCCGCTCCTCTGTAATCAGTTGAGCTGTTGCTGATTGCTTTGGACTGATTAGGGTTCCACAGGCTGCAGACTTGATTGCTTCTCCTTGCTTTTTGGAAAGCTCCAGAAGAGAAGTGGTTGCAGAGCACATACATAGTTAGGGGCTGGATCATTCTGTGTTCTTGTCTAGTAGGAGAAGCACCCATCCTGGGGGGCTACCACCCTCTAAGGCATCCCAGCACCTCTGTCAAGAGCTCAGCAAGGTCCCATCTAAGCTAAGGCTGGGGGCCTTACTTTCTGAGAGACTTCATGCGGAAGAAGGGGTATTTCACCTAGGATCCAGTCTGGAGAGTCCACTATGTAACTGTTTGTCTGACTCTGAGGGAGGCTTCCAAGTACCCAAGGGCTTGTGAGTACAGGCCTGAGGGCAGGATCTGGGTGATTGCTGCTGTTTTCAGCCCCCTATTGCACAAAGACTGAGGCTTGCCTGGCCTGGAACATTGCTTATGGTGTCCCAGTGCTGTCCATTTTGTGAACTATTGCTAAGGGAATTTTCTAAGGAGTATCTGCAGAAGAAAGGGCATCCTCTAATTACTGTTAAACGTTCTGGAGTATCCCACAACTCTCTGTGCCTTTTCCAAGTTATCCCGCATTAAACTAAAAAACGGCAACCCCCAGTCTATTCATTGGGCCAAAAGTGTATATGCGAATCTGTGCCTGGCTGCCATTACACTGGTGGGAAAGGGAACCTGGGACAAGATAACGGGATCTGCCATAGGATCTGTGCTATGGAAGGAAGTAAGGAGGGAGAAAAGAAGGAAAGAGGGAAGGGAGGATGGAAGGAGGGATAGAAGAAATGTAATTCTTATTGGGACTTGACAACACTGAGAATTAAAAGTGAAAATATAATGAGAGTGAATGTCCAAAACAGGGATACATGCTTAGCAGGGATACATGCTTAGCAGGGATTCCAACACCTTCCATACTCTGTCCAAAACTAGATAAATATGACTACTTTAAGCATTGGGGCAGTCTAAGGAACCAGGATGATGAAATGAAGGCTGTGTCTCTTCTATGTATATTAAGTCTTTATTTTTTTTATTTTTTAGCTAGGCACGCGTCTGTGGCTCATATATTGTAAACAAGAAATTGGTACTAGGTAGAACATTGTTTTCCTCCTTTATCTTAAAATTGTAATTTAAAACAGGAGTTTTTTTTCCGCCTGTTTATTTTAACTGTGTCCTGACATCTATTCCCCAGGTCAATGTAACCATGTTTAACAAACCAAACTGTCAGGGATTCAGATAAAAAAGTGTCAAGAGCCGTCTTGCATTATCTCGCCTTCTCTCACATCTAGAAAAATGCAGGTTTCCCTTGCGGTGGCTAAACCAAATTTGGAAAAACCTTAAATACGGAGGATGTGTAAGTGTGGTTTACATAACTGCATTCTTGCAGAAGACAGGCAGAAACCTGATCATTTCATTACAGGCGCGCTGGCAATAACAGGTTTACTCGGTAAATACCGATGTCCAGCCATGTCTCACTTTACCAACTTTCTAACCGCGGCCTGAAATAGGACGCAACGTGCGCAGGCCGAGGGAACGGCACACCGGAATGGGCGGCTCAGGGCTATTCTGAACCTTCAGAGAATGATTTATTAGAACTGAAAACCAAGCAATGGTACAGTATATATTGTATCAGCTGAGAATGTTGATACATTCAGAAAAGTTTTAGGTGTTAGTGAGCAATAGAAATGATAAAGCAAAAAAATAAAAAATAAAAATAGCATATACAATTGCTACACAAGCCATATTATAATTCAATGTCATTAACAATTACCTTCCCTTTTAAATCTGCACCCACTCTAATTTTCTGTACAATTCAATGAAATCTGGAAACCCGGAGGCCTTCTATACACAGTTGGTGTACAGAATTTCCCCAAAAATGTAATTTCCTGCTTGTGCAATTGGCTCGCTGATTTTCCCAGAAGTCTGCCTTACAAGTAAAGATACAAGTAAAGAATTTTAGGCATCCTCTGCAAAAGGAATTACTGTATATTTTTGGTGAGATACTCTCAAATTGAGAACATCTAAAGGGATGCAGACACTGCAACTTTCCTCATTAGGATCCTGCAAGTACATCGGCTGATTCTTGAACACAGACAATCCCATTTAGGAGCCAGATTTCCAAGGACATAGTTGAACATACAACTTTTTCTTAGGAACAGAATCAGGTAGGACTCTGCTACAACATTTGTTAAAGTTCTTGCAATATACACAGATCACCCAGAGGGGTTTGCTTTTTTTCTCAACAAAAGTGGAGTTAATCTTTAATATGTCCTGTCCTGGATCCTGAAACCTGGAATCTTTGTAGAGCTGTGGATAAAGCCTCCATTCCTAAGTCCACATCTCAGCTTGTGCACATGCCTATATATGTGAGTTGACTGTTGATCAGGGCCCTCTTTCTCACTCTTTGGCCCCTTTCACACTGGGGCGGTTTTCAGGCACTATTTTGCTAAAAATAGCGCCTGCAAACCGAGCCTAAACAGCGGCTCCTTTCTCTCCAATGTGAAAGCCCCGAGGGCTTTCACACTGGAGCGGTGCGCTAAACAGGACTTAAAAAAAAGTCCTGCTAGCCGCATCTTTGGAGCGGTGAGAGGAGCGGTGTGTTTACCGCTCCTCCACGTCTCCTTCCCATTGAAATGAATGGGATACCGCGGTAATACCGCCCGCAAACCGCGGCTGTAGCCGCGGTTTGCGGGTGGTATTAACCCTTTTTCGGCCGCTAGCAGGGGTTAAAACCGCACCGCTAGCGGCCGAATACCTCTGCAATCCCGACGGTATAGCGCCGCTAAAAATAGCGGCGCTATACCGCCACCGCCTCCACAGCCCCAGTGTGAAACCGGCCTTTCTGCTGTGGAAGTCTGCTATTAGGTGAAAAGGCTGAGTGCCGACAGAACACTAAAAAGGTGCAAGAGCTGCCTGTTTGTTTGGGGGAAACCCATTAGGGGGCACCCTGTTAGTGGAAAACTGACCTGAGTTTAGTTAGTGACTTGGATGAACAGATGTTTTGTTGGTTTTATGCTATGAAATTGCTGTTCAAAGCCATTTTGCTTTGAAGTGTTTGTTAACTGCCTTACTGAAAAAAGTGCAGGTCAAATTTGCTTGGACTGTTACCGCTGCCACCACTAGTTGAGTTTGTCCCCTTTACTATATACAGTATTTATAACTGGCAGCATAAATGTACCTTGCCTATTGGTTGCTAGGATGTTGGGTGGGTCCTGCTTGCATCCTTTATTGCTAGAATCCTGGCAGTTCTTGCCACCTAGTGTCCTTCTTTTTTAGGACACAGGTAGCTCCTGCCACCTAGCATCTTTCATTGTTAGGACACAGGGGTCTCCTGCTGCCTAGAGTCTTTCTTTGCTAAGACACAGGCAGTTCTTTCTGTTTGGCATCCTTTGTTGCTATGACGCAGGCAGCTATTGTCTCTTAGCATCCTTGGTTGCTAGGAAGCAAGCCATTCAGGGTCAATGTGCCAACTCAATAGTGTGTAGTCACAGGGGCGGATCCAGAGTCTTTTCTCGGGAGGGGCACTGCCAAAAAATATGTTTTTTTTGTGGGAAATTTATCGGGGAA
Organism: Rana muscosa; assembly: GCA_029206835.1. Taxonomy (NCBI): domain Eukaryota; kingdom Metazoa; phylum Chordata; class Amphibia; order Anura; family Ranidae; genus Rana; species Rana muscosa. The sequence continues at coordinate 438,973,563 of CM055127.1, read as the reverse complement.
ATGGCTGGTGTCGGCGCTTCAATCATCCCGGCACCATGGTTGTTATGGTGTCAGGATGATTGAAGCGCATTATTTCTATTATTACATTGTAATAAAAAATTAAATAGTTCAATGCAGAATCAGTGGGAGCCCCGAGTGTGTCACTTGCCACCGTCGCCTGCAATTAGTGGGAGCCCTGAGCGTGTCACTTGCCACACCTTGCGGATTGTCACTTGCCACGTCAACTGCCACATCTTGTGGATTGTCACTTGCCACACCTTGTGGATTGTCACTTGCCACATCACCTGCCACACCTTGCGGATTGTCATTAGCCACACCTTGCGGATTGTCACTTGCCACGTCACCTGCCACACCTTGCTGATTGTCACTTGCCTGCCATCAGATGCAGATTGTCATTTGCCACGTCACCTGCCACAATTTGCGGATTGTCACTTGCCACGTCGCCTGCCACACCTTGCGGATTGTCACTAACTTGCCTGCTAAGGTGTAGTTTTGGTGGTCTCTTGCTGTGTCCCAGACTCTCAGAGTCAGGCAGCAGAGAGATAATGTAATCTCTCTGCTGCCTGCACAGTGAGGGTGGAAGTCACTGCAGGAATGCAGGGCAGGAACGGGCGGTGAGAGATGATCTCATCTCTCTGCTCCCCCGCTCCCGGCTAGCTGACTGGCCAGCTGCCACACTGAGCCTGCTCTCTCACTCTCACCTGCGCTGCCAACACACTGAGCAGCACGGTCTGCCCACGAACCTCGCCAGCCCGCCCACAAACCGCGACACAAGCGGAGCCGCCCGCTTTCTTACCCGTCTGTGGAGCCGCACGCTATCGCACCTGCCCGCAGAGTGGCCCGACGTGACTCACTGACGTCACTCGTTGCTAGACGCCAAGTGGCCCAGGCGTTAGCAGCGAGTGCAGGGAAGAGGCTCCACCCACCTCCTCCTCCGCTCCTGGTATCGTGTCAGTGCGCCACGTAACTACATTAGACGAGTCTCTCTCTCGGCGCCGCTGATCGGCTGATGTGAGAAACTGAAAGAGAGACTCAGAGAGGCAGCGGCAGCCGCAGAACAAGTACTGTATATACTCGAGTATAAGCCGACCCGAATATAAGCCGAGGCACCTAATTTTACCCCAAAAAACTGGGAAATCTTATTGACTCAAGTACAGTATAAGCCTAGGGTGTCCATCTGCATGCCTCACTGTGCCCATGCTTCACTGTGCCCATGACTAGAATGATGTTTAACATGGGAGTCTATGGAAGGGGTGCCCGAATTTGAAAAATCGGTTCTCCTCGGCCGTAGGTCTTCTAGACACCAGACCAGGCACACTTGTAGAGGAGACATTGGGCTACAAGTGTGCCAAGTTTAGGGTCCAGAAGACCTACGAACAGCCGGTACCGGTTCCGCAAATTCACCGGAGAAATTACCGTTTAACATTGGAGTCTATGGAAGGGGTGCCCGGTTTTAAAAAATCAGTGCTCCTCGGCCGTAGGTCCCCCAGACACCAATCTTTGCACACTTGTAGAGGAGACATGGGGCTACATTTGTGCCACATTTGGGGTCCAGGGGACCTATGGCCGGCCAGTACCGGGTCCCCAAATTCTGGGAGATCAGGCACAAAAAAAAAAATAAACAGAGCAAGCAAGTGAGTGTGACAGATGGTCTCGGGGGGGGGGGGGCAATTGCCCTTGTTGTGTTACACTATATGATTATTCTTGCTCTGTGTCTTTAAGATCTGTCCCCTTCTTTCTAGCTGAACTCTCTCTCTCACCGTAGTTCTTTATATATCTCCTCCACTTCCTGATTCTGGTCATTACTCCTGTATATCCTCCATGCTAAACATCTTACATGTGGCTTACAACTGCAACGTTTTTCTACCTATGAATATCCATCATTAAACGGAACATTCGAAAGGATTCATCGTCTGTCGTCCTAACTGTGAGTTTATTCATTGAGTTAAACTGCCTGTATCGATGCAAGGAATAATAGCAAACCAGCTTGAGTAAGGCCTACATCAACCTGGAGATGAACTTTATCGCTTTGTAGTTGAGACAGAACAGTAGAAAAACGGAGTTTCACAGCCTAATTACAAGATTTCTGCATGTCAGTACTGAAACAGACAAGATTTACTGCTCTCATAGCAAGACAGAAGGGACAGAGCAGCACATGGCAGCCTTATAGCCTGAGACAATCTGCACAGTGTCATATTTCAGCACACAGATCCTGCCTGCTTTCACAGTCAGTCTGCTATCATGAGTGACCAAGCTTCTGCATGTGAACTCACATCTACCTCCCCACAAGTTCCTGAAGAAACTGAGTTACCCAAACGCTCAGTTAAACCCACTTGGAAATTAATGGAGAATTATGAAGCTTCAAGGACTGAATTGTCAAATAGCTTGGAATTAGTCTGGGAGAAAATCCTTGCTGAAGCCAATACAATGTCTGTTGAACGTGAACTACTGACACTAGAGGGCGCCATTAAACAACTTTCTGCCTCATATGAGCTTTATCAGCTTACCAGCATCAAATTCACTAATGTCTTACAAAACATGAAGTCAGAAAATGCGATGAGGCAGTTAAAGCAGGTCAACATTCTTAATATTGAAAGAGACAATTTTATCCAGCAAACCAGATTAAAGGCAGAAGCAAAAATAAAGCTGTTACAGGACACTGCATCTCACAGATCTGTTTCCACCAGACGTTCTAAAAACTCGTCAAGATCCCATAGTTCAAGATACTCAACACTCAGTGAGCGACTTATTAATGCCCGTGCTGAAGTGGAAGCCAGCAAAGTGCAGGTGGCATATGCAGAAAAAAGAGCAGAGTTGGAAGCGCTGTCAGCACGTCAAAGAGCAGAGTCGGAAGCGCAGTCAGCACGTCAAAGAGCAGAGTCGGAAGCGCAGTCAGCCCGTCAAAGAGCAACAATGGAAACCTTAAATCAACAGTGTAAACATGACGCAGCTATGGCTAAGCTAAGGGTCCTACAGCAAGCTATCAGTGCAGACGAAGGTGCAAGTGAGAAAGACAGCATTAACCTAAACATAGCAGATATGGAAGACCCCCTCAAACGCACTAAAGACTATGTCCTAAGCCACTGCAGTGCACACTCCATTGTCTCCAATGCTCCCGACTACATAGAGACTCCTTCACAGCTTCAAGTTAAAGAGGTTCCAGCAACTTCCTGCACACAAAATCACTCCACTGCATTTCCTACCTGCCTTCCTTGCCTGCCTTCATACGTCACAGAGCATCAGCACAAGCTTAAAGCAAGTCATCAATCTCCAGTCATCGGTACAGCCTTGAATCAACGTACCATTGGAACAACTGACTTCAAGCAAGCAACTCACCTGGATGCATCTGCTGCACTATATTTCCCTGTGTCCTTTAACAACAATGTCAAAGATAACGCAATTAGCACCATACAGCCAACAGCATCTCACATAAAGGCGGAGACAACTGAGACAGAAGAGTTTGTGAGGTACATGCTTCGCAGAGAGCTCACAAAGACTGGTCTTACAAGTTTTGATGACCAACCTGAGAACTACAGAAGTTGGAAATGTGCCTTCAGAACTACAATCAGCAATATTGGCATTACAGCTGATCAAGAATTGTATCTGCTGATCAAATGGCTTGGTCCTCTATCTGCTGCACATGTTAAGCCATTAAGATCAGTTTTCATGGACAATCCTACTGCAGGCCTCACAGCTGCATGGGAGCGACTAGAGCAAAGTTATGGCAGTCCAGAAGCTATAGAAAATGCTTTTTTCATACGTCTGGAAACTTTCCCAAAGATATCCGGTAAGGACAACAAGGAGTTCCAGAGACTGAGTGACCTTCTCCTTGAGCTTCAGCTAGCCAACACAGACCCAAAACTACCTGGACTCAGTTACCTTGACACTCCAAGAGGGGTAAACCCAATTGTCTCCAAGCTCCCGTATGGTTTGCAAGAGAAATGGACTGCACTAGGGTCATCATACAAAAGAGAGAACAAGGTTTCCTTCCCTCCATTCTCTTTCTTCTGTGAATTCATCAGGGAAATTGCAGAGACCAAGAACGATCCAAGTTTTTCCTACAGTGAGTACAGTTTCTTCTCACCCTTTCCTAAGAGTACCAGTATTCAGGGCAACTATAGAAACCATAGAGGCCCAGTGTCCGTGAAAAAGACTGACATCCTTCCCACTCCTACCACAGTTCTGGCCACGAACAAACAGAGTAGGAAGATTGAAAACCCTAACAGAGAGTGTCCCATACACAAGAAGCCACACCCCCTCAATAAATGTATTGGCTTTAGGAAAAAGCCTCTGGAAGAGCGCAAGAAGCTATTAAAGACATTTAGGGTATGTGTAAGGTGCTGTGCTTATACAGAACATTTTGCAAGGGACTGTAATGTGTCCATCAAGTGCATAGAGTGTGGCTCTGAAGAACATGTGCAAGCCCTCCATCCTCTTGAGCCCAGCTCTGCACAACCTGCCAACACTCCTCCCAGGTTAACGCATGGCGGGGAGAATACAGACCAAGTGCCTAATTCTACCATCATTTCTTCATCCTGCACTGAAGTTTGTGGAGAAGACCGCTGTGGTAAGTCCTGTGCTAAGATATGCTTGGTGAACATATACCACAAGGATCAACCAGAAAAGTCTCTAAAGGCATATGCTATCTTAGACGATCAGAGCAATCGATCACTTGCAAAATCGGAATTGTTCAATCTATTTGAAATAAAAGACGAAGCTCATCCTTACACCTTGGGTACCTGTAGTGGAACTATAGAGGTTTCTGGAAGAAGGGCTCATGTACTCATGGTATCTTCTCTCAAAGGTAACTTGCAATTACCCTTACCTACACTTGTTGAGTGCAATCAGATACCTGCTAACAGGGAAGAAATCCCTACTCCAGCTGCTGCTTTCCATCACCCTCACCTCAAGGTAATAGCAAATGAGATACCGCCGCTTGACAAAGATGCTCAGATCCTTCTTCTGTTAGGAAGAGACATTTTAAGAGTTCACAAGGTACACAGACAAGTCAGTGGACCCCCAGATGCCCCATTTGCCCAGCGCACAGATCTAGGGTGGGTCATCATAGGCAATGTCTGCATAGGCAAAATGAAAAGACCTACCAACATTTCGTCATTCAAGACAAATGTTCTGCCAAATGGCCGAAACACTTACTTTGAGCCATGCCCACATCACTACTGGGTGAAAGAGAAGATAGCCAACCACGAATGGCAACATGGTATCTCAGGTGACACAAGCCCTTTCTCCTGCCATGATGGCGACTTCGGCTCTACAGTGTTTAATGCAACCAGTGAAGATGACATACTGGCTCCTTCAATGGAAGACAAAGAATTCATCAAGGTAATGGACAATGAGTTCTTTCAAGATGACTCCAATAACTGGGTAGCACCCCTACCCTTTTGTCTCCCAAGAGAGAGATTGCCCAACAACTTACAGCAGGCCATCAGTAGATTCTCCTCCTTAAAGCGAAACTTAAGCAGGAAACCAGAGATGCAAAAGCACTTTGTGGACTTTATGCAAAATGTATTTGACAGAGATCATGCAGAGCCTGCTCCCCCACTAAAGGAGGGAGAAGAATGCTGGTACCTTCCATCCTTTGGCGTGTATCACCCACGCAAACCAGACCAAATCAGAGTTGTCTTTGATTCCAGTGCTCAGCACGAAGGTGTTTCCCTTAACATGCTCCTTACGGGACCCAACTTGAACAACAGTCTAATAGGAGTCTTGATTCGTTTCAGACAAGAGCCTGTAGCAGTAATGGCCGACATTCAACAGATGTTTCACTGCTTCATCGTCAGAGAAGACAACAGAAACTACCTCAGGTTTCTATGGCACAAGGACAATGACCTCAACAAGGAAGTTATAGATTATCGCATGAAGGTACATGTCTTCGGTAACAGTCCTTCCCCAGCAGTGGCAACTTATGGGCTAAGGAGAACAGCTCAGACTGGAGAAGTTGAATATGGATCTGAAGCCCGTCAATTTGTTGAAAGAAACTTCTACGTTGACGACGCACTTAAGTCCTTTCCAACTGCTAAAGAAGCAATTGATCTTCTCACCAGAACAAAGGAGATGCTGTCTGTAGCAAACCTTAGACTGCACAAGATTATATCCAACAGCCAGGAACTTATGAATGCCTTTCACTCTGAGGACTATGCCACTAGTCTAAAAAACCTTGACTTAGGTACAGATGTGCCTCCTGTACAGCGAAGTCTGGGTTTGTTGTGGAACATCAAGCAAGACAAATTCACCTTCCAAGTGTCAACTTGTGACAAACCCTTCACTAAGAGAGGAGTCCTGTCTGTGGTGAATAGCATCTATGACCCACTGGGTTTCCTTGCTCCAGTTACCATTCAAGGTAAGATTTTACTAAGACAGTTGTCTACTGAGAACATAGACTGGGATACTCCCTTGCCTAGTGAGAATCAACACAAGTGGGAAAGGTGGAGATATTCTTTGAAGTCACTAGAAAAACTTCAGATTCCCCGTTGCTATGTTCCGGGTTCCATTTCAACTGCTAACCGGAGAGAGATTCATATTTTCTCTGATGCATCAGTTGAAGCTATTGCTGCAGTAGCCTATTTGAAGACCTCTGAACTGAATGGAGAATCACACTGTAGTTTTGTCCTAGGCAAGGCAAAACTCACACCCAAGCCTGCACATACCATACCAAGACTTGAACTTTGTGCAGCCGTGCTAGCAGTAGAAATTGCCGAGGTCATACAAAGTGAAATGGACACTAGAATTGATTCTTTCACCTTCTATACAGACAGTAAGGTAGTACTTGGTTACATAAACAACCAAACAAAACAATTTTATGTGTACGTCAGCAACAGGGTTGAACGTATCAAGAGATTCTCTCTACCAATTCAATGGCATCACGTTCCCATTGAACTCAACCCAGCTGACTGTGGGACCAGAGCCGTGTCACCTGCCGCTCTTCAGGACAGCTTATGGCTGTCACCTCCAAGGTTTCTGTGTGAGGACTCTTACTTACTCCCTATTGACACCACCTATGGGCTAGTAAGCCCTGAAGATGATAAGGAAATAAGAACTGTGAACACCTCACTCCACACTTGTGTAAGTACAAAACAGAAGCTGCGGTCACACCATTACAGGCATCGATGGAAGCAGGTGTAGCATCTAGCCAATGTGTTCTGGCATCGCTGGAAGAAAAAGTATCTTCACCACCTTCAAGGTCGTTACAAATGGCAAGCATCTAAGCCAAATCTTAAGGTTGGAGACCTCATCCTTCTAAAAGACAAGGAAGTTTGTCGGAATGAGTGGCCTATGGGTCTTATTACTAAAGTTATGCCCAGCGACGATAACAAAGTCCGGAAGGTAGAAGTCAAGGTAACCAAGGGAGGATCGACACAAACCTTTAGTCGACCAATTACAGAGTTAGTACTCTTTTTGCCAGGTGAGTGACTTGTGCAAGGACTAGCCATGCTGTTGGCACGGCGGGGAGTACATTGCTGCCATCTACAGGTTCTACTCAAAACTTTGGAATTATTTGAAGACATCATACTGTGACTTTATGTTCTTCATCCTGTTGAACTTACGTTTATTATTTGCTTGTTGCATGTTTTTCATTACAGGTTCCAGGACATTCGTCAGTATTGGACTTTTTGAAAATATATATTTTAGTTTAAGGTTATGAAATCTAAAGATTTCAGACGGGGAGTGTTGTGTTACACTATGTGATTATTCTTGCTCTGTGTCTTTAAGATCTGTCCCCTTCTTTCTAGCTGAACTCTCTCTCTCACCGTAGTTCTTTATATATCTCCTCCACTTCCTGATTCTGGTCATTGCTCCTGTATTTCTTCCATGCTAACATCTTACATGTGGCTTACAACTGCAACGTTTTTCTACCTATGAATATCCATCATTAAACGGAACATTCGAAAGGATTCATCGTCTGTCGTCCTAACTGTGAGTTTATTCATTGAGTTAAACTGCCTGTATCGATGCAAGGGATAATAGCAAACCAGCTTGTGTAAGGCCTTCATCAACCTGGAGATGAACTTTATCGCTTTGTAGTTGAGACAGAACAGCCCTGTTGCCCCCCCCCCCCCTGGATCCGCCCCTGTGTAGTCATCAAGCTGATTACAGACTGACATATTTATATGTCAGTCCTGATCAGGCCAGTAGAGTATGGTTAGGATTAAACACTTTGTTGTGTGAAACGTGTCAACATCCTTTGTATTTTGTGCTGCATGAACCATCATCCTTGGAATAAAAGTATTGTATAGTATTCCACTGTGGTGTGCAGACATCACATCTTTGTTTCCTGGACTCATTACTCAGCTTGAGCGGTGCTTCTTTATCTTAGGCCAGTAGAGTACATTTTAGCTGTACATATGTAAATGTTAGCACAAACATTTGCATACATATAGCATAAAATATGGTCATACACAGGCCTGTCGGCACAGACTGTTCTGCATTGATTTTACCGAACTGAACACAGCATGAGTTTCCTGATCTTTATGCACCTGTGTACATGAGCCCATAGAAAACAATACACTTGCGTTTAGATCTGTAAAAAAAAAAAGCGGTATTGATATATTGCTGCATTTTTTTTGCATGCATGAGACCTTAAAGTGTTTGTTAACCCACTTCTGTAAAAGCCTCCCATCCCCTCTGTAATATAACAATAAGTACCCCATGTGCCTGTGTTATATAAAACATATGCTTATCTGTACCTATAACACAACAGCTTTCGGCACTCACGTGACTCCTGGGCTCTCTCCCCTGCCCGGCTGACAGCTCCAGCGGGCGGGGCCGAACACTGCCGCTGACGTCAGCTGGGGAGGAGAGGAGAGAGGAGAGAAAGAGCAGAGGAGTCACGTGATCGCCAGAAGCTGCTGTGTTATAGGTACAGATAAACATATTTTGGATTTAACATAGGCACAGAGGCACATATTGTTATATAGGGGATAGGGGATTTTTATATTGTGAGAGCAGCAGGAGGAGAGAGGGCAGGCGCTTACAGGAGCAGACAGACAGGCAGGGAGGAGAGGGGGGAGAGGACTGAGGAGAGGACAGAGGAGGACAGAGCAGGACTGCGGATGACGGAGGCACGTAAACTGACCACAGTGTCAGGGCTCAGCAGCTATGATACACCGTGATCAGCTTACAGGGGGAAGGGTATAGCCAGGCAGGATCAGCCAGGTTTTTAGGTGTTACAGGAGGCCAAATGACACAGCACAAGCACTGTGCTGTATAACATGCTTTAAGGGAACAGAATATTTTTTTTTTTTTGGGTTAACAAACGCTTTAAAGTGTTACTAAACCCAGGGCCCTGCATTCACAATATCTGATCTCCCACAGTACACAGAACATGGAAATGCAATTATTTGAGTAAATATGCACTGCTAAATACCTTTTCTCATCAGCAGTATATAGCAGACTTGTGAATTCTATCTGTGTCTAGTTAAAGCTTGTAGGAGGAGTTTTCATTCTCCTCTGACTGTCCTATGAGGCCACATGACCCCTGAATTTTTGTCTGTGCAGTGCTGATGGGCCCTGCGCTGATTACATGCACCCTCCCAAACAAAAAAAAATAACTCCTAGCAATGCACACCAAACTGAGCATGAGCAGAATGCCTCCAAGTCTCTGTACTATCATCAAATGGTTTAGGGTCTGTAAAAAAGGGGGAGGATCAGAGAAGACAGGATCAAACAGCCTTTTTATGCAATGTGGAGGATTACCCCGTAAGCTCCACAGTGAGTATAACAAGCATGCTTTACTGCATATACTTACTGATTTTACTGTTGTGGGTTTAGTAACACTATAACCCCGGACCATTTTGCTGGTCAAAGACCAAGCCACTTTTTGCGATTCGCTTTAACTGACAATTGCGCGGTCGTGCGACGTGGCTCCCAAACAAAATTGACATAATTTTTTTCCCACACATAAAGCTTTCTTTTGGCGGTATTTGATCACCTCTGTGGTTTTTATTTTTTGCGCTATAAACAAAAATAGAGTGACAATTTTGAAAAAAATTCTATATTTTTTAGTTTTTCCTATAATAAATATCCCCCAAAAAATATATAATTTTTTTTCCCTCAGTTTAGGCCGATACGTATTCTTCAACATATTTTTGGTAAAAAAATTGCAATAAGCGTTTATTGATTGGTTTTCGCAAAAGTTATAGCGTCTACAAAATAGGGGATAGCTTTATGGCATTTTTATTAATATATTTTTTTTACTAGTAATGGCGGCAATAAGCAATTTTTATCATGACTGCGACATTATGGCGGACACATCGGACACTTTTGACACCATTTTGGGACCATTGTCATTTTTACAGCCCTCAGTGCTATAAAAATGCACTGATTACTGTAAAAATTACACTGGCAGTGAAGGGGTTAACCTGTAGGGGGCGCTGAAGGGGTTAAGTGTGACCTAGAGAGTGATTCGTACTGTTAGGGGGCGTGGCTTGGCGTGACACGTCACTGATCGCTGTTCCCGATGACATGGAACAGACGATCACTGACAGTGTCACTGTGAAGAACATAGAGATGTTTGTTCACACTTACCTCTCCCCGTTCTTCAGCTCTGTGACCCGATCGCGGGACACTGGTGGCGATCGGGTCCGCAGGTCGCATCTTAAAGGGGACGTAACTGTACGCCCATATGCGCAGCTGTGCCATTCTGTCTATGTAAATTGTCGTGCGACGGTCGGCAGGTGGTACTAAACACACACTGTTCAATTTACATTATTCCTTCTCTTTCTGTATGTGGATGATAGCACTGTAATTATTTTAATAAAAAAAAACATTGAAGTACCTTTTTCCTGATATTCTTATGTTATTGTATATTTTTCATTGTACTGACAAAAAATGTTTGCCTAAAAATTACCTGATTGAAAAAGGTACCCTTTTTCCTAATCGATATTCAGCTGTCACATGATCCAGATCATTCCCAGCCTGTCTGCAGGGAAACATAAGCAGGAGGAGCTTCTAGTGCTCTGCTGCTGGTCACATGTCCAAAATAAAATTAGAAAAACAGCCTTGGTAATATAGAGTGAAATAAATAATATCAATAAACTGTTTAAATTGTTATACAAATATATATTTGAAATCAAATCTTTTGGTAATAACATGGTGTGGCCGGATTTCTGCCACCCCCCTCCAGCCTGTGTCTTAGAATAAGAGGGAGGTGAAGCCTCCATCAATCTACATGTAATTTCCCACCCCCATTGTATTTAGCTGGTTAGTGGGTATGGAGGAGGAGGGAGGGGGTGGGCTGTCATTTATCACTGTGTATACACCCACATATGTGACTCTATAGTCACATGGGCTGCTCAGGTGTGATAGGGAGGAAATGCTCAGCATAGAGACTCACTAAAAACTGAGCATGTGCAGAGCTGCCAACACTGCTCTGAAAAATCCCTAGCTGAATTGGGGGCATAAACAGAAGGAGGAGATAGAGAACAGCAAGATCTACTATTTTATTTTTTTTTGCAGAATGCAGAAAATTAATCTCATGGTGACTGCGTGAGTATGAACAGCATTTAATACACCAGTTATTGATAGTTTTTTATGATGTGGGTTTAGTGACACTTTAAGCATTCATTATATTCTGTACACCACAATGGTGGGAATGCGGCATGTCTACAGATCAGTATGATCATCAAATCAGATCATCAGATCATCAAATGTTGAAACCTGGATGGGGTCAAAAGGATGCTGCAAAATAAAGACTCATAAAAAGGTAGAACAAAATTCACATCACAAAGGAAAAAAACTGCAAATATGTTAGGTGGAAATTTTTTATAAATGTAATAAAATATTATTATTACTATTGTTAACTAGCGTTGTGTTTAAATATGTAACTGTTCTGTTTCTTTGACGTTAATTCCCATGATCCTGTATCCTGCTGAAAAGACAAACCAAAGGGAGTGCCTGCACCAGAGACTGAAGAAGGAGGCAGAAAGCTCAAACAAGAGATAATCATTTTTGTCCTCTGTCAATGTATATCAGGTATGACACGCTCTTGTTTTTGGCATGGAGGATTGGCAGGGTGGGTGAGTTCAGGAAGAATTCAGGTATATGTTAGTAGGAAAACACAAACTACAAAAATAAATAAATAATAGTGATTATCTAAAATGACTAAGCTGCAGAACACACATTTCTAGTCAGTTACATAATGCATCCAAGGACTTTGCTAATTCCCAGAAAGGACACACCACAATCTACAGAGCAGGAAGCAAACAAACAAGTGGCCGCTGTCCCCAACTATAACTGGTCTTTGCAGCAAGGAGCACTGGAAGCGCGACGTATGTCAAACAAATACAAAGATTTCCAAGCTTAACTTACCGACCAGCCTGCAACCAACAAATTTACCTGTCTTACAATACAATATGTGTAGCACTACCCCCGTAGGAGCTGCTGGTTAGTTTTGGGTTTTGCAGGTTACCTCTTCAGCTGCGTTGTCCGGGTAGGAAAGTCTGTAGTAATGCAATGTCCAGACAGATGTAAAACCTTCAACAGTCAGGCTTTATTTTTCTTATGCAGTAAACGTTGAGAAAGTAGAAGGTAGAGAAGAGCAGGGGAAGGTTCAGGCACTCGCCACAACTATGCAAAGGTGTCAGTTCAAAATCACTCACCACTCTCCTTGTTGGAGTGGGTATTGGTCACCCGGATAGTCCCCTCTCACATAGCCTAGCAGCCAGAGTGCCACACGAACCAGCAACAGGACAATCTCTGCCACAGACTGCCTTAGGTGAAATTGGTCTCTGCCACAGACCTCTTAAAGTTAAGCGAAAGGATAGTCCAGGAATCCTTTGCCACAGGATTTCAAAGTCCCAAACTTCCAGCCATGCAGTCAAAAGAGCCTTTAAGCCAATCCGGTGAACTGCAGGGCTTGTAGTATAGTGGATCCCTCCTTGATAAAGTTACCAGGCCTCACCCGAGACAGCAGCACTTTGCCGGTCTCCTCCAGGGCAGGTCCTCCCCTGGTTTCCTTCATTAAGACAGCTTCCTCTCAGTATGCAGGCCCCAGCCAGACTAACTGGGCCTACTATGAAGCGATTCAGCCTCGGGCCAACGTGGCCCCGAAACCAGAACCACACACACATGCCTCGCGTCCGGAGGGCCACGAGGCGAAAACTAACCACGATCAATGGCGTCTGTCCCTTAAGTATCCCCTCCCAGCATGCACAGCGGGGCGACCACTCCCACTGTACTGTTGCCGAGAAGGGTCAGTCAATGCGCCATGGTTCACCCGTGTTCCAACAGGTGCCTGAGGTGGTAACGCCACCTTCGGGCAAATAGGGAAACTACCGTCGGGCAAACCACAGCTAGAACAGAAGCAAATTTCAATATAATTCAATCAGTCTGAGCCCAGCTACTGGCCCAGACATCCCTCTAAATTTAAGATAGCATCCCAACCTTTTGGGAAGGGCACTACATATGTATCAAGAACAGGGGTTTAGCCTGCACATATTTGCAAATATACGCATAAGCTACAGGCTCCGTCAAGGCACCCTACTCTACTGTTTACTGTAGTCCTAACTTCTGAAAGTCTTCACAATGGAATCACATGCATTTTAAAGGATAGGCAGAGGACAGGTGAGTCTGGAAGGAGCCCACCCCTTCTTAAGGGTACAGGGGCGCACTGGGTGTTCAGTTGTGTCTCAGTTATAGGTGTTTTAGGTTATTTGGTGAATTCTTATGTCTCCCGGGGACTCCAACTGTATGATTTTTTTTATGACAAATCCAGGTTCTGTTTCCCTCCTCCCATCTTCATGTTTTTCCAATCACTCCTAATTTCAAAATATTAAAAAACAAACTGAAAATCTAAGAAACCGTAGAAGACCTTTACTTAGAAGTCATAGCAGGTAGACCTTGGGAAAAAGTGCAGAATTATTTGAACTGGAGTCCAAAAAACATATAAGAAACCATTCGGTTTATCTCTCTGACATTTACTAAGAAATTCGTTTTTAACCTCAATCTTGAGAGCAGGAAAGCCTTTTCCAGCTGATAAAAACATTATGATCTCATTGGTGCAATGAGGGGGAAACAGAAAGCATTATTGAATCAAGATCAGAGGGGTCACTCCAGGGGTCATGAGACAGAAGTATTAGTTACCTCTACTTTTCATGTAGACCAAATGACCCTTCATCTAATTATCAAACCATAAGTTGAGTTTTCCATACTCATAAAGAGGCCGCTGTTTGAAAAAGTTGGATTTGTTGATTGCAAAAAGTTTTTCAAAACCTATGTAACCTTCATCTAGCCACAATATACTGTGGAATATCAGCCATATCACAAAGACTGCTTGTTTTGTACATATCCATCTCTGATTATGATAACTTTTTTGACTATCGTATAAAGGGTTAGCATTGGCGGTCTTTTTATAACGTGTTAATTTCTCTAAAAAGAAGACCATACATTTGCAAAATACACAAGCTAAAGAACTAGATATTGTAAAAGCTAGGTTTTAAGTAATAGAAATACACATAAAGATGCAATAACTGACAGCACACCTCTGCTTTGCTAAAGTAGGACAAGCAATGGGTTCATATTGGTGGCAGCCCCACCTGCAAATACTTGGCTTTTTAAGCTCCGCTGCTGATCTGTTCAGACACCAGGAGCAAAAAAGGTACTCAGTACTTGCAGGTATGAGGGAACATTCCTTCCCTCCCTCTCATTTGGCAGTGCTCATGCTCAGTTATTTCCCATTCAGGTACCTAGCCACATGGAGCTTAGAGCTTACATAAGGATAACTCTCACTCACTGAAGGTAACAGTGGAGGAATGAGGAGAAGACAAGTATACAAAAGCAGCTTGTGGGACTCATGGCTACCTGATAGGATGCAGTCAATGTTCAACTGATAAGTTAATTTTTAAGTTGACTTTTGTCAAGCCGAGTGTTACTTTCATGGCCACCCACAGCTCAAATTTGGGCCGCTTAATCAAGAATTACTCAACTAAAAGCTAATTGTAAACAAAGAGACAGGTGATGTCATTACCCACCTATGGCAATGCCCATATTTGGAAAATTATTTGCCACTGGATGGGTGGAGCCTGATAGGGAATTTAGACTAGTTCCCCATTAGGTCTGAGTTACTTTTGATTGACAGCATTGACAGCAAAAAGCAGTGGATGGATTCAAAAGCTGATATTTGACTGAATAGGGCTATCAATCCACCCACTGCCGTGTGCTGTCAATAAAACGTTAAGTGGACCTGATGGAGAACGGGTCTCTCAGTTTCCCATCAGGCTCTGCTCACCCCTAGAACAAAATTCCTCAACCATGGTTCTGTAAGTATGATGGGCGCAATGGCTGGAGAGGGAGCAAATTGAGAAAGGAGTGTCCAGTGTGGACACTCTGATCTCAGTGCAAGCATTGACAGATTCATGTACCTGTCTCTGATAGGTACATGATTTAGATGCAAGCACCAACACTTTTGGTGCTACTTCTGAACGTAATTCTAAAGGGTATTCATAACACCCTTTATAAGATCCCCAATTTTTTTTTGGGCTAGCTTTTGCCCTAAATAGGACCTCTCTGTTTGCAGTAGCTTTTCACTTAAGCCGGCCATAGATGGTGCGATTTTCTTTCCTGCCAACGAAAATCGGTCATTTCCCCTATCAATACAATCAGTGTTGATGGGGGAATGCCTCTTGTGGAGCTATTGTGTTCTCCCTGTGGGGGGGGGGGGCTCCCTGATGCTGGGAGAACACACAAGAATTATTGCTAGCGCCTATAGTTGATGGCAATAATCGCATGAAAAATCTGACATGCTGGATGTACCCAAGATGATTAATCGATTGATAAAGTTGGGTACAATCAGACTGCCCATACATAGTTCAAATCTTGGCCAGTCCTGCTGAACCAGCCGAGATTTGAAACGTGTATGGTCAGCTTTAAAGCCTTTCCATTAAATGAAAAGCCTGCTTTATTTAAAGCCCCTACCACGCACCCATTAAACAATAAGCCTTATGCAAATATTTTTTATTTTTTTTATTTTGGACCAACTTGCAACATTTCCCATCACAGGAGCCTGTCTTGAAAAAAGCATGGCGGGCACAATTTCTGACTTCCTTCTGAAAATGAAGGTTTCCTGGTTGTGTTGGGCTTCAGAACTTTTGAGCCACAAACCTGGAACAAGCTTGCTTTATAGGATTGTTGAATTTCTTTATCTTTATATTCGTTCCAGGTCACTGAAGACAAAGCGTCAAACTGACAGCCAGGGAACCAACATTCCCAAAAGGAGAGGTCAGCAATGGTGGCCTACGTATTTGTGTCACTTTAGGCAGCACATGTGTGGCTAACACCTGAGAAGAGGCAAACTTTGGCTGAAATTATAAAACAGATTGAAAACTCTCTGTAAGTGATTATGAGTGCTGACGACTGCCACCCTTCTTCACCCTCTAGGATAGCCCAGGAAAGTCCAGGTGTTGAATTGGCTATTGAAGGAAGGGCTGGACCAAATTATAACCAACCTATGAACACAAACCGATGCTGAACATGACTGATTGCAGTCAAACACCAAAAGTTCATATACACTTTGGCATCTAACATCCATTATTTATTTAATATTTAAAAAAAATAAACCCTGTGTAGGTTTTTCTTTTCTTTTTTTTTCTTTTTCTTCAGGTATTGACTTCAGCAATTTACCATGGGCTCCAAGTATCTGTCAGATTATAGGGTTCTAGGAGTAATAATAAACATTAATAATAATAATAATACCATAATAATCTATATTTAATTGACACAGACTAAGCTTTAATTTTTTATAATTATTCTTATAGATACGAAGACTAGTACTTAAAAAAAGAAAATAAACTTTGCAACTAACCACTCAACTTCACAGAACTTCATCACCCCCTAGGATAGCCCAGAATAGTTCAGGTGTTGAATTGCCTATTGAATGAAGGGCCGGACCATTTATAGCCATCCTGTGAACACAAACCAATGGTGAACATAAAGGCCCGTACACACGATACGAAAATCGGAAGTAAAATTTCATCCGACGAGCGATCTGCCGATTTTCTGGTAGTTAGCATGGTGCTTTCGACAGCCGATTCCGATTTTTCTTACGACAAAAGCTAGATGTGCAGACTATAACATTTTTGTCGGATGTGAACACAACATCCTATTTTCGTTTAATTAGTATGGTTTTCATCCAAAGAGAATCATAAGAGCAACACTACGCATGCTAAGAGATGAAAGAATACATACAAAACTATTCAACACATTACGTCACTTCTGAAGTTGAAAATTTTCATATTGTGAGTAATCTCTTCACTTTCGACATGAGACTAGCATGCAACAAAAAACGGACGAACGGTCGTCCGAAAATCTGATTGTGTGTACTGATTGCAGTCAAACACCAAAAGTTCATGTACACTTTGGCATCTAACATTATTAATTTAATATAAAAAAAAAAAAAAAAAAGGAAAATAAACCCTGTGTAGGATTTCATTTTCTTTTTTTTTTTTTTTCAGGTATTGACTCTAGCAATTTACCATGGGCTCCAAGTATCTGTCATATTATAGGGTCCTAGGAGTAATAATAAACATTAATAATGATAATAATAATAATAATACCATAAAAATTTATAAAGAATTGACGCATACTAAGCTTTAATTTTTTATAATTATTCTTACATATATAAAAACTAGTACTTAAAAAATAAAAAAATAAAAGAACCTTTGCAGCCAACCACTCAAGTTTACAAATTTATTACAAGTGAGCTTAACCTCCCCTGGGCAGAAGGATTATCCTAAAAAAGGATGTGTGTGTGTGGGCGGGGGCTCTATTGTAGTATAAAACAGTTGAAATGCAAATGGTCCTCTTATTGTACCCATAGCACCCTCATTGCATGAAAATATATTGTATTCAATTGTAAATTTTTTTTTTTTTTTTTTTTTTAAAGTTAAATGTTTCTCCCATCCAAACAGCGAAAGCCTTTCCGTTACAGAGGCGGTCCAGGTGTTAACTGCAATTAGTGAGAATTAATCAAAATGGATGCACTTTTTTATTAAACAAATAAATACTCAACAGTAAGAAGCAACTGAACATAGAAAAAATGAAAGCATTAAAGTATTATCTTGTTTTAAACTCTGCGGTTAAGGAGTCATGCTGTGCTAAACTATTTTCATTGCAGAGGAATTATTGTTTTAAGTGTAGCTATTGATTATCTTTTTTTTTTCTTTTTTTTTAATCTTGTCTAAATACATCTGATTAGTGTCATGCAATGATGCAGCCTGTTAGGCTTGCTTTATATTCTGTATCGCTCTGATTCTTTTTCTCCTTTCTTTATATCTCGTATGATTTTAGAAAAAAAAAAAAAAAAAAAAACACCTGGTGAGAGAGGAAAATAAATTTTAGTTGAAAGCTTTTGTCTAAGGCTCAGTTTCTATTCTTCTATTTTCATGCCCTTAAAATGCTCAATTACTGGCCATGCCACAGAGAGAAAGAATGCAGCCTATATGGGACCTAAACCTTTTCTGCTGAAGAGATATTTTTTTTTGTTTTTGCTTTTGCACCCCATCAACACCACTCACCTAATTAAGTCTGATACATCTAGTCGGGGGAAAAATGATTTGCTTCAAATTCTTTTTTAGATTTCACTTAATGAGTTTCTATGTCTTTTGTCTGCTTGATTAGTGTTGTCTTTCCTCCCTTGGAATTATCAGATGAGTTACGGATTTTGTCTAAAGGCCTATGTAACACTATGGATTTTTTTTTTTCATTATTTAAAGATTTTTTTTTTAGAATGTAAGTTGAATTCAAATAATAAATAATAAAATGATAATTCTATTCCGTGTGTCTTTTTAACAAATATTCAAAAATAATACGGCCTTTTTAAAATAGCTGACGTTGACCTCCAAGCACAGGTGAATTCACAGGGGTTGATTTGTCAAAGGCAAATAGGTTGTTCTTTTTGCAAGGAAATTTTCATTTTGCATGGGAATTTCCCCTTAGCTTACTGAATGTGGTAAAGATTCACTTTGCAAAGAAGACTCAATCATGTGCTTGCACATGATTGGATAAGGGAAGTCAGCAGACCTTCATCTCATTTACTAAGCTAAGGGAAAAATCCCTTGAAAAAAGAAAACTCCTTTGCAGAGTGAACAGCCTATATGAGTTTAGTAAATAACGCCCTCAGACGAAGTCAGAAAGTGATGAAACGCGTCAGCTGTGACTTCTCATCGACAAACCGAAAGTGACGTGTGCGCTCCACGGACGCAGAACCAGGAAGACGCCAGAGATACTGTGGTACTACTCTATGTAGCCATTTATTTTCTCACATGCATTGTGGACCTGGTGACATTGGTGGGGAGAGCAGGACAAACAACGGATGTCGGTATTGATTGAACGCCCATTTGATTTCACATCTGGTGAGTGCATCCCCTACAGGGGATTTTTTATCCCCCCACACGGTGGACACCCTTTGGGTGAATGAAGCACTTATGTAGAGACTGTCTGATCAATCACCACCATCCCTGCCTGCTTCACTAACTGTTTCCTTTGTGTAAAAGGCTTTCAAACAAGGTTTTGATATAAAGCGCTGATACAGTGTTATTTTGGACTCTGGGACTATTTAAGAGTTTGAATATTTCTGTTTTTTACATGTGCTTGCACATGATTGGATAAGGGAAGTCAGCAGACCTTCATCTCATTTACTAAGCTAAGGGAAAATCCCTTGAAAAAAGAAAACTCCTTTGCAGAGTGAACAGCCTATGTGAGTTCAGTAAATAATCCCTTTTGACTCCATGCCTGTGCTATAATTGTAATGGGAACACGCTTTTGTTTAAAGCCCCAAGTTTTTTGAATATACCCCCCCCCCGCCCCTTCCCAATCCTAGGTTTGAAGTTATCCAACTTAGGGAAAGAATATGTCCAGATTAGACCATTACTCAGACCATATGGATGTGTTTGGCTTATGTGAGCCAGATCACTTGAGTGTCCATAAAGTCCACAAGGGCGTGTATTGGGCGGGCAAGTCCCTCTCTCGGCAAAGCTTTTTATATCATTGATATGTCCCCCATCTCTGTATATGATATCCTGCTTTTTATCTCCTTGTCCCACACGTAAAGAATTCTTCTTCTTTGCCCATGTGAGTTCATCACACGAGTCACTGAGGTCTTCAGTCTGCCAGACATGGATGGATTTAAGACAGCATCCACCATCATTTCCCTAATTGCCAACACTGATAATCTTTCTTTACAGAGTTCATATGAACACAGCCCTGAGGGTAGATTCACTACAGGCCTTACAGTGTTGTTATCTTCCTGGAGAATGCTGGCTCACATATGATTATTACTAATGCCCTGTAAATGAGTTGCCACGCACCTTGAATATTAAGGTTTTTGTTACAGGTGATACCCCTGGCATGTGGGTCCCTCGGGGCGCAAAATATAAGTGACAGCCTGGTCTTCACCAAATAAACCAGCAAGGAGTGATGGGCCAATGACCCTAGTGACCCTTGCACCACTTTGCAGCAAGCTGACACCAAGAGGTCACAGGAGCAGGATGGCTACGTTGAGGAGACAGAATGGGAAGAGGCAGCAGCTTGGTATCCTGACAGGGGTCAGGCCAGGCAGCAGGCACAAGAGTAGTCAATGTCAAAGCAGAGATCAGGGACAGGCAAGAGGCAGAAGGCAAGAGAATAGTTTGGATCCAAGTAAAGGTCGAAGTAAGCAGCAGGCAGGGTGAAAAACAGGAAAAGGCAGAGTCGGCAACAGGGGCTTGAAACAAGAGCAGAATCAGGTGATCTGCGTCAGCAATGGGTAGGGATGAGCTTCGTGTTCGAGTCGAACATACGTTCGACTCGAACATTGGCTGTTCGATCGTTCGACGAAGATCGAACGATTTGGGCCGTTCGCGCCAAATTCGAGTGACGCGAACGGCCCACAATGCACTACGCCATCGCAGTGTCATCCAGGCGCTGTGATTGGCCAAGCATGCACTGTGACCCCGCATGCTTGGCCAATCACAGCGCCGGCAGCGAGGAGAGCAATGATTGGCCACAGGCAGGATGCCTGTGGCCAATTATTGCTGAGGGTGTTTAGTACACGCCCCACACTATAAAAGGCCGCCAGCACGGCGGCCTAGTGTAGTGTGTTCCGGAGCAGGGATAGAGTAGCATAGGCAGGGACAGTGACTGTTATTTCTTTCTTGCTTAACCTGGATTCCTTTAGTTTAGGGAAAGAGAAGGATAGGTAGGGAGAGTGTCAGTGTGTTTTGTGCTTCTGCTATAGTGTGCTTAAAAAAAACATTTATTCTAGGGACAGAAAACTCTAGGTAGGGACAGTGTCAGTTTCTTTCACTCTGCAAGTCCTTGTTTCCAGGGACCTGTAAGGACAGTGAGTTAATTGTCCTTGTGCTATATTGTGCTTAAAAAAAACATTTATTCTAGGGACAGAAAACTCTAGGTAGGGACAGTGTCAGTTTCTTTCACTCTGCAAGTCCTTGTTTCCAGGGACCTGTAAGGACAGTGAGTTAATTGTCCTTGTGCTATATTGTGATTAAAAAAAACATTTATTCTAGGGACAGAAAACTGTAGGTAGGGAGAGTGTTTTTTTTCTTTCACTCTGCAAGTCCTTGTTTCCAGGGACCTGTAAGGACAGTGAGTTAATTGTCCTTGTGCTATATTGTGCTTAAAAAAAACATTTATTCTAGGGACAGAAAACTCTAGGTAGGGACAGTGTCAGTTTCTTTCACTCTGCAAGTCCTTGTTTCCAGGGACCTGTAAGGACAGTGAGTTAATTTTCCTTGTGCTATATTGTGATTAAAAAAAACATTTATTCTAGGGACAGAAAACTCTAGGTAGGGACAGTGTCAGTTTCTTTCACTCTGCAAGTCCTTGTTTCCAGGGACCTGTAAGGACAGTGAGTTAATTTTCCTTGTGCTATATTGTGATTACAAAAAACATTTTTTCTAGGGACAGAAAACTGTAGGTAGGGAGAGTGTTTTTTTTCTTTCACTCTGCAAGTCCTTGTTTCCAGGGACCTGTAAGGACAGTGAGTTAATTTTCCTTGTGCTATATTGTGCTTAAAAAAAACATTTTTTCTAGGGACAGAAAACTGTAGGTAGGGAGAGTGTTTTTTTTCTTTCACTCTGCAAGTCCTTGTTTCCAGGGACCTGTAAGGACAGTGAGTTAATTGTCCTTGTGCTATATTGTGCTTAAAAAAAACATTTATTCTAGGGACAGAAAACTCTAGGTAGGGACAGTGTCAGTTTCTTTCACTCTGCAAGTCCTTGTTTCCAGGGACCTGTAAGGACAGTGAGTTAATTTTCCTTGTGCTATATTGTGCTTAAAAAAAACATTTATTCTAGGGACAGAAAACTCTAGGTAGGGACAGTGTCAGTTTCTTTCACTCTGCAAGTCCTTGTTTCCAGGGACCTGTAAGGACAGTGAGTTAATTGTCCTTGTGCTATATTGTGCTTAAAAAAAACATTTATTCTAGGGACAGAAAACTCTAGGTAGGGACAGTGTCAGTTTCTTTCACTCTGCAAGTCCTTGTTTCCAGGGACCTGTAAGGACAGTGAGTTAATTGTCCTTGTGCTATATTGTGCTTAAAAAAAACATTTATTCTAGGGACAGAAAACTCTAGGTAGGGACAGTGTCAGTTTCTTTCACTCTGCAAGTCCTTGTTTCCAGGGACCTGTAAGGACAGTGAGTTAATTTTCCTTGTGCTATATTGTGATTAAAAAAAACATTTTTTCTAGGGACAGAAAACTGTAGGTAGGGAGAGTGTTTTTTTTCTTTCACTCTGCAAGTCCTTGTTTCCAGGGACCTGTAAGGACAGTGAGTTAATTTTCCTTGTGCTATATTGTGATTAAAAAAAACATTTTTTCTAGGGACAGAAAACTGTAGGTAGGGAGAGTGTTTTTTTTCTTTCACTCTGCAAGTCCTTGTTTCCAGGGACCTGTAAGGACAGTGAGTTAATTGTCCTTGTGCTATATTGTGCTTAAAAAAAACATTTTTTCTAGGGACAGAAAACTCTAGGTAGGGAGAGTGTTTTTTTTTTTTCACTCTGCAAGTCCTTGTTTACAGGGACCTGTAAGGACAGTGAGTTAATTGTCCTTGTGCTATATTGTGCTTAAAAAAAACATTTATTCTAGGGACAGAAAACTCTAGGTAGGGACAGTGTCAGTTTCTTTCACTCTGCAAGTCCTTGTTTCCAGGGACCTGTAAGGACAGTGAGTTAATTTTCCTTGTGCTATATTGTGCTTAAAAAAAACATTTATTCTAGGGACAGAAAACTCTAGGTAGGGACAGTGTCAGTTTCTTTCACTCTGCAAGTCCTTGTTTCCAGGGACCTGTAAGGACAGTGAGTTAATTGTCCTTGTGCTATATTGTGCTTAAAAAAAACATTTATTCTAGGGACAGAAAACTCTAGGTAGGGACAGTGTCAGTTTCTTTCACTCTGCAAGTCCTTGTTTCCAGGGACCTGTAAGGACAGTGAGTTAATTGTCCTTGTGCTATATTGTGCTTAAAAAAAACATTTATTCTAGGGACAGAAAACTCTAGGTAGGGACAGTGTCAGTTTCTTTCACTCTGCAAGTCCTTGTTTCCAGGGACCTGTAAGGACAGTGAGTTAATTTTCCTTGTGCTATATTGTGATTAAAAAAAACATTTTTTCTAGGGACAGAAAACTGTAGGTAGGGAGAGTGTTTTTTTTCTTTCACTCTGCAAGTCCTTGTTTCCAGGGACCTGTAAGGACAGTGAGTTAATTTTCCTTGTGCTATATTGTGATTAAAAAAAACATTTTTTCTAGGGACAGAAAACTGTAGGTAGGGAGAGTGTTTTTTTTCTTTCACTCTGCAAGTCCTTGTTTCCAGGGACCTGTAAGGACAGTGAGTTAATTGTCCTTGTGCTATATTGTGCTTAAAAAAAACATTTTTTCTAGGGACAGAAAACTCTAGGTAGGGAGAGTGTTTTTTTTTTTTCACTCTGCAAGTCCTTGTTTACAGGGACCTGTAAGGACAGTGAGTTAATTGTCCTTGTGCTATATTGTGCTTAAAAAAAACATTTATTCTAGGGACAGAAAACTCTAGGTAGGGACAGTGTCAGTTTCTTTCACTCTGCAAGTCCTTGTTTCCAGGGACCTGTAAGGACAGTGAGTTAATTGTCCTTGTGCTATATTGTGCTTAAAAAAAACATTTATTCTAGGGACAGAAAACTCTAGGTAGGGACAGTGTCAGTTTCTTTCACTCTGCAAGTCCTTGTTTCCAGGGACCTGTAAGGACAGTGAGTTAATTGTCCTTGTGCTATATTGTGCTTAAAAAAAACATTTATTCTAGGGACAGAAAACTCTAGGTAGGGACAGTGTCAGTTTCTTTCACTCTGCAAGTCCTTGTTTCCAGGGACCTGTAAGGACAGTGAGTTAATTTTCCTTGTGCTATATTGTGATTAAAAAAAACATTTTTTCTAGGGACAGAAAACTGTAGGTAGGGAGAGTGTTTTTTTTCTTTCACTCTGCAAGTCCTTGTTTCCAGGGACCTGTAAGGACAGTGAGTTAATTTTCCTTGTGCTATATTGTGATTAAAAAAAACATTTTTTCTAGGGACAGAAAACTGTAGGTAGGGAGAGTGTTTGTTTTTTTTCTTTCACTCTGCAAGTCCTTGTTTCCAGGGACCTGTAAGGACAGTGAGTTAATTGTCCTTGTGCTATATTGTGCTTAAAAAAAACATTTTTTCTAGGGACAGAAAACTCTAGGTAGGGAGAGTGTTTTTTTTTTTTCACTCTGCAAGTCCTTGTTTACAGGGACCTGTAAGGACAGTGAGTTAATTGTCCTTGTGCTATATTGTGCTTAAAAAAAACATTTATTCTAGGGACAGAAAACTCTAGGTAGGGACAGTGTCAGTTTCTTTCACTCTGCAAGTCCTTGTTTCCAGGGACCTGTAAGGACAGTGAGTTAATTTTCCTTGTGCTATATTGTGCTTAAAAAAAACATTTATTCTAGGGACAGAAAACTCTAGGTAGGGACAGTGTCAGTTTCTTTCACTCTGCAAGTCCTTGTTTCCAGGGACCTGTAAGGACAGTGAGTTAATTGTCCTTGTGCTATATTGTGCTTAAAAAAAACATTTATTCTAGGGACAGAAAACTCTAGGTAGGGACAGTGTCAGTTTCTTTCACTCTGCAAGTCCTTGTTTCCAGGGACCTGTAAGGACAGTGAGTTAATTGTCCTTGTGCTATATTGTGCTTAAAAAAAACATTTATTCTAGGGACAGAAAACTCTAGGTAGGGACAGTGTCAGTTTCTTTCACTCTGCAAGTCCTTGTTTCCAGGGACCTGTAAGGACAGTGAGTTAATTTTCCTTGTGCTATATTGTGATTAAAAAAAACATTTTTTCTAGGGACAGAAAACTGTAGGTAGGGAGAGTGTTTTTTTTCTTTCACTCTGCAAGTCCTTGTTTCCAGGGACCTGTAAGGACAGTGAGTTAATTTTCCTTGTGCTATATTGTGATTAAAAAAAACATTTTTTCTAGGGACAGAAAACTGTAGGTAGGGAGAGTGTTTTTTTTCTTTCACTCTGCAAGTCCTTGTTTCCAGGGACCTGTAAGGACAGTGAGTTAATTGTCCTTGTGCTATATTGTGCTTAAAAAAAACATTTTTTCTAGGGACAGAAAACTCTAGGTAGGGAGAGTGTTTTTTTTTTTCACTCTGCAAGTCCTTGTTTACAGGGACCTGTAAGGACAGTGAGTTAATTGTCCTTGTGCTATATTGTGCTTAAAAAAAACATTTATTCTAGGGACAGAAAACTCTAGGTAGGGACAGTGTCAGTTTCTTTCACTCTGCAAGTCCTTGTTTCCAGGGACCTGTAAGGACAGTGAGTTAATTTTCCTTGTGCTATATTGTGCTTAAAAAAAACATTTATTCTAGGGACAGAAAACTCTAGGTAGGGACAGTGTCAGTTTCTTTCACTCTGCAAGTCCTTGTTTCCAGGGACCTGTAAGGACAGTGAGTTAATTTTCCTTGTGCTATATTGTGATTAAAAAAAACATTTTTTCTAGGGACAGAAAACTGTAGGTAGGGAGAGTGTTTTTTTTCTTTCACTCTGCAAGTCCTTGTTTCCAGGGACCTGTAAGGACAGTGAGTTAATTTTCCTTGTGCTATATTGTGATTAAAAAAAACATTTTTTCTAGGGACAGAAAACTGTAGGTAGGGAGAGTGTTTTTTTTCTTTCACTCTGCAAGTCCTTGTTTCCAGGGACCTGTAAGGACAGTGAGTTAATTTTCCTTGTGCTATATTGTGCTTAAAAAAAACATTTTTTCTAGGGACAGAAAACTGTAGGTAGGGAGAGTGTTTTTTTTCTTTCACTCTGCAAGTCCTTGTTTCCAGGGACCTGTAAGGACAGTGAGTTAATTTTCCTTGTGCTATATTGTGATTAAAAAAAACATTTATTCTAGGGACAGAAAACTCTAGGTAGGGACAGTGTCAGTTTCTTTCACTCTGCAAGTCCTTGTTTCCAGGGACCTGTAAGGACAGTGAGTTAATTTTCCTTGTGCTATATTGTGATTAAAAAAAACATTTTTTCTAGGGACAGAAAACTGTAGGTAGGGAGAGTGTTTTTTTTCTTTCACTCTGCAAGTCCTTGTTTCCAGGGACCTGTAAGGACAGTGAGTTAATTTTCCTTGTGCTATATTGTGCTTAAAAAAAACATTTTTTCTAGGGACAGAAAACTGTAGGTAGGGAGAGTGTTTTTTTTCTTTCACTCTGCAAGTCCTTGTTTCCAGGGACCTGTAAGGACAGTGAGTTAATTTTCCTTGTGCTATATTGTGATTAAAAAAAACATTTATTCTAGGGACAGAAAACTCTAGGTAGGGACAGTGTCAGTTTCTTTCACTCTGCAAGTCCTTGTTTCCAGGGACCTGTAAGGACAGTGAGTTAATTTTCCTTGTGCTATATTGTGATTAAAAAAAACATTTTTTCTAGGGACAGAAAACTGTAGGTAGGGAGAGTGTTTTTTTTCTTTCACTCTGCAAGTCCTTGTTTCCAGGGACCTGTAAGGACAGTGAGTTAATTTTCCTTGTGCTATATTGTGCTTAAAAAAAACATTTTTTCTAGGGACAGAAAACTGTAGGTAGGGAGAGTGTTTTTTTTCTTTCACTCTGCAAGTCCTTGTTTCCAGGGACCTGTAAGGACAGTGAGTTAATTTTCCTTGTGCTATATTGTGATTAAAAAAAACATTTATTCTAGGGACAGAAAACTCTAGGTAGGGACAGTGTCAGTTTCTTTCACTCTGCAAGTCCTTGTTTCCAGGGACCTGTAAGGACAGTGAGTTAATTTTCCTTGTGCTATATTGTGATTAAAAAAAACATTTTTTCTAGGGACAGAAAACTGTAGGTAGGGAGAGTGTTTTTTTTCTTTCACTCTGCAAGTCCTTGTTTCCAGGGACCTGTAAGGACAGTGAGTTAATTTTCCTTGTGCTATATTGTGCTTAAAAAAAACATTTTTTCTAGGGACAGAAAACTGTAGGTAGGGAGAGTGTTTTTTTTCTTTCACTCTGCAAGTCCTTGTTTCCAGGGACCTGTAAGGACAGTGAGTTAATTTTCCTTGTGCTATATTGTGATTAAAAAAAACATTTATTCTAGGGACAGAAAACTCTAGGTAGGGACAGTGTCAGTTTCTTTCACTCTGCAAGTCCTTGTTTCCAGGGACCTGTAAGGACAGTGAGTTAATTGTCCTTGTGCTATATTGTGCTTAAAAAAAACATTTATTCTAGGGACAGAAAACTCTAGGTAGGGACAGTGTCAGTTTCTTTCACTCTGCAAGTCCTTGTTTCCAGGGACCTGTAAGGACAGTGAGTTAATTGTCCTTGTGCTATATTGTGCTTAAAAAAAACATTTATTCTAGGGACAGAAAACTCTAGGTAGGGACAGTGTCAGTTTCTTTCACTCTGCAAGTCCTTGTTTCCAGGGACCTGTAAGGACAGTGAGTTAATTTTCCTTGTGCTATATTGTGATAAAAAAAAACATTTTTTCTAGGGACAGAAAACTGTAGGTAGGGAGAGTGTTTTTTTTCTTTCACTCTGCAAGTCCTTGTTTCCAGGGACCTGTAAGGACAGTGAGTTAATTTTCCTTGTGCTATATTGTGATTAAAAAAAACATTTTTTCTAGGGACAGAAAACTGTAGGTAGGGAGAGTGTTTTTTTTCTTTCACTCTACAAGTCCTTGTTTCCAGGGACCTGTAAGGACAGTGAGTTAATTGTCCTTGTGCTATATTGTGCTTAAAAAAAACATTTTTTCTAGGGACAGAAAACTCTAGGTAGGGAGAGTGTTTTTTTTTTTTCACTCTGCAAGTCCTTGTTTACAGGGACCTGTAAGGACAGTGAGTTAATTGTCCTTGTGCTATATTGTGCTTAAAAAAAACATTTATTCTAGGGACAGAAAACTCTAGGTAGGGACAGTGTCAGTTTCTTTCACTCTGCAAGTCCTTGTTTCCAGGGACCTGTAAGGACAGTGAGTTAATTTTCCTTGTGCTATATTGTGCTTAAAAAAAACATTTATTCTAGGGACAGAAAACTCTAGGTAGGGACAGTGTCAGTTTCTTTCACTCTGCAAGTCCTTGTTTCCAGGGACCTGTAAGGACAGTGAGTTAATTGTCCTTGTGCTATATTGTGCTTAAAAAAAACATTTATTCTAGGGACAGAAAACTCTAGGTAGGGACAGTGTCAGTTTCTTTCACTCTGCAAGTCCTTGTTTCCAGGGACCTGTAAGGACAGTGAGTTAATTGTCCTTGTGCTATATTGTGCTTAAAAAAAACATTTATTCTAGGGACAGAAAACTCTAGGTAGGGACAGTGTCAGTTTCTTTCACTCTGCAAGTCCTTGTTTCCAGGGACCTGTAAGGACAGTGAGTTAATTTTCCTTGTGCTATATTGTGATTAAAAAAAACATTTTTTCTAGGGACAGAAAACTGTAGGTAGGGAGAGTGTTTTTTTTCTTTCACTCTGCAAGTCCTTGTTTCCAGGGACCTGTAAGGACAGTGAGTTAATTGTCCTTGTGCTATATTGTGCTTAAAAAAAACATTTTTTCTAGGGACAGAAAACTCTAGGTAGGGAGAGTGTTTTTTTTTTTCACTCTGCAAGTCCTTGTTTACAGGGACCTGTAAGGACAGTGAGTTAATTGTCCTTGTGCTATATTGTGCTTAAAAAAAACATTTATTCTAGGGACAGAAAACTCTAGGTAGGGACAGTGTCAGTTTCTTTCACTCTGCAAGTCCTTGTTTCCAGGGACCTGTAAGGACAGTGAGTTAATTTTCCTTGTGCTATATTGTGCTTAAAAAAAACATTTATTCTAGGGACAGAAAACTCTAGGTAGGGACAGTGTCAGTTTCTTTCACTCTGCAAGTCCTTGTTTCCAGGGACCTGTAAGGACAGTGAGTTAATTTTCCTTGTGCTATATTGTGATTAAAAAAAACATTTTTTCTAGGGACAGAAAACTGTAGGTAGGGAGAGTGTTTTTTTTCTTTCACTCTGCAAGTCCTTGTTTCCAGGGACCTGTAAGGACAGTGAGTTAATTTTCCTTGTGCTATATTGTGATTAAAAAAAACATTTTTTCTAGGGACAGAAAACTGTAGGTAGGGAGAGTGTTTTTTTTCTTTCACTCTGCAAGTCCTTGTTTCCAGGGACCTGTAAGGACAGTGAGTTAATTTTCCTTGTGCTATATTGTGCTTAAAAAAAACATTTTTTCTAGGGACAGAAAACTGTAGGTAGGGAGAGTGTTTTTTTTCTTTCACTCTGCAAGTCCTTGTTTCCAGGGACCTGTAAGGACAGTGAGTTAATTTTCCTTGTGCTATATTGTGATTAAAAAAAACATTTATTCTAGGGACAGAAAACTCTAGGTAGGGACAGTGTCAGTTTCTTTCACTCTGCAAGTCCTTGTTTCCAGGGACCTGTAAGGACAGTGAGTTAATTTTCCTTGTGCTATATTGTGATTAAAAAAAACATTTTTTCTAGGGACAGAAAACTGTAGGTAGGGAGAGTGTTTTTTTTCTTTCACTCTGCAAGTCCTTGTTTCCAGGGACCTGTAAGGACAGTGAGTTAATTTTCCTTGTGCTATATTGTGCTTAAAAAAAACATTTTTTCTAGGGACAGAAAACTGTAGGTAGGGAGAGTGTTTTTTTTCTTTCACTCTGCAAGTCCTTGTTTCCAGGGACCTGTAAGGACAGTGAGTTAATTTTCCTTGTGCTATATTGTGATTAAAAAAAACATTTATTCTAGGGACAGAAAACTCTAGGTAGGGACAGTGTCAGTTTCTTTCACTCTGCAAGTCCTTGTTTCCAGGGACCTGTAAGGACAGTGAGTTAATTTTCCTTGTGCTATATTGTGATTAAAAAAAACATTTTTTCTAGGGACAGAAAACTGTAGGTAGGGAGAGTGTTTTTTTTCTTTCACTCTGCAAGTCCTTGTTTCCAGGGACCTGTAAGGACAGTGAGTTAATTTTCCTTGTGCTATATTGTGCTTAAAAAAAACATTTTTTCTAGGGACAGAAAACTGTAGGTAGGGAGAGTGTTTTTTTTCTTTCACTCTGCAAGTCCTTGTTTCCAGGGACCTGTAAGGACAGTGAGTTAATTTTCCTTGTGCTATATTGTGATTAAAAAAAACATTTATTCTAGGGACAGAAAACTCTAGGTAGGGACAGTGTCAGTTTCTTTCACTCTGCAAGTCCTTGTTTCCAGGGACCTGTAAGGACAGTGAGTTAATTTTCCTTGTGCTATATTGTGATTAAAAAAAACATTTTTTCTAGGGACAGAAAACTGTAGGTAGGGAGAGTGTTTTTTTTCTTTCACTCTGCAAGTCCTTGTTTCCAGGGACCTGTAAGGACAGTGAGTTAATTTTCCTTGTGCTATATTGTGCTTAAAAAAAACATTTTTTCTAGGGACAGAAAACTGTAGGTAGGGAGAGTGTTTTTTTTCTTTCACTCTGCAAGTCCTTGTTTCCAGGGACCTGTAAGGACAGTGAGTTAATTTTCCTTGTGCTATATTGTGATTAAAAAAAACATTTATTCTAGGGACAGAAAACTCTAGGTAGGGACAGTGTCAGTTTCTTTCACTCTGCAAGTCCTTGTTTCCAGGGACCTGTAAGGACAGTGAGTTAATTTTCCTTGTGCTATATTGTGATTAAAAAAAACATTTTTTCTAGGGACAGAAAACTGTAGGTAGGGAGAGTGTTTTTTTTCTTTCACTCTGCAAGTCCTTGTTTCCAGGGACCTGTAAGGACAGTGAGTTAATTTTCCTTGTGCTATATTGTGCTTAAAAAAAACATTTTTTCTAGGGACAGAAAACTCTAGGTAGGGAGAGTGTTTTTTTTTTTTCACTCTGCAAGTCCTTGTTTCCAGGGACCTGTAAGGACAGTGAGTTAATTGTCCTTGTGCTATATTGTGCTTAAAAAAAACATTTATTCTAGGGACAGAAAACTCTAGGTAGGGACAGTGTCAGTTTCTTTCACTCTGCAAGTCCTTGTTTCCAGGGACCTGTAAGGACAGTGAGTTAATTTTCCTTGTGCTATATTGTGCTTAAAAAAAACATTTATTCTAGGGACAGAAAACTCTAGGTAGGGACAGTGTCAGTTTCTTTCACTCTGCAAGTCCTTGTTTCCAGGGACCTGGAGAGACATTGAGTGAATTGTCCTTGTGCTATATTGTGATTAAAAAAAACATTTATTCTAGGGACAGAAAACTCTAGGTAGGGACAGTGTCAGTTTCTTTCACTGTGAAAGTCCTTGTTTCAAGGGACAGAGAAGGACACCTGAAGGTAGCCCTTATTGCTTTTTTCCCATCTCCCTGCAGGCCATCTATTAGAATGTCTGGAAGGCAAACAAGGAGAGGCAGACAGTCAGGAGGCAATAAAAGAGGGCAAGCAGGCTCTGTGTCTGGGGGCAACAGTGCTGGTCGTGGACGCGGTGCATTGTCATCAGCACATGGCCATGGGACACGCTTGTCCTTCTTTTCGGCAGCTGGACATGTTGAGCCACATCATGCCGAAGACTTGGTAGAGTGGATGACCAAGCCCTCCTCCTCCTCCTCATCCTCTCTCACCCAGGCTCAGGGTACTGGAAAAGCAGCTGCCAAAGCGTCGTCTTCCCTGGTATCAATGTCAGACAAATCATCAGTCACTCCTTCCCTAGACCCACCATGTCCTCCTCCTGAGGAGTCCCCCGAACTGTTTCAGCACAGTGTTGGGTACATGCTCCAGGAGGATGCCCAGCGTTTCGAAGGGTCTGATGATGAAACCCAGCTAGAGGAAGGCAGTAGCGTGAGAGCAGACAGAGGGGATGCTCAAGAAGGACACCAATCTGGCAGTCATGTTCCAGCAGCTGCAGCATACTGCCAGATTGGCTCCAGTGATGAGGAGGGAGGGGATGATGAGGTCAATGACTCCACGTGGGTGCCTAATAGGAGAGAGGAGGAGGATGAGGAGGAGGCACATCTCCAACGAGGCAGGATGCCCTTTGGTGGCCAGCGTAAGGGCAGTACACCGACGGAATCACACCGCAGAGCTCCGCCTGTGCAGGGCGCTGCCTCTGCCCGTCATTCAAAAAGTTCTTTGGTGTGGGCCTTTTTTGAGGCTAGTGCATCAGATCGCACAGCTGCTGTTTGCAACATATGTCTCAAGCGTATATCGCGTGGCCAAAACATCAGCCGCTTGGGTACCACATGCCTGACCAGACATATGTTGACCTGCCATGCAGCTCGTTGGCAAGCCTACCTCAAAGACCCACACCAAAGAACAAAGCGGACCTCTCCTTGCACCGCATCAGCTGGGATCTCCAACCCCACTATAACTTCAGTCCTCTCTGAAACATGCACTGAGAGGAATGAAGGTGTAGAATTAGGTGTGTCACAGCCAAGTACTTGCGCCCACTCTGCTAGCAGTACACCGACGTCCGATTCTAGCAGGCAAATTTCCCTGCCCCAGCTGCTGGACCGTCGAAAGAAGTTCACTCCCAGCCATCCACATGCCCAGCGGTTGAATGCTAGCTTGGCTAAATTGCTAGCGCTTCAACTGCTGCCTTTTCAGTTGGTAGACTCGGCCCCCT
Source organism: Rana muscosa (assembly GCA_029206835.1). NCBI lineage: Eukaryota > Metazoa > Chordata > Amphibia > Anura > Ranidae > Rana > Rana muscosa. The sequence goes on along the minus strand of CM055127.1, from coordinate 438,940,552 downwards.
TCCGTGAGTTTGTGCAATGTGCGGTTCCTCAGTGGCAGGTTCCCAAACGCCACTTTTTCTCACGGAAGGCTATTCCGGCTCTCTACCGGCATGTGGAAGGCAATGTCTTGGCCTCGCTGGACAGGGCGGTCAGCGGTAAGGTGCATATTACCGCTGACTCATGGTCCAGCAGGCATGGACAGGGACGTTACCTTTCTTTCACGGCCCATTGGGTCACTCTTTTGGCAGCTGGGAAGGATTCAGGACAAGGTGCAGTAGTGTTGGAGGTTGTCCCACCGCCACGCCTCCAAAATGCTACTACTGGTTGTGACACACCTCTCTCCTCCACCCCCTCCTCTTCTTCTTCCTCCATGGCCTCTTCCTGTGGTTTGTCCTATGAACCAGCGGTGCTCCGTAGCCGTTCACGGGGCTACGCAAGTACGCAGGCAAAAAGATGCCATGCCGTGCTTGCGCTGGTGTGTTTGGGGGACAGAAGCCACACTGGGGCAGAGGTCCTGTCTGCTCTGCAGGGCCAGGCCGAGAGGTGGTTGACGCCACGCCAGCTTAAGCCAGGAATGGTGGTTTGCGACAATGGCACCAACCTCCTCTCCGCCCTCCGACAGGGACAACTGACCCATGTGCCCTGTGTGGCTCACGTCCTTAACCTGGTGGTGCAGCGCTTCTTGGGCAGGTACCCGGGCTTACAGGATGTCCTGAGGCAGGCCAGGAAAGTCTGTGTGCATTTCCGCAGATCTTATAATGCCAGTGCTCGCCTGGCTGAGCTGCAAAAGGAGTTGAACCTGCCCAAGAACCGCCTTATATGTGACATGCCCACCAGGTGGAACTCAACGTTGGCCATGCTGCAGCGGCTGCACACGCAGCAGAGGGCCATCAATGAGTACCTGTGCGACTACGGCACCAGGACAGGGTCAGGGGAGCTTGGTTTTTTTTCTCCACGCCAGTGGGGCATGATCAGGGATGCATGCACTGTCCTGGCACCATTTGAGGAGGCCACGAGGATGGTGAGCAGTGACAGTGCATGCATCAGTGACACTGTACCTCTTGTCCACCTGTTGGAGCACACGCTGCGTGGAATAATGGACAGGGCACTTGAGGCAGAACAGAGGCAGGAAGAGGAGGACTTCCTTGCCTCTCAAGGCCCCCTTTACCCAGACAGTGTTCCTTCTGTCCCACCCATCGCACAGGAAGAGGAGGAGGAGGAGGAGGAGGAGGAGGAGGAGGAGGATTGTGTCAGCATGGAGGTGGAGGCTGGCACTCAGCATCATCAGCAGCAGTCTTTTAGGGATGATTTACAGTCCCAAGAAACCAGTGGACTTGTACGTGGCTGGGAGGAGGTGGCTGCGGATCATGTCGTCCTTAGTGACCCAGAGGACTCCGGAGCGAATGCCTCAGCAAACCTACGCTGCATGGCCTCCCTGATCCTGCAAAGTCTGCGGAAGGATCCTCGTATTCTTCGGATCAAGGAGAGGGACCATTACTGGCTGGCCACTCTCCTTGATCCACGGTACAAGGGTAAGGTTGCGGACCTTATGTTACCGTCGCAGAGGGAGCAGAGGATGAGACAACTCCGGGAGGCCTTGCAGAAAGGTCTGTGCAACGCGTTCCCAGAGACTGGGAGGTTGCAAACTCCTGGTCCTGGACAACGAGTTGCTGAGGCTTCGGCCAGTCAAAGAAGGAGCGGTGGGGAAGGTGGCCGTCTGACCGATGCGTTCAGACAATTCTTTAGTCCGCAGCCCCAAAGTATGATCGGTTCCAGCAACCATCGCCAGCGTCTGATAAACATGGTGCAGGAATATCTAGGGGCAAGGTCAGACTTGGACACCTTCCCCACCGAAAATCCTCTGGCTTACTGGGTCTTGAGGATGGATCACTGGCCAGAGCTTGCACAGTATGCAATTGAGCTACTGGCCTGTCCTGCATCCAGCGTTCTTTCGGAACGCACATTCAGTGCTGCTGGAGGATTTGTCACGGATCACAGGGTGCGCCTGTCCACCGACTCGGTTGATCGACTGACTTTCATCAAGATGAACCAGTCTTGGATCACCACCAGCTACCACACACCTGATGCTGATATAACAGACTAATTGATTTTAAAATGTCACATCCCTTCAAGACTGATGCTGATGCTGAGTGCCTGTGCTGTTATGTTGACTGGCTATCCTCCTCCTCCGAGTCCTCAATGGTACGATTGATGATGATAGCTTGGAAGATCATTTTTGTTTATGGGTGCCGCCACCAGTGCCTAACGCCCAATTTTTCAGCCCCTGTTTAACAGTGGCGTGTAATTACAATTTTTGAAGCAATACTTTGCAACAGGGCTCATTGCTGTGCTCCAAGTACAGTATCTGTGAGGAGTTGCAGTGTTGTGCCACCAGTGCCTAAGGCCCAATTTTTCAGCCCCTGTTTAACAGGGGCGTGTCATTACAATTTTTGAAGCAATACTTTGCAACAGGGCTCATTGCTGTGCTCCAAGTACAGTATCTGTGAAGGGTTGCAGTGTTGTGCCACCAGTGCCTAAGGCCCAATTTTTCAGCCCCTGTTCAACAGGGGCATGTAATTACAATTCTTGATCTAATAATTCACAGCAGGGCCCATTGCTGCACCCACCAAGAGTAACTGTCAGGGCTTACAGTGTTGTGGCACCAGCACCACCATCAAAGGCCCAATTTTTACTACCACTGTTCAACAATTATATGTAATTAAAATTCCTGATATAATAGTTGACAGCAGGGCGTTCCAGCACCAACCAAGAGTAACTGTGAGTGCTTACAGTGTTGTGCCAACACCAACAACTAAGGGGCCTATTTCTGCAGAGTATATACGGCAGGTCCCTACTTTCAAACATCCAACTTACAAACGACTCCTACTTGCAAACGCAAGAAGACAACAGGAAGTGAGAGGAAATCTACCACTAGGAAGGAAAATTCTCTCCTGTAAGAATAAATATGGGAGAAAGGTGTCTCCTCTGTACTGATGCTTTATCAGCAATCCTTGTTTCAAGAAAAACACCACATTTCAAAAACAGTTGTCATTAGGACGGAAAGTGAGGTGAAATGTTCTGAACAGGGGCACAGACAGCAAAACAAATGTTACAGGGGTGATAACCCTTACCTATGTTTTCCAAAAAGTTTAAAAATAGATTTTTGGTCTGGAGCTACACTTCAACAATGTACCTGTTCAAAATTACAAACAGATTCTACATAAGAACAAACCTACAGTCCCTGTCTTGTATGCACCGCCTGTATACGGCTGTTCAGAGTATATAGGGCCTTTTTTATTTTATGTGCGGGGTTCCCCTTAATATCCATACAAGACCCAAAGGGGCTGGTAATGGGCTGGGGTAGGGGGGGGGGGGTGATGGGGTAGCTATGCCATTTTTCTTAAAGATTTTCATCCATATTACCGGGACCAGACATTACATTAAAGCCGCAAGCAGTTTTAAATGGCTTTTTTTTCCTTTAGAAGTGTCATTTTGTGCAGGGACAGTTCTAAACACGGGAAACACGTGGCACTTCACAGGCATACTTTAGACACCCCCCAGGTACGATATTTAAAGGAATATTTGACTTTTTTTTTTCACTTTATGCATCATTAAAATGACTGCTCCCGGAAAACGACCGTTTTTAAAACTTATTTTTGCATTGATACATGTCCCCTGGTGCAGAACCCGGGTTCCCAAACCCTTTTTAGGACAATAACATGCATAATAGTTGTTATAATTAGCACTTTAGAATTCGAACGTTCGCATCCATTGTATTTAATAGGGTTCTAATGTTCGTTCGAACTTTCGGTCCGTTCGCGGGTTCTGGTGCGAACCGAACCCGGGGGTGTTCGGCTCATCACTAGCAATGGGTAATCACAACAATCAGCGATCTCACCCACAGAGTAGCTGGTATAAAAACACAGCAACAGCCACCAAAAAAAGAAAGTCTTGATGTAATTATAAAGAATGTGGGAATAGGCAGGGCTTACCTTAACACATGCTAGGTATTTTTTTTTTAGCATTTTGTGATATTCTCTTATTTCATGGTTGTATTGCAGCATAGAAATCATCATTTATGTTTCCAGGTAGTAATATAAATGGAAAGAGAGGTGCTTCTTAGTGCATTAACACCAGTATTTATTTAACAAATCTGGTTAAAAACACTCACAGAAAAGTAGAGTAAAACAAGCTCATCATCCCACACAGATGTGGAGGTAGGTCTCTTGTCACAGCTCTCCTGGATCCTCACTAGCCGACCAGCAGCAGAGGGAAAGACAGATTCCAGAAGCAAGATGGCTGAACGACTTCCAGGACCAGCTTGGAGCACATGCACTGGAAGTGACGTCAGAAGGGGGCGGCTACATGTTTCGGAGCATGTGTAGAAGCTCCTTTGTCAGAGGCCATCTTGCTTCTGGCATCTGTCTTTCCCTCTGCTGCTAGTCAGCTAGTGAGAATCCAGGAGAGCCATGACAGAAGACCTACCGCCAAGTCTGTGTGGGATGATGAGCTTATTTTACACTACTTTTCTGTGAGTGTTTCTCACCGCATTTGTTTAATAAATACTGGTGTTACTGCACTTAGAAGCGCCTCTCTTTCTATTTATATTGCTCTTGAGTTTGCTTCTACCTCCTTGAGTGCTGCTCAAGTGCCCTCTGTGCATCCTCCAGTTGTTCTTAGTCCCTTTGAATTGAAGCCCAAAGAACCAGGATATCCATGAGTTCCATTCATACAGAAGAACCCTATACATGGTTCCAGGTAATGAAGACATTGAGTCTCATTTACCATTACTTTCTTCTTACCTTCATTGAAACTGCATCCAAATGTATACAAAGAAAATCACATTTATTTTTAAATACCTTTGCCCATGATTTGGTGCTCAAGGTGAACATGGGTACAGCTGGCTAGTGGCTACATGGACATTTAATTAACCTCATTGAATCATTTAGGAATGCTGGCAGGGCAACTGTGTGGTGGTAATTTTAAAGGGATCAGGCAAGACATGTTTCAGATTCTTCTTCTTTTTGTAATGAATAGTAAATAGTAAAACAATGGGGGTTATTTACGAAAAGGCCAATCCACTTTGCACTACAAGTGCAAACTACAAGTGCAAAGTGCACTTGAAATTGCACTGAAAGTGCACTTGGAAGTGCAGTCACTGCTAGATCTGAGGGGTAGATCTGAAATGAGGGGAAGCTCTGCTGACTTTATCATCCAATCATGTGCCATCTAAAATGCTGTTTTTTTTTTCCTTGTCCCCCTCGGATCTACAGCAACTGCAATTCCAAGTGCACTTTCAGTGCAATTTCAAGTGCACTTTGCACTTGTAGTTTGCACTTGTAGTGCAACGTGGCTTTGCCTTTAGTAAATAACCCCCCATGTGTCCCAAAGTAGAATTATTGACAGCAAGGCACTTTCACACTTTCACAACAAGGCAGCTAAATTATGCAGAACTTACATGCAGCAGTGTTCTTGAGAATTACTCTATTTAACAGTTTCCCTAGCCTTTACAGCAGGCCTCTCAGGTTGGGTGCTATTTTGTCAGTATATAGCACAAGGAGGTGCCAAGCAAGGTGACAGGCTGGGCAACAGGGTCCGTCCCTACACTAAAGAAATCTCTAGGGGTTCTTTGCACCATCCCTATTCTGTCCCTACTCTTTATGAACCTTTCCATGCACTAGGCTTATCTCTCTCTGGCTGGTGTGTATCCCCTTCCTGCCTGTGTACTCCCCAAACTGCAGGTCAAGCCAAAATGACGCAGCAGGGGCTATATAGGCTCTCTGAGTTCATGATGGCTACCCCAATCTTGGGAGGACTTAAGAAGACCATCAGGAGCCCAGTGCAAAGAACAAGTCCTGCCTCTGCAAGGTTCTCCTAGCGCCAGAGGTAAGCAGCGATCATGTGATTGCTGTATTTATTCTGGCAGTTAACCAGGAAGTAAACGGCGATCTGCAAATTGCTGCCTCACTTTCTGTGCTTTCACCTGCCCCAGCAATATTTCCACTCAGCAGCTGCACACACAGCACCCTCCCACAGATATGTGGGGCAGATTCCTAACATATTGTTTTGCAGACATGTGACTCTCTACACTTTACATCTGATCAGTGCAGACTAGGGTTGCCATCTGTCCGGGATTCACCCGGACAGTTCAGGTTTGGAATCACACGTCCGGGTTTCAGACTGCCTGAAACCCAGACACATTATTAAGACTTGACTATGGCTTCCCAGTAGGGTTGCTGGCTGCAGTTGTCTAAGCTGAGAGTGTCTGTTACACTCTTTCATGCTGCCGACAGCCAGCACTAACAACCCCCTCCCCCCAAACCCACACACAGATGGGAGAGGAGAGAGGACTCCATCTGCACCTCTTCCTTCTGCCCCTACCCCTCTATGTCTGCCCACACTCCAATCCCCAGCACTGTGCCTCAGAAAAGGAAAGTGGGGGCTGGAAATCTGAAGTCCAACAGCCTCAGATACATCTGGATGAGAGGTGCTGACTGCCAAGGGGTGAGTGAGCTCACCATCCATCCCTGTCTGTGACTGAAGTCTCCCCCCTTTTCTCTTCTGCCTCTGAGTGAGTACACAAAGGTAAATCAGGGTTCTCAGAGTCCCCGTTACATCAGAGTTCCTCTTTATACCAGAGGCCACAGTGTTCCCCCTTACATCAGTGTCCTTTCCTTACATCAGAATTCTCAGTGTTCCCCATTCAATCAGGGTTCCCAGAGCATCCCTTAGAGCCGGTTCACACAGGGCAACACAACTTCCATCGCGATTTTATGAGGCAACTCAGACACGACTTGAGAATGAATCACAGCGCGACCTGGAGCTACTTACAAGGCAACTCCAAGTTGCCTGCAGGACAGGAGACATTCCAGTGGCCAATCAAACAAGAATCAGCTCTGTGGGAGGGAGGGGGAGGGAGAGTTTTGCAGGAGAAATGTATGTTATCTTCCTGGAGAGTTGCTCCTATTAAGACAGTGAGAGGCGACTCCCATTGAAATGAATGGGTACAGGTCACCTAGGAGTCGGATTGAAGTAGTACAGGGACCTTTTTTGAAGTCGGAGCGACTGCAGTAGTGTGCATAAGGACGGCTCCATTAACTTACATTGATTTCTTCAGCCAGCGCGACCTGAGGCGACTAGGGGCGACCTGGGGCGATTTGGAGTCGGATCCAAAGACGCCCCTGTGTGAACCGGCTCTCAGAGTCCCCAAAGTTCTCCCTTACATCAGAGTCTGCAGAGTCCCCCTTTTACAGTGAAAGGGAACTCTGCAAGTTCAGATGTAAAAGGGGAACTCTGTGGACTATTAACTTCATATTATTATTTAGGTACTTATATAGCGCCGTCAATTTACGCAGCGCTTTACATATACATTGTACATTCACATCAGTCCCTACCCTCAAGGAGCTTACAATCTAAAGTCCCTAACTCACATTCATATACTAGGGCCAATTTACCTACCAGCATGTCATTGGAGTGTGAGAGGAAACCAGAGTACCCGGAGGAAACCCACGCAGAAACAGGGAGAACATGTAAATTCCAGGCAGGTAGTGTCATGGTTGGGATTTGAACCAGCGACCCTTTTTACTGCTAGGTGAGAGTGCTACCCACTACACCACTGTGCATATGATTAGAAATGTTATTTATTAGCAAAATATATGTATATAAAAGAATTGCCGTGCACCGCTAAAGTGTTTGGGTTTGACTTGAAGAAAAGGTGGCAACCCAAGTGCAGACAGAAGACAGGCTAAATGTAAATAAAACAATGGTCACTCTGGTCATCTCATGGTAGTTCTTAAACACAAGAAAAAAAAAAAACTAATAGAAAGGGGTAAGGGAAGACATTTTCCATCTTGTTTGGTGCCCTAGATATTAAAAGAGCTAATTTGTTTAGAATATACAGCTATCCTTTAAGAACCTACAGTTTATGATATTGCTTTACTGATTGTAGAGTGGAGAGATGGGATTTCTTCATTATCTCCAACTGTTTATTATCTACAATTCTTCTGGGGTAACGTCAGCAAGAAAACAACACCAGGAGTTCTTATTGCATTACAGTGCTATATTTTGTACATATTCAGTACAGTAGGTCCAATTTTTCCTGGAAATAACTCACTATTTAGACCAGTCCTTTAAATTGTCCAATCAGTGGAAAGGGGCCACAAAATGTCTGTTAAAATAGATGTGAACAATAATTGAATGATATTTCTTTTCTAATGCACTGTGGGGTGAATTCACTCAGAGAGAAATGTCGCATGAAGTTTTGCGGCAAAATAACGAATTTATCCCACTAATGTAGAAGTAGTCAATTCACTAAAAACATGCTTTGTATAACGCGTGTGTTGCCTATTTTTTTGCAGTATTTAACACATAAATTTGTTTTAATTTGACACCTTAATTGGTTCAATCTTTTTTATTGAGGTATTTATAATAGGAGATTCAAATGCAGAGTATAGAGAAAGTACAGGGGTAGTGTGTTTCCGATCTTCCAATAACCATAGAAAGTACACATCAAAAAATGTTTATAGATACTTTGATTCCGATAATGAGAGACCAAAGGGACTAGTGATTGAACACTACCATCTTGAGTTATCTAGGAAATAACTACAGAGAAGACAACCCAACCATATTGGTCAGAATTTGACACCCTATTTTATCACATGTAGCGCCCTGCTCCTGTTGACCAGGCGCTATTATCTAAATTTAGTGGGATGTCTGAACTGTAGTTAATTCGGATTCTTTGGCTAAATTGGCCTATGTTCCAGCCTTGGCTGAGTTAGGTGTACTTACCGCGGTTACCAGCAGGTGTCGCTGCCACCTCTGGTTCGTGTTGGAAGGTACAACAAGCCGAGGCGTATTGGGTGCTTTTTCCCAGAGGCAACCTAGCGGGAGGTTGATACCGCTAGGCATGCTGGGAGAGGGTACTTGAGGGGCGTACGCCATTTCTGGAGAGGCTCTCACCTCATGCCCGCCCTGGCTGGAGGTATGTGACAACTCCTCTTCTACCTCGGGGCCTGCTGGCTTTGTTACTGGAGGTAGGCCCCAAGGTAGGTTACCGCTTTAGGTACTGAAATCTTACCCCGAGCCAGACTCGGGAATACCGCTAGGCGGGTTAAAGCGGAGTTCCACCCAAAAGTGGAACTTCCGCTTTAAGCACTCCTCGCACCCAGACATGCCACATTTGTCATGTCATTTTTTTGGGGGAGGGGAGTGGGTAACATCTTTTTAGTGGGACTTCCTGTCCCACTTCCTCTTTCCTATCTTCGGCCGCCTAGGCGACTCCTCCTCTCACCCTAGGCGGCCCCTCCCTGCCAGCGATCTTCTGGGAAACAACTCAGGTCCCAGAAGATCGGCTGGCCAATAGGAGAGCGTAGCGCGACTCGCGAATGCGCAGTGCGCGCCCGGCCGTGAAGCCGTAAGCTGTCACGGCCGGGTGCCCACAGTTATGATGACGGCGCCGAGGAGAGGAGGGAGAGAGGAGCGAGCCTCCGGGCGGCCGCATCGCTGGACCGTGGGGCAGGTAAGTGTCGGTTTATTAAAAGTCAGCAGCTATGCTTTTTGTAGCTGCTGACTTTTAATAAACTAAACCACGGGTGGAACTCCGCTTTAAGATAACGGCTGAGCGGCTTATAGCCGCATCGGTTGTTATCACTAAAAAGTCAACCACTGGCTCTAAAAAACGGTACTGGTGTGATGCCTGCAGCTGCACCTTCAAGCCATAAATGCATATTTGCGTATGGTCGGCGTGAAGGGGTAAAATTACTTTTTAAATGACATTCATGTGAGATTTTATTGATTCATTTACATACACTTTACCAACCACACTCGCCTTACACCAATCAGTGTATTCTGAATGCAGGTGCCCCGTGGTCCACTTCTCTGTTGAAAAAAATAAGTCCCTCTAACAATTTTTTCAATTTTTTTTTTTTTTTAGTTTTTCCGAGGAGGTTATATTCTTTTGTCTTTATGGCTCTGCAGAATCAACAGGAAACTTGTTAACTTGCTGGGTTATTTTGACTGCTGATGCACCGTGGCTACTTGCCTGTGGTAACAGGGAGAAAAGCATAACTTGGTATAATTGCTATATTTGCAGTCTGAAGAGAGGTTCGCGTTGATGCTGAAGTTGCTGAATAGGAAAGAAACTGTTGTCTTGGAAAAATAATGCATACGTGTAAAGAATGTTCAATATTTTCCAAATCAAATTCAAAATACTGTTCCATCATCACTTCTTAAGTCTGACCAGCTTTCCTGTTTATTCTGAAATACTTTCACATACTAGGATGCATTAATTGTTTTGCAGCATTAGGAAGATTTATTTAAGGGAAATTACTATTAAAGTCAAGTTTCAATATATAAAGCTGAACGCCAGGCAAATCACTAAATACACAGGTGAGATACATATATGAGGGGCTTTACCTGACCAAGGATTTGTGTCAGGAAAACCGAGCTCATGCTCGTGCTCAAAGAAATGCGCGTGCGCGCAAAACGTTCCACAGAACTGTGCGCAGAACTAAGACCTTGCACGCATCTACACAAGCATTAGTGTGCTGCTCATGCTCATCATGAGCGTGCATGTTTGGGTAGACTTTGGTGCCCAGTGGCTTATTTAACCACTTGACCTCTAGAAGATTTACCCCCTTCATGACCAGGCCAGTTTTTGCGATGAATGACAATTGCACCGTCATTTGACACTGTACCCAAATAAAATTTATGTCCTTTTTTTCCCCCCACACAAATAGAGCTTTCTTTTGATGGTATTTGATCACCTCTGTGTTTTTTTGTGCGCTATAAACAAAAAAAGACAGACAAATTTAAAAAATAAAAAAAATATATATTTTTTTACTTTCTGCTATAAAACATATCCAATAAAAAAATTGGAAAAATCGAATTTCTTCATTAATTTAGGTCAATATGTATTCTGCTACATATTTTTGTTAAAAAAGGTCCCAATAAACATATATTGATTGGTGTGCGCAAAAGTTATAGTGTCTAGAAACGATGGGATATTTTTATTTTTTGTAATTCAATTTTTATTTTTTACTAGTAATGGTGGTGATCGGTAGACTTGTGCACAACGGAAAAATTTGTTTAGTTTCGGTTTGTTTCTTTTCGGTCCTGTTGATTCGTAATCATTCGTAATTTTGCTAGACGGGATTTTTCGTGTTCGGACTAATTCGTATTTTCGCAAGCGACATTTTTAGTTGAATTTTTAGTTGATTTATAATTCGTACTTTCGGTAGAGTACATTGTTTTTCGTTGATTCTGGACACAACTCCTACTTTCGTAACTTTTTTTGGGTTCGTTGATTCGTAATTTTCTGTGTCTCTCTCACGGCGACGCTGCCTATTATGCCTAATGTGCTTCGAATGGATTTGTACTTTTCTAAATACATTGCGGTTATTTGTAACGATTCGAAATCTCGTATTTTACTTTCGTTTTTTACATGCGGCTATAGCCTCCGCCCTGTACACCATTTTGAGAGGGTTCAGCACGGTGAGGGAGAAGCAGAGAGCAGAGCAGAGTGTTATTGTGCTTCGAATGGATTCAAAATCTCGTATTTTACTTTTGTTTTTTACATGCGGCTATAGCCTCCGCCCCTGTACACCATTTTGAGAGGGAGTTCAGCACGGTGTGGGAGAAGCAGAGAGCAGAGCAGAGTGTTATTGTGCTTCGTATGGATTCGTACATTCGTAACTTTTTCATAACGAATTATGCCGAAGACATTCGGGCATTCGCTATTTGCGGTATAATTTATTTCGGATTTGGTTTTATTCGTAATTGCTTTGTTCGGAAATTCGAATGCTTCTGAATGTCCGAAAGTTGCTAAATTCAGACGAATTTCGATTCGTTACGAAACGAATTGCACAAGCCTAGTGATCGGTGACTTATAGTGGGACTGCGACAGACATTCTGACACTTTTTGGGAACCAGTGACACTAATACAGTGATCAGTGCTAAAAATATGCACTGTCACTGTATGACACTGGCTGGAAAGGGGTTAAACATCTAGGGTGATCAAAGGGTTAAATGTGTGCCTACCCAGTGTTTATGAGTACTGTATGTTGTGCATATTGTATTTTTACTAGGGGAAATAATCGATTTCATTCCCTGCTTTGCGGGGAAAGATAATCTATTACTTCCCCACTGACAGGACAGGGCTCTATTGGCTGGCACCCGCTGATCGACATCTGCTGTGCAAAATCACAGCAGAGCCAGGTCGCTGGCGGCGTGCGCGCCCACTACTAGGAAGTGACAGATCACATACTAGGTATGGGATCTGGCGCAGGAGAGCCGCCTTGCCACTGTATATCTAGGCTGTACAGATGGCAAGCTAGTAAAACCCTACAGGACTCAGTATGATTGCTGAGTGGTCATCAGCTCCTTTCGCCTGTGGCCTGATCCCATGTGTATATCCATATCATGACCCAGCTTCTTGAACCCTTGTTGCTGCCCCTGGCTTGTGACCCGACCTTGATTCCTGCCTGCTGTCCAGTACCTCCTCTGCTCGCCCGATACTGACCTTGGCCTGACACTGACTCCGCTCCTGGCTCCTGATTCTGTACTCCAGCTGCCCGGTTGTTGCCAACTCCTGCCCGTCTAACTGTGCATCCAAGATCCTGCATCTGCCAGCTGCCTGTTGCACTGTCCTCAGCTTTGCATCTGCTACATTATCTCTCGACTCGGATCAGCAGCAGCTTATGAGCCCATCCCTCACTCTGCCTTCTACTGTTATCAACATGTTTCTTTTCAGCTGTAGTATACCTGATTGGATCCCAGTGCTCACTCTCCATCATGTGATCGCTTCTGTACAGGGATTGCAAGAGGCTGATACCAAGTCATACCATGGCAGCTTAGTGGTTAGTACGTCTGCATTTCAGCATAGCTCCCAACTGACCCTGATTTTGAGGGACTGTCCCTGATTTGGAGCAATGTCCCTATGCCCCTCTTTCCCCCTCATTTGTCCCTCATTTTGGTCCGATCTGTATAGTTGTATATGTAGCGCCCACCCCATTTAGGGGTGCTATATATCCAAATTTAGGGGGTTGGTCTGAGATAGTAGTTGGGCTCAGACCGTTCTCATTTATAGGTTGTGCTGCTTTATTTCTCCAGGTGGTATACTGGTGTGCAGTTCCCTGTGGCCTGTGGGTGGCACTGCCATAACGGGTCAGGGTTGAACCATCAGTACTAGTGCTGTGCCTTGTGCCTTGGGGTGTCCTCTCTCGGCAGTGGTACAGTGGGCGTGGTTGGCCTGCTATGCTTACTTGGAGGGGATACATAAGGGGCAGACGCCACCTCGGAGGGGTCTTCGGAGCAGGAGAGGAGCCCAAGTGTGTGGCGCATGGCCCTCCAGGCCATGGGGCCACGTGTGCATCGGTCCTAGGCACCTTTAGTCCTGGGTCTGCATCTTCAACACTGGGCCCAGCACCTTTAGCTGGAGCCCACTTCTGGGAAGAGGAATCCCAGGGTGTCCCTCGCGAGGGAGCCCGCTTCTAAGAAGAGGAGGCCAGGGGAGGACCTTTCTGACGGACGGTGAGAGTTCACGGTGAAGGAAGGGGCCCGGTAACTTTCTGGAGGGATTCATCTATCCACCAAGGGCCTAGTAATGTGCTGCTGCTGGCACCTGCCCTTACATAACAAAAGCTGAGAGGTTCGGGGTCTGAAAGATTCTGTGGCAGAGAGTCTCCCGATCGTATCTAGGAAAAGAACCTGATTAAACGTCCGAGCATCACTTCGGCTGCTAGGATCCACTTTGCAGGAGACTATCCGGGCGAGCTAAACCTACTCTGGGACAGAGTAGCGATTGTAATATTCACTTGTGCCTTGACTAACTTCCCAAAGCCTTGCTGTCCTGTCTCTTATCCAACCTTTCCTATCTGCTGAGCATTGAGAAAATAAACTCAATGTTGGAGTTTAGAGTGGTGTGGACATTGGAATTACTTGGGGGGAAAACAGAGACTTGTTCCTATATCCTAGGAGACGAAAACCAACTGACAGAGAACCTAGCTGTGGGACCTAAATACATAACACCTCTTAACCTCCTCAACCAGGAGGGTACGGGCATATAGTACGGTGTGCCTTTTTCCTGCAAGTGAGCCAAAGGTAGGGGAAAGGGTCCGTGTGCTACACATGGGGGCTCGTGTCCGGGATTCTGCAGCTATACCCCCCCAGAAGTTGGACTTTGTTTCCCCGTGTGGTTCCGAGGAGGTCGGCCATATTGGTGAATTTTGAACTGCGCCACTGATGTGAGTAATGGAGGTACAGGCCTACATTGTATTTCTGGCTGCGTAGTTCGTGGGCGTGTCTCAACAAGAAAAAGCCAGCGAGTTGCGTGCAACAGGAAGAAAAAGGGGAGGAGCCCCGACATATCGTGAGTTGCACGTGGTGACCTTGGCGTCAAGTGGACAGTGCGTGCTGGAATAGTGAGTGAACAACATGTCTGCTGTTCCATGGAGTTTGGTGTCTGCTTCCACCATGGACGTTGCCTCACTGGCTGCCCCTTTGACAGATACGGGGATTCGGTTGAAGCCTCGGGCCGCTTTGCACTGTACACGTGCCGAGATGCTGAGGTCTTGGGGATGGTCTGTCCCGCGTGCCAGGGACTGGTGGTGCACCTTCGGCCTTTCGGGAGATGTACCAGATGTGGAGAGTTCCTCTTTGAGGTGGATCAGCCTACGAAAAAGCCCCGGGCCTACCGGGTGAATTGCTTAACAAGCTCCACCACTCTAGAGGAGGAAACCTGCGTTTCCACAACCACCCCCACGCACACCACTGTGACGGAGAAGGAAGTCAAGCTTGAGGTTCCGGTTGCTGCGGAGCGGAGACGGAGAAGCCGGCGGATGCTGCCTCTGTTGTTACCGAGACTTCCCTTCCACCTCCCAAGCAGAGAGTGGGCTACATGAAAGCCTCCCGCGGCTGCGGTCGAGGTACACCCCAGCGCCTACCTGAGCCGGAGCTCCAACCCGGAGGGACCTCCAGGAGATCCACGACAGGCCACGGTAAGGAGGCTGGGGTCATGTCAATGAAGAGTTTGCCGGGGAAAGGGAAGAGGCTCAGTGTCCATTCAGTGTCCAAGAACCGCTGTTCTTTTGAATGGCAAGAACGCGGTGACGTCATTGACTACGACGAGCATGCGCTCGTCACATTCGATGCCGTCGCAGCCATCTTGCTCCACCCTACACGACCCTTGTAAGCTACCACGCATGCGTCAAAGTCTCATCGAGCATGCGCCGGCTTACCTGGGACAGGTCAGCGTACACACTCACGGTTTTCTCGGCAGGAAACACTTGCCGAGAATCCCGACGAGAAAAATAGAGAGCAGGTTCTCTATTTTTCTCGTCGAGATTCCCAGCAGTTTTCTCTGCAAAAAGCTCTCCCAGCAGTTTTCTTGCCGAGAAAACCGGCCGCATGTACGAGGTTTTTAGATTGTAAGCTCCTTGAAAACAGGGATGGATGTGAATGTACAATATACTGTATGTATTTTGCAATGTAAATTGTTGGTGCTATAATAATAAATACTTGTAATAAATAATAAAATCAAAATCAGGTGCTTACACTGGCTGCTTTAAAAAACACACTTAAAGTGACCCTGCGGCTATACTACGCCTTAAAATAAAGCCATACTTGTAAAAGAACAGTGGAAATACTTACCTTCCTGCTGCCTGCCCTTCTCTGATCCTGAATAATCTTCATGTGAAGCCTGCTGAAAATCTGACACCTCTGGCAGTGTAGATCTCTGATCCTTCATAGCCCTCACTAGGGTCGCCACCTGTCCAGGATTCACCCGGACAGTTCGGGTTATGAATCATGTGTCCGGGTTTCAGACCACCTGAAACCCAGACATATTATTCAGACTGGACTATGGCTTCCCAGCAGGGTTGCTGGCTGTGGTTGTCTAAGCTGAGAGTGTCTGTTATGCCACGTACACACGAACGGATTTTCCGTCGGCAAAAACTTGGATGGCTTTTCCAACGGAATTCCGCTCAAGCTTGTCTTGCATACACACGGTCACACAAAAGTTCTCCGAACGTTCGACCGCCAAGAACAGTGATGTACAACACTACGACGAGCCGAGAAAACAAATTGCAATGCTTCCGAGCATGCGTCGAATTGTTTCCGAGCATGCGTTGGAATTTAGGGAGTCGGAATTGCTGCAGACGATCGGAATTTCTGATCGGATTTTTTTCCGTCGTAAAAAATGAAGAACTTGCTCTCTAGCTAAGTCCTTCAGAAATTCCGACAGAAAAAGTCAGATGGGGCATACACACGGTTGGAATATCCGAAAAAAAGCTCCCATGTGTACGCGGCATAACACTTGCTTTCACACTGCCCGAAGCCAGCACTAACATTCCCCCCCACAAACATACACACAGATGGTAGAGGGTAGAGGGCTCGATCTGCCCCTCTTTCTCCCGCCCCTACCCCTCTATGTCTGCCCACACTCCAATCCAATAAGAAAAGGGGATTGGGGAGGGACATTTGAAGCCCAGCAGACACAGATGCATCTGGATGGCAGGTGTCAAGGGGCGAATGACCTCACCATTCATCCCTGTCTGTGACTGAAGTCTCCCCCCTTCTCTCTCCTGCCTCTGAGTGAGTACACTAAGGCAAATCAGGGTTCTCAGAGCACCCCTTACATCAGAGTTTCCCTTTACACCAGAGGCCCCAGTGTTCCCCCCTTCATCAGGGTACTCTCCGTGCATCACAGTTCTCAGTGTTACCCGTTTAATCAGGGTTCCCAGAGCATCTCTTATGTTGGAGTCCCCAGAGTTCTCCCTTACATCAGTCTGCAGAGTCCCCCCTTACAGTGTAAGGGAACTCTGCAAGTTCAGATGTAAGAGCAAACTCTGCGTAAATTCAGATGTAAAAAGGGAACTCTGTGGATTCAGGTTTAAAAGGGGAACTCTGTGGACTCTGATGTAAGAGGGGACCCTGGTGATTAACTTCATATGATTATAAATGTTATTAAGGCTAGGTTCACACTGCTGCGAATTCAAAATCGAGCGATTTAGCGGCTGCGATTTTGCCGCAATTTCAGGGAATGCCAGTCTATAGAGCTGAATTCGCATCGCACACGGATCAAACTCGCACAGGACCCTTTTTTCCCACAGCTTATATTCACAACGCATTGATGTGAACGGCACTTATGTTAAACTATGTAATTTAAATGACTTGCGAATTTGAGAAATCGCAACGGCTCAAATTCGCAATAGAATTCGCAGCAGTGTGAACCTTAAGCACAAAATATATGTACTGAATAATATATACTGTAAAAAAAATAGCTTATTGCAACGCGTATTGATACAGTAGATACGATACAGGGCTATCGTATCTACTGTATCGATACGCGTTAGGGAAGGGTCAGGACGGCACGACAGGCAGCTTGTGATGCTAAGGAGGACGCTCGTATCATCCCGATACCAACTTGGCGATTTTTGCTTTAGTTAATAAATTGTTTAAAACTTTATCGCACTAAGGGGGGCACCTGAGTGATGACACCCTAGCACGTCTTGGATCACATATTAAATTGTTTTTTGAACTACACGGACTATCATCACTTTATCAGCAACGCAGCTGGATGTTAGTCATATGCACATGAGCACTTTGTCATATGACCTGAACCACCAATTTCCCCTGTATTGTTGTTCTTTTTTTCTTTAAATTAAGTTTTTATTGTATGCCATATGCATTTATTTTATGTATTCACTTACTGATATTTATTTATTTATTTCCTATTTGATTTAATAACTTGGAGGTATTACACATAAGTATCAGTGTATGCTATTATTAATATCATTTCTTTTTTTTTTTTTTTTATTTATGTTTATTGATTTTTCCATTGAACAGAGAAAAATTACAGAGCATATCAACATACACGCTTACACATTATTTTCTTGTATTCAGTAGCAATATACCAGTATTACACCGTGAAGCGGGAGCATAAACAATATAGTCTCGAAATAACATTCAAGCCTAATAAGGCCTACAGCTTGTGGCCACATGGCCACATAGGTGTCCCAGTTCCTCAACGGAGGAGAAGAAAAAAAAAAAAAGAAACACAAAACCCTAATACCAAAGGTGTATCGAGAGTATTTAACTGTGATTTTCACAGGACTCATTCGGTTATCCTTATTCAGTAATACTTAAGTGCTTGCATTCACTCACACAACACTCATACCCATTCACCCAGCACTTCCACCCATTTCCCCAGCCGAAACTACAGCTGGGTGGGGGCACTCCTCCTACTCCCCCCCACATTTATGTGGGATATGTTTCATGTCCCCAGCTTCTTTATTTAGGATAGGAGGTAGTTCTCCCCCCCCCCCCCCCATCAAACAGGAGGGGCTGAATCAGGGCCCATTACTGCTGAGACAGAGGGGTATCCTTCCAAAAGGAGCTGTCTATATCCAGCCAAGGTTGCCAGATCTTGTAGAATTTCTGTATACAGGCCCTTCCTTTATAGATTAGTTTAAAGGTTGGTACGACTTTGTTTATCATGCGGTACAGCAGTTGGATGTTGGGAGCAGATTCACACTTCCATTGTAGTAATATCAGTTTTCTGGCATAAAAGAGTATCAAGCGGACTAGGGTCCGTTCGTGGGTTCTGGGTATGTGGTCATTAAGGATGCCCAGGAGCCCCACTTCAACAGTGTGGGGGGTCACTAGGCATAGATTGTTTTCAAAAAAAGAGAATAGGTCCACCCAGAACCCCAAGAGGGCCGGGCAGGACCAAAACATGTGTACATAACCAGCATTGGTGCACTTACATCTAGGGCAGAGGGCCCCTGAAACATAACCCATGCGAGCCAGACGGGCCGGCGTGTAATGCAGTTGATGAATAAATTTGAACTGTATATATTGGTCGTTAGACCCAACAATATCCAAGAAACAGGCCCCAGAGGCCTCCTCCCACCCCTCCTCTGAAAGCCCAGGGATGTCGACCATCCACTTCCGCTGTGCAGCACGGAAGGGAGAACTCCCACCCGTCTGCAGTCGGGAGTAAAAGGTCGTGGCTAATTTCGTAATGCCAGAACACGACATCAATGCCTCAAGCGGGGATTCAGCGAGCTCAAGAGTCAGGCCATGAAACTGCGCACGGACAGCGTGTCGTATGAGAAGATATTTAAAATAGAATTTATTTGATAATCCACTTGTAGCTTTTAGGACTTCAAAAGAGATAATTTCACCATTGAGAAAAATGTGGGCAGCGTGGGTAATGCCCAGCCGTGTCCACCACAATGCATCGGGGTGACCCATGAGCTCCAGAAGATTGGGGTTATGCCAATGAGACCCCCCCCAATTCTGAAATCGTCTTATTCCCTTCATGCCAGGCCAACCAACTCACTTCTATCGGGGAGCCGCGGGAGCATCGTTTTGGTAAAGATCTATGCATAATATCTACCAATGGGGTCTCTAGGCCAGCAAGTGCCTGCAGTAGATAGGTAGAGCAGGATGCGGAGGCCCCCTGGAACCATTCATAGACATAGGTTAATTGGGCTGCTATAAAATAGTGTCGCAAGTTGGGGCAGGCCAGTCCCCCATCACCCTTAGAGGCCTGGAGGGAAGCCTTCGCTATTCTGGGATTGGTCCCCTGCCATAGGAAGGAGGATAATAACGAGTCTATTCTTTTGAAGAGCTTTTTGTAGAGAAAAATAGGGGATGCCCTAAAGGCATATAAAAATTTAGGTAGGTATATCATTTTAAATATGTTCACCCGCCCTATCAAATTCAAAGGTAATGAGGCCCAAGTTTGCAACCTGGTCTCCATGTGTGTAACAACTGGGGCAATGTTAAGAGATTCAAAGAGGGCCAGGTCTGCATTAATGTGAATGCCCAAATATTTAAATGTGGATCTGACTGACAGGTTAGAGTGAGATAAGTAAGTATAATCCTGTTTGGGGCCTATGGGAAAAGCAACAGACCCGTCCCAGCCCACCTTTAGTCCCGAGACCCTCCCGAACTCCTCCACCACTTCCATTAAAGATTTAAAGGACTGTTCTGTGTCATCAAGGTATATTAATGCGTCATCAGCATATAATGAGATCTTCTCTGTAAGATTACCATAACATATGCCGCCCACCGACGCCGTCTGTCGCACCGCCAGAGCCAAAGGCTCTATGGCAAGTGCGAACAGGAGTGGCGAGAGCGGGCAGCCCTGCCGTGTTCCCCTGTGTAAAGAAAAGACATCCGATACATCCTTGTTAGTACATATTCTTGCCCTGGGATTGATATATAGCAGGCGAACCCATTTTATAAATTGGTGACTAAAACCCATTCGGTGCATGACTTCCCACAAAAAGGTCCATTTCACAGTATCAAAGGCCTTCATCACATCCAGGGACAACACCAGGCCACTTTTATGCTCAGTGTCAGCTCTATGGATATGTATGAACAATCGTCTAATGTTGTCATATGTACTCTTTCCAGGCATGAATCCAGTTTGGTCCCTATGGATAAGGTGTAGGATAATCTTTTGTAGTCTCACTGCCAGTACCTTGGCCAGTATCTTAACATCGCTATTGAGTAAGGAGATTGGACGGTATGAGCCACATAGCGTTGGATCTTTATCAGGCTTGGGGATCACCACAATCAGGGCCTCACACATGGAGGAGGGGAGAACGCCCTCCTCCATTGCCTGTCCAAACTGAGAGTGCAACCTCTGTGCCAAGTCCCCAGCATAGTGTTTGTACCATTCAGCGGGCAAACCGTCCAATCCAGGAGTTTTGTTCGGGGGGAGTGAGTATATGGCAGTGGTAATTTCTTCTACCGTCAAAGGTTCATTTAAGATGGATCTGTGTGAGTCCTCCAGTACAGGGAACCGGAGAGACTCGAAGAAACCCATAGTTTCCCATTCAGGTGGAGAGGGCTGGGACGAATATAGGTCCTCATAGAAGGATTTAAAAGTTAGATTAATGGTCCTAGGGTCTGAAGCGATGGAGCCATCCGGCACCTGGATTTGCGGAATAGTCCTATCAACACAGTCCATGCGGGAGAGATATGCCAACATCTTGCCATTTTTCCCACTGTGTTCAAGCAGCCTGGCCGTCAGATATCTCTGTTGTTTCTGCGTTACATCCACCCTGTGGAGGTCCAGGGCCCTATGCGCCCCCACCAGGACCCCGTGGGAGTCCGGGGTGGGGGACGCAGAATACTGGGCCCTCGCAATCTCCAAGGAGGACTCTAGGGCTAAAAGAGTGGCCTGGAGCTTTTTTTTATGTCTGGTAGTGTTAGAGATGTATGAACCCCGCACAGTCGCCTTAAAGGCGTCCCATGTGGGGCCAGGGGAGGCAGATCCTTCATTATCCGCCCAAAAGTGGGACATGTCCTGTCCCACCGGGTCCTGTATTTCGGGGGTGGAGATCCAGCAAGGGCTGAGCCTCCACTGCCGAAAAGAGGGTCGGTGACCCATCACCAACTCTATCTTAAGGGCCGAATGGTCTGAGATTGTCTGCGAGATGTATGCGACCGACTTAACATAAGGGACCATATCAGAGGTTCCCAGGGCATAATCCAGCCTGGAAAGAGTACCATATGTTCTGGATTGACAGGAGTATTCTTTTATCAGTGGATGGCCACGCCGCCAAAGGTCGACGTAACCAAAGGAGGCACACCAGTGGCTAAATAGCTTGGATTCATATTGGAGGGGCCTCAACCTGTCCAGACCTGGGTCCAGGACAGAATTGAAATCCCCCAGCACAAGGGTAGGCAGACCCGGCAATTTAGAAAACTGTAAACTTAAGTCAGTGAAGATTGCAGCCGTGACAGGGGGGGGGGCATACACCACCACCAAGAGCAATGGGGTGGCGTGGATTTTACACAGTAAAAAAACGTACCGACCCATTGGGTCAATAACTACCTGGTCACAGGAGAAAGGGAGTCCCTTCCTTATGAGGACAGAGACTCCCCTAGCATAATTTGAGTACGTGGAATGATACCCCTGTGACACCCAGTGTTTTTTCAAAGCAAGTATTTTGGAGCCTAGGAGATGTGTCTCCTGTAGGCATAGTATCTGTGGCCTATGTGGCTTGAGAAATTCAAATAAGGATGCTCTTTTAAATTTAGAATTTAACCCCCGGACATTCCAGGAGATGCATGTGATTATAGACATGGCGGGGGGTTAAAAAGGGGCCCATATATGGTAATACAAATCAGACACTTGTCACCGGCGCGGCTGCAATCCAACACTGGGGGGGAGCAGGAGAAAAGGAGTACCCATGAACACATCCACACAACCACCATCCATGCAAACACACAAACCATTACACATACATTACCAGTTGAAATCCACATTGATTTCGTTACTACCCCTGCCGTACCCCAAGAACAAGGGGCCGGCTTTGTCCCAAAACTGCTAGTAGACACTAGGAACATGGCCAATACAGGCAAGTCAGCAAACTATTTCGATCAGTCAATGATCAGAGAACAAAAAAAGAAAAAAAAAAAAAAAGAAAACCAAAGGGGAAAGAAAAAGGAAAACAACTGCAGCATCCCAATCTTTCCCTTAAAGATCCATAGCCTCTTGTCGAGCTGTAGAATAAGGTACCTGCCATAGGCACAAAGAGCCCCCGATTGGGGCGAGAAAAAGAAAATGAAGTGGCTTTGTAGCCTGTGCGGGGGGGATACCCCGATCAGGTTGCAGGTGGTCGGTCAGATGCGCGGCCGGGTTTGGACAGGGATTCATACCAGGAAAGCGCAGTAGCAGGGTTCTGAAAAAAGTGCAATTGGTCCTGGTGGACGACTCTCAGCATCGCGGGAAATTGCATGGAGTATTGTATGGTCTGTTCTCTCAACTTCTGTTTAACATGTTGATACTTGGCTCTCGCAGCACGAACTGCTGGGGAGTAATCTGGGTAGAGGGAGACCGATGCGTTGTTGATTTTCAGGCTTCCCTTTATGCGGGCAGCCCTCAGGATAGCGTCCCTGTCCCTATAATTTAGGAGACGGATAACCATGGTGCGAGGGGGGTTTCCAGCAGGGAGTGGTCTCCCAGGGACCCTGTGGGCCCGTTCGATCACAAAACATGGGGACAGGCAGTCTTTGCCAAATTCCTGGGTAAACCAGCATTCAAGGAAGGATACCGGGTCTGCACCCTCGACCCGTTCTGGGAGGCCCACCAGGCGCAGGTTATTCCTACGTAAACGATTTTCCAAATCGTCGATCTTATCTGCCAACGATTGAATTCTGTTGCCATGGGTTTTCAGCACAGGCAGGGCCGGGCCTACAGTGTCTTCCAGGTCACTAATGTGGCGTTCTGTCTCAGCGACCCGGTCCCTGACCTTATGCATGTCCTGGCGCATTATAGTAATGTCCAGCTTTAGTTCCTCCACCTTCCCCATAATATCAGAATGATTTACCTTCAGGATTTTGAGAACATCCAGCAAGGTGGGCTCCGGTTCCGGCCCCTCCTCGAGACCGTCATCACTCGGAGCGGGGTGGGCCAGGGGTATTGAAGGGGCTGAAGCCCCAGGGGATGGTGGTAGTGAGGGGTCCAGATCGTCACCGAAGAGTTCCGGTGTAGATGAGAGAGGCACATGTAGCATGGTGGAGCGGCGGCCATCTTGGGAGGACCGAGTGGTAATATTCATCCTGACCGGGGGCTGTTTTCTCCCTTTTCTTCCTCCCATCCACCAAAATTCTTCCGTGGATGAGTAGCAGGGTCCCTCTTGGGTGTCTGGAGAAAGTTTTGGGCCGATTGGTTTGGCAGGTTAGCAGGATTGCGAAGGATTGTGCAGAGGGATCTTGGAGCTGCAGAGAGGAACGTCTGCTCACATGCTGCGTCAGGCCACGCCCCCATTAATATCATTTCTTAGTGCAGCGTATCTAATTTATTTATTCGTCTTTTGCACGATATATGTGACGTGTTTAACGCTAGCAGCTTTTGGATAATTCATTCAATTTAAGCGTCTGGGCAGTGGTGGCTCGCAGGATTTCTTCCATTTTTTTTTTCTCCTTACTTCCTGCTAGGAAATTAGGATTAATTTCTCCAAAGGGCACATACCAATAAAAATTTCACTCTTCCCCCTTTCCTTGAAAGTAATTCTCATTCTTCTTTCCCCTATTTTGTTTTTGTGGTGTACACTGTCTATAATGCCTACCAAGAATGGAGGCTTTGAGATACAGCCTGTAAGATTCTAAGAATGGAGCCTGTAAAATACTGAGAATGGAGCATATAAGATCCAGAGAATGGAGTCGGTAGAATGCTGAGAATGGAGCCACCTGTAAAATTCCCATAATGGAGCCTGTAGAATGCCAAGAAGGTAGCCTGTAGAATGCCAAGAAGGTAGCCTGCAAGATGCCAAAGATGCAAACCCACAAGATGCCAACAATAAAGTCTGTAAGATGCTGAAATAGAGCTTGTAAGATGCTGTGAATGGAGCTTGTAAGATGATGTGCATAGAGCCTGTAATATGCTGTAAATGGAGCCTGGAAGATGCTGAGAATGAAACATGTGAGATGCTGAGAATGGAGTATGTCAGATGCCAAGAATAGAGCCTATAAGATGCTCAGAATGGAGCATTTAAGATGCCAATAATAGATAGAGACTGTAAGATGCTGAGAATGGTTCCTGAGAATGGTTCCTGTAAGATGCTGAGAATGGAGCCTATAGAATGCAGGGAATGGATCCTGTACAATGCAGAGAATGGAGGCTATAATATGTTGAGAATGGAGACTGTATGATGTCAAGAATGGAGACTGTAAGATACTGAGAATGGAGCCCATGAGATGCCAAGAATGGAGACTGTATTACTGTATGATGAGAATGGAGCCTGCTAGATGCTGAAGATGGAATCTGTAAGATGATGAGAATGGAGCAGTGGCAGCCTGTGCATTGTGGGCGCACGGGCGCCGCCCCCCTGGCACCTCCGCCACCCTGCCTATCCATGTGCCCGGCCCCTTCCAGGACGCCGGACACATGAATTATTATGGCAGGGACAGGCAGGAGGTGTGTATTTTGAAGCAGGTGACTAATAGGCTTCAAAATAGGGTGGGCTTGGGGCGCAGAGCACTGCGTCCCGATTCCACCCTGTTGTGTGTCATAGCAAATTAATTTTCGCTATTTTCACACTAACCTTCCTCCCCGCCAATCAGTAAGCAGGTCTGTGAGACCTCTTTCCTGATTGGCCAAAGCGTCCATATAAAACAGTACTGTATAACAGTGTAAATTTGCTGTCCCCTCCAAAAAACTCAACACACAGCCATTAATGTCTAAACCACTGGCAACAAAAGTGAGCACACCCCTAAGTGAAAATGTACAAATTGGGCCCAAAGTGTCAATATTTTGTGTGGCCCCCATTATTTTCTAGCACTGCGTTAACCCTCTTGGGCGTGGAGTTCACCAGAGCTTCACAGGTTGCCACTGGAGTCCTCTTGCACTCCTCCATGACGACATCACGGAGCTGGTGGATGTTGGAGACCTTGCGCTAATCCACCTTCCGTTTGAGGATGTCCCACAGATGCTCAATAGAGTTTAGGTCTGGAGCCATGCTTAGCCAGTCCATCAACTTTACCCTTAGCTTCTTTAGCAAGGCAGTGGTCGTCTTGGAGGTGTGTTTGGGGTCGTTATCATATTGGAATACTGCCCTGCGGTCCAGTCTCCAAAGGGAGGGGATCATGCTCTGCTTCAGTATGTCACAGTACATGTTGCCATTCATGGTTCCCTCAATGAAGTGTAGCTCCTCAGTGCCAACAGCAGTCATGCAGCCCCAGACCATAACACTCCCACCACCATGCTTGACTGTAGGCAAGACACACTTGTCTTTGTACTCCTCACCTGGTTGCCGCCACACACGCTTGTCACCATCTGAACCAAATAAGTTTATCTTGGTCTCATCAGACCACAGGACATGGTTCCAGTAATCCGTGTCCTTAGTCTGCTTGTCTTCAGCAAACTGTTTGCAAGCTTTCTTGTGCTTCATCTTTAGAAGAGGCTTCCTCCTGGGACGACAGCCATGCAGACCAATTTCATGCAGTGTGTGGCGTATGGTCTGAGCACTGACAGGCTGACCCACCACCCCTTCAACCTCTGCAGCAATGCTGGCAGCACTCATACATCTATTTCCCAAAGGCAACCTCTGGATATGATGCTGAGCACGTGCACTCAACTTCTTTGGTCGACCATGGCGAGGCCTGAGTGGAACCTGTCCTGTTAAACCGCTGTATGGTCTTGGCCATCGTGCTGCAGCTCAGTTTCAGGGTTTTGACAATCTTCTTATAGCCTAGGCCATCTTTATGTAGGGCAACAATTATTTTTTTAGATCCTCAGAGAGGTCTTTGCTATGAGGTGCCATGTTGAACTTCCAGTGACCAGTATGAGAAAGTGAGAGCGATAACACCAAATTTAACACACCTGCTTCCCATTCACACCTGAGACCTTGTAACACTAACAAGTCACATGACACCAGGGAGGGAATATATATATATATATATATCAGGAAGTTTATTTTGCAGCAATGCCCCAGGAGTCTCCAAGACAGGAAGTGAGGAGTAATCTCCTCTGGGGCGAGGGGGGGGGGGGGGCGCGCGCAGATCATAATACAAAGCTGCAGAGATTCTTTACTTTCCCAACACTCTCCCAAACCAAAAAAGAAAAAAGTTTTGGACGAAGTTTAACTTTATTAAATATACTTTCAGAAACCTGCCTGCGTAGTCATAGTGCAGAATACCTCAGCTCATTTTGCCCTGTCAGGCCATGAGTTATAAGCTTTTATTATTTTAGAACTGTTGTTTCTCTGTCCAAGTCTCTTGTTTGCATTAGCTTGTAATATGATTTAATGCTTTAATTAATTTTCCAGCCTAAATGCCTCAATTATTATATTAATATTTTATGCCTATTTTTAACCTAGGAATGCAACATAATTGTTTACATACAGTCAAAACAGTGTATTCAGTGTGGTGAGCAGTATGGGGAGGGGGGAGTATATATTTTTGCGTATGCCAATGCGATATACATACATAGTACAGAGAGAGCAAGGAAAATAAAACAATAGGTTTCCTGCTATGTTCCATACATGAACCACCTGATAGCAAGCCTTTTAATTGGCCACAGACAGGATTACCCACCTCCTACACAGTGCTTGTTTGTTTGTACCCTGACTCCGCTTCTACCTTACGGTCCGGTACCCTGCTGCCTGGCTTGTATCCTGAATGTGTTTCTTTTCCATTATGCTCTTTGCTGTGCTAATTGTAGCCATTCTTGCTTTTTTAAACTTTGCTGGTTGCTTTGGGTAATCTGTCAACAGATGGATATTCAAATTACAACATTTTTGTCCCAGTCCCCGGGCCACTGTCATCCCCGCCCATAGTCTAAACTTGACGTAGAACTATAGGCAAAACCTTTTTTTATTTTGGATAGAGTAAGGAAGGGTTATAACCCCTTTCAGTTTTTTTTTTTTTGCCATCTGTGTCCCATTGGGGAGATTTCCCTTCACTTCCTGTCCCATAGCCAAAACAGGAAGTGAGAGGAAATCCCTGCAAATTAAGGAAATCGTTTGGGGCCCCCCAGGTGACCAGAACTTGTATCCCCATTGGAAGATTTTCACTCTATTACTGTTCAGGGGACAACCCAAAATTTTGGATTTTCTTTTGCTTTCACTTTCATTGATAATGGTAAACAGGACAAATAGAGAGGGTCAATCTCAGGGGCACAAACAGCAATACAAACTTAAAGGGATACTAAAGTATAGTTTTTATTTTCTTTGAAAATAACAAACATTCCATACTTACCTACTCTGTGCAGTGGTTTTGCAAAGAGCAGCCCATATCCTCCTCTTCTTAGGTCCCTTGTCGGCGCTCCTGGCCCTTCCCTCCTGCAAGCAGCTTGCTATGGGGGCACTCGTGCAGAGCCGCAGCTCCTTGTGTCCATTCCGCCCCCTCTTTTTCCTCATTGGCTAACTGACTTTGATTGACAGCAGTGGTAGCCAATGGCGCTGCTGTTGGAGGGAGCAGAGAGCCAATGGCACTGCTGCAGGAGGGAGAGTCCCGGACGGCTGAGGCACTCGTGGACATTGCTGGACTAAGATGGGGCTCAGGTAAGAATTATGGGGGCTGAGGGGGGCTGCTGCACACATAAAATGCATTAACTACTTTAATAGGGGTTCTAATCGCTCTCCGCTCTGTCCATAGCTAGATAAAAAGTTTTGCCTTTAATTATATTTTAACTTGGTCACCTTTAGGGTGGCCTCATTCAGACCACACCTACTTTCTGGGTGGTCCCACTCCTAATGTTTTAGGATTACCCCCTTGCATCTGTAATCCTCTCTGCTTGTATCCTTTTTTTTAGTTACTAATCATGCTCAGTAACCCAAATAAGGGTGATGCCGTGAGTGATATTGGAACACAGTCTGGGATGCAGTATCATAGGGACAGTGCAGCATGATGCAGGACTATCCTGACAAATCTGTGACAGTTGGCATCTACGTGATTGTCACTACCAGGCTTGCATAGTCTACCACACAGGAATGAAGCAGTGCATGCAGGGAAATTCTTCTCTATATATTTAATTGTAGCACCCTTCTCCTAATGATCAGGCGCTATGTTAAATTTAGTGGGTGTCTGAGCTGATAGTTAGCTCAGACTTTGTAATGATTAAGGCTAAATTGGCCTCTGTTCCGGCTATGGCTGTGTTTGGAAGGACTTCCCACTGTTTGCCTGTAGGTGTCGTTATCACCCCAGGCCAGTGTTGGAACACAAGCAGGCCAAAGTGTATTGGGTATTTTTTCCCCGGGAACAGCTCAGTGGGAGTGGTCTCCCCGCTGAGCATGCTGAAGAAGGGTACTTAAGGGCTCAGGGCTCTCTTCGCCTCGTGGCCCTCCTGGCTCGAGGTGTGTGGTGCTGGAATTTTAGCTGCGGAGCCATGTTGGCCCGAGGCTGCGTCTCTGCCGGGTAGGCCCAGTTGTCCTGACTGGGGCCTACACTTTGAAGGTGATCCTGTGCTGTCTGTCCTGCGGGACGAAGCCACTCAATGGAGGAAACAAGGGGAGAACCTGTCCTAGAGAGGAGCAAGCGGAGGGCTGGTATCTTGAGGAAGGCCTGGTGACCCTACTGGAAGATGCACCGTAGCTAATGTTACCTTACAGTGTGCCGGATCGGCTTAAAGGCTCTTAAACTGTAAGGCTGGATATCCGGGTACTAAAATCCTGTGGCAGAGGATCATTGAACAGTTCATCTTAATCGTCCTAAAGGACTGTTATCTCTTATTTGTTCATGCATCATCCCGGCTGCTAGGTCAAGTGAGAGGGGCTTATCCGGGTGAGCAATACCCACTTGAAGCAGAGTGGTGAGTATGACTTTTGAAGCTTAAAAGTTTCCCCAGTGATCTGCTGTGTGTGCCGGAACCTACCCCTAACCCTCCATCCCTCTACCTATGCAAATTTTTTTGGAAATAAAGCCTGATGAAAAGGATTCATAACTTGTGTGGACATTGAACTTTCTATAGACTCTCATCCCCTAGACAACGAATACTGAGGTAACGTGCAAGGCCCAAATCTAAACCAGCAGCTCCTACGGGGGTGTGCTACATAATCTTTTATGATAAGTAGGGATGAGCCTAAGATGCAGTCCGAACTCAAGTTAAAAGAAAAAAGCTGAGTAGGGGTCCCCCCATAATTTTAAGGAAGACCTTGCCCCCCTCCCCCCCAAAAAACAAAAACCTTTGAGTCCTGTATGGATTTTTTGGGGGAAGCCCATGCAAACATCAAGAAAAACAAGGTGAGGACCCCCCCCCCCAAAAAGAATCTATATCAGATCTAAGCGTGCAACCTGGCAGGGCAGGGAAGAAAGGGAAGACAAGCGTACAGGTCTACCTCCTACTATCAGGCCACATCCCCTCAACATGGAGTGGTACCTTGCTATGGGTGAAGTGCCAGGCTGTTCTGCGAGGCAAGGCTCTGACACCTCTGATAACATTCCTATTGGCCCACAACTGTAATGAACTGCTTCATTGTCCAATTGGAATGTTCAGGAGCAGGGAAGTCTGGGAGCATTCTGTTATATCTTCAGGCTTTTGGAAACATCTGCATCTGTAGGTACCTGTATTTTATACCTGCAACATTAAGCTGGATAAACACTATACCATTTTCTTTAGATTTTTTCTTTTAGATTTACCAAAACCATAAAATATGAGGTTCAGACCTCTAAACACTTTCAATTTGTATGCAATCAGGCAGGCCCTTCCACTACATAGTTGAAGGTAAATCTAATACCGCGTACACACGATCATATTTAATGACGAGAAAAATTAAATTTTTTAAAATGGTCATTAAAAATGATCGTGTGTGGGCTTTCCAGCATTTTTCCCGGCGAGAAAAACGCAGAGAATCACGACGAGAAAAATTGGAACATGCTCTAATTTTTCACGTTGTTTTTTACATCGTCGTTTTTCTCGTCATGAAAAACGGCCGTGTGTAGGCTTTAATGACGTGAAAAAAAAATGCGCATGCTCAGAATCAAGTATGAGACGGGAGCGCTCGTTCTGGTAAAACTAGCGTTCGTAATGGAGATAGCACATTCGTCACGCTGTAACGGACTGAAGAGCACGAGGCTGAAAAGCGCGAATCGTCGCTCAACAAACTTTACTAACATGAAGGGTGGCGCCATCCGAATGAAACTTCCCCTTTATAGTGCCGTTGTACGTGTTGTACGTCACCGCGCTTTACTCAAACATTTTTTTCCACGATAGTGTGTAGGCAAGGCAGGCTTGAGAGGAAACACGAAAAATCACGTCGAGAAAAATGCAGTTTTTTTCAATGACATTAAAAACGATCGTGTGTACGCGGCATTAAGGAAATCAAACAACAAAAGTTGAAAAGTGTGTATCAAGCTTTAGAGAATAAATGGCTGCAAAGAGGCCGCGGGAGATCAGAAGCACTGGGATGCAACAAAGGTTAAATAAAAAGTGAAACCAGACATTTTATTTATAAAAATGGCAATTGTTTAAGATACACAGTGCTTTAGAAAACCAAAAGCAGAATAGCCAAGTAAAGATACAATAAAAATGCTATTCTGGTTGGAATATTCACCTTCAAACCAGAGATCTCCCCCTACAGTACCTCTTTTCCACCACAAGATGGTCTCAGTCTGATGACCAGCATCATTCCTCTGAGCCCAGGTTGTCCTGGACTCAAGCCTCGTACACACGGCCGAGAATCTCGTCAGGAAAAAACACGTTGTTTTTCCTGACGAGATTCTTGAACAAGAAACTTGTCCCGGCCGAGTGTACACAAGTACGATTCAAAAGAACCGCCGTTCTTTTGAATGGCACGAATGCGGTGATGTCATCGACTACGACGAGCGTGCGCTCGTCACATTCAATGCCGTCGCCGCCATCTTGCTACACCCTACCTATGCCTAGGAAGCTGCCGCGCGTGCGTCAAAGCAATTTCGAGCATGCGCGGGTTTCCACGGCGACAGGTAAGTGTACACATTCTCGGGTTTCTCGTCGGGAAACAGGCCGACGAGAATCCCGACGAGAAAATAGAGAGCAGGTTCTCTATTTTTCTTGTCGAGATTCTGGCCAGTTTTCCTGACGAGAAACCTGAAAGCCGCGTACAAACGCACGGTTTTCTCGGCAAGAAAGCTCTCCCGGCAGTTTTCTTGTCGTTTCTTGATGAGAAAACCGGTTGTGTGTACGAGGCTTCACTCCTGGCCTATGGCTGTATAGGAAAATGAGAAGCAGCATAGTATTGAGCTCATCTCTTATTCACTGTGCTCTTTCCTACTATCAGTATGATCCTTCTCAGCACATGAAGTGCAGCTCTGCTGTACAGTAAGGTGACCAGATTTTTTAAATGAAATCCGGAGACATTTTTTTTTTTTACTAGTAATGGCGGCGATCAGTGACTCATAGCGGGACTGCGATATTGCGGTGGACAAATCGGACACTAATGACACTTTGTGAGAACCAGTGACACTAATTCAGTGATCAGTGCTAAAAATATGCACTGTCACTGTACTAATGACACTGGCTGGGAAGGGGATAACATCTAGGGCAATCAAAGGGTTAAATGTGTGCCTAACAAGTGTTTTTTCACTGTGGGAGGTGCTTTTACTAAGGAAAGGCATAGATCCCTGTACCTGCTTTGCAGGAACACAGGATCAATGTCTTCCATACTGACAGAACGGCAATCTGCCGTGTTTACATAGGCAGACCACAGTTCTGTCTTTGAACATAACGATCAGCGGGTACCGGTGGACATCGAGACCGCCCTGATTGTCCTGTAGTAGTAAATCTGCTATCAGGCGATCAGCAGCTGGTTAACATCATCAGCATTATGATAACTCACAGGCAGCAGGCACTCTAACATGGCTCTGGCTGGCTCTGTCACAGTGTGTCACATTACATGGCGGCTGGGTGCTGATACATATGACCAATAAGTTACCAAAATCAGCACCCAGCAGCCCTGTTATGTGACACACTGTGACAGAGCCAGCCAGAGCCATGATAGAGTGCCTACTGCCTGTGAGTTATGATACCATCCATTATGCCAGAGAGACAGACAAAGTGCAATGTAGTCTATTCACAGAAAGCCCCAAAGCACTCCTGTGTTGAAGCCTTGAAGGCACTGGCAGCCCCACAATCGGATCCGCTTCCCTTCTGTTCCTGCTGCTGGACACTGTCAGCTGAGCTCAGCTGCCTCTCTCTGCCCGTTACTGCCGCCGCTGCCGCCGCTGCCTTACAGCCTCTCAAGTCTCACTCTCCGGGCCCCCGGCTACTACTGGGTGGGGAGCGGAGGAAGATCACTCTGCCAGGGAAGGGAAGGAGATAAAACAGACAGGCGGCTGGCCGGGACTTGAGCCAAGGCAGAAGAACATGGGAGCGGAGCTGAATGGGCACCCAAAACTGAAGAAATATTCCCTCCGCTCCGACCAGCACATGATCATCAGAAAGGGGCACAGATAATGGAAAAATGTAATTCAGAATATTTTTTTTTTCATTCTGCACTGACTGTCTTTGAATTTGCCCCAGCCCCTGTTCAAATCCAATCCGGGGACAAAACCGGGGACAGACTTGATCTGGGGACAGTGTCCTCAATCAGGTGACTGTCCCCTGAAACCGGGGATGTCTGGTCACCCTACTGTACAGGGACTGCAGAAGGCTGATTCAAGTTCAGGTACCTACACTGCTTGCATTTAATAAATACATTGAATGATGTATTAAAATTACAGAACACTGTTTATTTACATTTGGTATATCTGTCTAAGGCAGGCCAGTATAGGTGTGTGCAACCTATTGTATTAGGGTGTGCATCACAAAGCTCAAACATATGTGTGTGTGTCTATATATATATACTGTATCTCACAAAAGTGAGTACACCCCTCACATTTTTGTAAATATTTTATTCTATCTTTTCATGTGACAACACTGAAGAAATTACACTTTGCTACAATGTAAAGTAGTGAGTGTACAGCTTGTATAACAGTGTAAATTTGCTGTCCCCTCAAAATAACTCAACACAGCCATTAATGTCTAAACCGCTGGCAACAAAAGTGAGTACACCCATAAGTGAAAATGTCCAAATTGGGCCCAAAGTGTCAATATTTTGTTTGGTAACCATTATTTTCCAGCACTGTCTTAACCCTCTTGGGCATGGGGTTCACCAAAGCTTCACAGGTTGCCCCTGGAGTCTCTTCCACTCCTTCATGACGACATCATGGAGCTGGTGGATGTTAGAGACCTTGCGCTCCTCCACCTTCCGTTTGAGGATGCCCCACAGATGCTCAATAGGGTTTAGGTCTGGAGACATGCTTGGCCAGTCCATCACCTTTACCCTCAGCTTCTTTAGCAAGGCAGTGGTCGTCTGGGGAGTTTTTTTTGGGGTCGTTATTATGTTGGAATACTGCCCTGCGGCCCAGTTTCTGAAGGGAGGGGATCATGCTCAGCTTCAGTATATCACAGTACATGTTGGCATTCATGGTTCCCTCAATGAACTGTAGCTCTCCAGTGCCGGCAGCACTCATGCAGCCCCAGTGTTTTATCAGTTTATCTTCTTATAATTTGTTACAATACTATTATTTTTTTTTTACTATTTTTCTTGGAGCCCCGTTGGGGGGCTTTTGTGAAATATTAGGGTCTAAGACCCCTACTGTCTTACTTTTGAGACAGAGAAAGGGACAGAAATTCCCCAGTCCCTTTCTCTGTAGCCTTAGCTGCACTGGACTGTGAATGAATGAGAAGTAATCTACGCTGAGCGGCATCCTGTTCATTCACAAATGGAAGCATAGTAAACACTGTATGCTTAAGTTACGAATGAACACTCAATGTGTTCATTCAGAAAAGGAAGGGCCAGCACATCCTGTGTACACACCATGCAATTTTTTTTTCTTCCACCACGGGTGGAAGGAAAAAAATTTGCTTGATTTCCCCTTCAACACAGCCAGTGTTAATGGGGGAATCCCTCCCACAATGCTTTTATGTTGTGCATGTGGTAAGTACGGGGAGCCTTCCCATCCCGGAGAACACAATGATTTGTGTTACCGACTAAAGCCGGCTCACTAATCATTCGGAAATAACCCGATAGGCTGGTTGTACACAAGTCAATCTATGAATCAACTTGTGTACAACCAGGATACCCATACATGGATCGAAATTCGGCCCTGCTGAACCGGCCAAAGTGCAAGCTATGTATGGCCAGCTGCTTTCATGTCATCAATTTAGGGTTTGCATCTACTTTAAAAAGTGTATTATCTGCCCTGTTTGCTTTACAATGTCAAATTTCCCAGGAATCTGTCATTATCCTTTGAATATGTATACTTTTTCATAAGGTACTCTATCAGCTTCATTATGCAACTTTTTTTTTTTTTTTTTGCTGGTGTATAAATGCTTACAGTTTACTATGTATCATTTTAATTATGTACCAATCTAAAAAACCTACTTCTTGACATTCACACTTATTAATGTTAGTTTACCTACGAAGGCAACTGGTGTTGTTAAAACGCCATCTAAAAGCTACGGGAGTTTATTGCGATGTATAACCTGAACAGAAGTTAGATTATGAACTTTGGGAGAAAGATGAATGCGCTTATGGACACGAAAACTGTAAGGAAACGGCTTTGATGTCAGGCCATTAAAATATCAAATGCAAAGATCACTTACTTCTGTGCATAATTCCGTCTCTCTGGGTAGATGACAGGCTTGGTCTGCGATCTTCCTGTTTGCCGACGCTCAGGATGTATATTTCGGTCTGGTTTCATAGAGGTACCTGACATTACACAGCTAATTAGTCCAGAAAGGGAGTAACTTGTGTACAAGCATTTGTACAGGAACACAGATGACAACTTGTACGGGATTTGTACAACACTTCAAACATGAAACTCAACCTTTGTTTTTGTTTTTTTATTTCCGTTCAGGGAGAAAATTGTGGATAGATTTGATAAAAAAAACATATATTTGGTTTTAGGTTTTATATAAAGGAGTAGCATTTCAGAAGCGAGGAGATAATGACATGTAATTTGTCCTTAATGTTGGTGTCATCAGCTTTATGTGCATAGTCTCACCATTGTGTGTTAAAGTCTTTAAAAAGTTGTTTTAATGAATAGTTTGTGATTGTATATACCATATGGCTAAAAGTAAATGGACGTCGCTTCAGTAGATTGAGTTAATGTGCACAAGGTCAGGTCTATAAAGACATGGTTTGACAAGCTTGATTTGCAGGAACTCGAATGGCCTGCACAGAGCCCTGACCAAAACTCTATTGAGCACCATTTGAGATGAGTTTCATTGCTGACTGTGAATCAAATCCCTTTGTCCAGCATCGCATTACTCCTCACCAAGCTCATTAAACCGCATCTTTGTAGACCTGGCCTCGTCCACCATTAAGGATGAGCTCTGGTTTGACACGAGCAGGGCCGCCATCAGGGGGGTACAGGCAGTACACCTGTAAGGGGCCCGGAGGTCTTCAGGGGCCCGGATGGCAACCCCCCTTTTTTTTTATTTGTTTATTTTTTTCTTGTAAGGGGCCCAGAGGTCCCCAGGGTCCCGGATGGCAACCCCCCCTTTTTTTTTATTAATTTTTATTTTTATTTTTTAATTCATTTATTTATTTATTTTTTGTAAGGGGTCCAGAGGTCCCCAGGGCCCCGGATGGCAAACCCCCTTTTTTTAATAAAAAAATATATTTTACATTTTTTTTATTTCTTTTTTTATTGTAAGGGGCCCAGAGGTCCCCAGGGCCCCAGGTGGCAACCCCCCCCCTTATTTTTTTTGTTCTTTTTTGTTCGTCAGCACCCAAATCCCCCCCCCCCCGACCTCAACAATTTGCAGCGGCAGCACCCCCGCTTCTCAATTAGTGGCAACCCCCGCTTCTCAAATCGCGGCTGCCTCCCCCCACTTCTCAATTTGCGGCGGCAGCACCCCCCCCCGGTTATCCTCTGCTCCAGGGGGCCCATGCCTGAAGCTGTGTAAGGGGGCCCCAAAATTCCTGAAGGCGGCCCTGGACACGAGCCCATATTCAGCCGAACCAGGAAGGAAGCTGTCAGTGCCGCAGTGCTGGCCATCATTGGCCTAACGTGGCCAAATGGTCATATTAGGTCAGTGATGTCATGAACAACCCTGCCCCTTTGTGTACGTGCAGCTGTGGGATGGGGAATGCTCCAGCCTGCAGCTGATTGTGGTGACACTGATAGCTTCCAGGTTCAAGCAACCATGGTCCGGACCAAACCCAAGCGCATCAGTACCTGAGCTCACAAGTGCTTGTTTGACACACTCTAAAATCTTGTGGAAAGCCTTCCAAAGGAATGAGGGCTGTTATATCTGCAAGAGTGGGGCACCTTCATCTTAATGCCAATGGTTTTGGAATGGAATACCCAACAAGGTTTTATAGGTCTGATGGTCAGGTGTGCAGGAACTTCAGCCATGTAGTATATGTACATGGGGCATCTATATGTGCTTATTAGACTGCTGCTTAGAAGTCCTACACATTGAGCATGTTTTATGATTATCTTGCTAAATCTAGCTATAGACAATATAATTTCATTGTACAAACATGTTTACATTTACCAACAAGACTAATGCTGGCCATACACTATACGAAAAATCGGCCGAAAATCGGTCGTTCAGACAGTTCGTTTGTTTTTCGGCCAGAAAAAACGAAGGACAAGTTTGGAAATTTTCTGCCAAACGATAAATTGAAAGGTTAATGTTTTTCCCGTCCAAACTTTCTGCACTAGGTATATGTAAAAAAAACGAACCATTTTTTTTAATTTATGTCCACTGAACGATTTATCGGTCAATACATGATGGCACTATCGTTTGCGCTCACAGCCGAACGTTCGTTTTTCGAAAGTTCGTTCGTACGATTTTTCGTATAGTGTATGGCCAGCATTAGGGTGATAGACTTTATGACTGATATAAATTTAGTGGATTGTTTATACTTGTTTAGGCTTTAACCACTTGCTTACTGGGCACATAAACCCCCTTCCTGCCCAGGAGAAATTTCAGCTTTCGGCACTGCGTCGCTTTGAATGACAATTGCGCGGTCGTGCGACATGGCTCCCAAACAAAATTGACGTCCTTTTTTTCCCACAAATAGAGCTTTCTTTTGGTGGTATTTGATCACCTCTGCGGCTTTTATTTTTTGCGCTATAAACAAAAAAAGAGCGACGATTTTGAAAAAAAACACAATATTTATTACTTTTTGCTATAATAAATATCCCAATTTTTAAAAAAAAATTATAATTTTTTTCTCAGTTTAGTCCGATACGTATTCTTCTAAATATTTTTGGTAAAAAAAAATCGCAATAAGCGTTTGATTGGTTTGCGCAAAAGTTTTAGCGTCTACAAAATAGGGGATAGTTTTATAGCATTTTTATTAATATTTTTTTTTTACTAGTAATGGCAGCGATCAGCGATTTTTATTGTGACTGCGACACTATGGCGGACACATCGGACACTTTTGACACCATTTTGGGACCATTGTCATTGATACAGCGATCAGTGCTAAAAAAATGCACTGGTTACTGTAAAAATGACACTGGCAGGGAAGGGGTTAACACTAGGGGGCGAGGAAGGGCTTAAATGTGTGCCCTATGAGTGATTACTACTGTGGGGGGAGGTGAGTGACTGGGGGAGGAGACCGATCTGTGTCCCTATGTACAAGGGACACACATCGGTCTCCTCTCTCCCTGACAGGACATGGATCTGTGTGTTTACACACACAGATCCATGTTCTTGTCTCTGTACCGGCCGATCGCGGGTGCCTGGCGGACATCGCGGCCGCCAGGCACGCGCATCGGCATGTCAGTGACGCGCCGGCGGCGGTGCGCGCGCGCCCCCCAGTGGCCGGAGGAGCCGAGGACGTCTATTGACGTCCTCCCGGATTTTAAGAGCCACCTTGAGGCCGTCATTTGACAATGGCCGGGGCTCCAACTAGTTAAAACTACATAGGGCTGGTAAATGCAATACAGTATACAGAAGTAAAGACAAAATCGTAGATTGTTATACTCATATTTATCAGACTGTAGACCCAAAACTTGCTGCTTTGCCCTGCAATTTACGGCATCTTCATTGAGCCTAATGATCAGCACTGCAGTTGATTTTCATTCCTATTATGTCTTTGCACACCTGTTTATCAACTGTCGATCTGTAGCAGCTGAGCAATATACAGAAGTAAAGACAGAAAAGTAGATTGTTATACTCATATTTATTAGACTGTAGACACAAAATGGGGGAAATTTCCAGAATCCCCCATTTTGAAAACAAATAATTACAAGGAATACTTTCTGTGGAACTTTATTTGTAAAAAAAAAAATGCTAGCATGAAGGTGTTGTAATATAGAAGAGGCATACTATGGAATTGAAAACTAGAGAGGGCAACATCTGGTGCAACTCTGCATAGGAACCAATCAGCTTCCAGTTTTTTTTTTTTTGTCAAAGCTTAATTGAACAAGCTGAAGTTAGAACCCGATTGGCTACCATGCACAGCTACATCAGATTTTGCACTCTTCAGTTTTAGTAAATCAACCCCTTTGTCTCTTGTGCAATAAATGTTTCTTACCTGCCTGCTAGCAAATTGGTTTACATTGTACACTGAGCTGTGTGCTTTGGTGCTGAAGTAAATGAACATGACCTGCCATGTTTAGTTCAGATTTAACTAATGTCCAGTAACATACAATTTGGAAAAAGGAAAGGTATGGTCGACACTCAGGATGACATCCACAAAATAGTATTCATTTATTGAAAAGACATGTACAAAGCTGTAAAAACAGCCTTTGCATTTCAGACTTCAGTCCTTAGTCGTGGCCATGACTACGTCCAAAATGAGTAGGCTGTTTTTACAGCATTGTACATGTCTTTTCAATAAAGAAATACTTTTTTTGAATGTCACCCTGACCATCCCTTTCCTTATTCTGGTACGTTGAAGGTGTTTGCAGCCTCAAGGTCTGAGCACTGGGCGGAGCTGTTATGTGGAAAGGTTGGAGCGCCTACACACCTGTTTTCCCAACATACATTTTTTTTGTGATGGTTGGTTGGTGGAGTGTTTTTGAGGTTTTCACTGACAGCCTTTTTTTTTTTTTTTTTAGTCTTAGCCTTCGTTTACAAATAAATGCTGGCTCAGTGGACCCCTTAACAGTTCATTAGGGTCAGAGAGAAGAAAGCTTGCTGGGGCAGGTACATTTCTCATAAATTCCTTACCACCAGGATCCCAACTCCAGAGAAATGGAAGTGTCCAGTAGACCTCAGCACTGGGCAAGGAGGGCCACCCAGTTGTTTGTCCCAGCTTTGTGATAAAAATAAAGTCTGGTGTTTTTGAATATATTGGCTGTTGTCAGGGGATCCAAACTCTTGTAGGCCTCCTTACATTGGAGTCAATAGATCTATGCTCGGAACTTCAGGCTGACATCTTGGGGGGGGGGAGGCCCTTGATCTAGGTTGAGCTAACTGGCTTATCTGCCAATATAGATGGATATCTGCCATTCAAGAAATGGTCTATTCCAGGACAAGTCTGTCCAAAGAAGCCTGTTCACCCCTACCTTATGTCTGTAAAGGTTCTCGTGTATCGGGGTCATGGTATAACTAGTAGTAGTTGGTCATATTCAGCTGGGCTTGTTCTGCAATTATGAAAAAACTTTACAAACTCATTCAAGCGGCTTTCAAAGTCTAATGAATGTTAGGAACATACCCCAGTATTTATAGCTACACATCTAACTCAGTTACCCTAATCCAATAATTGTGAAATGTGTCAAAGCTTATATTGATTGTCCAAGAATGTACTTATCTTCATACATACCATTTTCATACTTATATTTCATTTTACACAAGGCAAAATGTTTTAGGTTTGTTTGTCATTTCACTTACTCATTCTTATCTGCCTTTCACATATAATATTAACTGTTACAGCTACATAGCTACATGTATTAACGTCTTGAAGGGCAGGTTGCCAAACTACCACCTATAGATTAAGGCAGGGACAGGCGATGGCGATACGGCATTGTCACTATTACATAGTTGTAACCTAAGTCTAATCTTTAATCGTGTTTTCCATTAAAGAACCAGTATGAAATTTCACCTTGTAACCAGAAATCTGGAAGCCCCCAAGGACAAGGAAAAGAGTTCTGGCCCCTGAAATATCCAGGTGGCATCAAGATGATTCCTGTTAATTATTGATGAACTCTTGAAAGCTTAAAATTCGTCATTGATTGATACTGTCAGTGTAGACCCCTGGATCAACAGTTCCTGACATAAATACCAAGAATGACAAATGTTCTCAATTACAGGCCAATTATCTGTGGCCATAACTAGGATTTGCAAAGATGCAAAACGAATGTTGTAATGTTGTAGCCAGGAACAATTAAGAGATGAATGTCGAAAAAGGCAAAAGCATTTTTACTTTTATGGCTAACTGAATGCCATTGCCAAGGAAGCTTTCGAAACATTGAAGAACTTATTAAAATTAAACTTTATTATGTGACATTGCAGAAGGTTACCATTTATGAT
This sequence comes from Rana muscosa, assembly GCA_029206835.1. NCBI lineage: Eukaryota > Metazoa > Chordata > Amphibia > Anura > Ranidae > Rana > Rana muscosa. Next base: position 438,899,651 of record CM055127.1, on the reverse strand, counting down.
TTATATAGTGGCAACACGCCTTGTATTGCATTACACAAACATTATACTCTTCGAAAAAGAACTCCTGCAGGAGGAGCTTACAATTTTACAAATCAACCATACTAGGACCAATTTGGATGAAAGTATGCTACCCATATATAAGGTTTTTGGTTTTGTCAAAGGAGAACTGAGCACCGTAAACAAGGCCACATAAACGTGTGGAGAACATACAAGCTTTGTGCCGATACTGATATAGAGCTAAAGTAGCTACAGGGCAACCTAAGCAGATGCCTGGGTTTGAATGTTGCTTGTGGGGTCTCAGCCTGAAGATTACAGTATTAGTGTAGGGCCATTCTCTTTTCTCTTCTACACTAATTCAGAACGAAAACTGAAATTCTCACTTTTATTTCTCACTACAGACACCATTGATGGAATTATTATTCTTTCTAGGCAGGCTCAAATTTTGTCATTTTCAGGACAAAGCAACAGGTTGATAGCCACCCCCTCTGATAACAGTACCGACAGAAATAACAGAAAAAAAGAAAGAAGTGTCAATTTTTAAACTTTATTTTATTTCAGCCCCTTGCACTCCTGTGTACAGCAGTACACAGATTGGGTAAGTGAGGGGCATGACTAGGAGACAATGGGTGTGCTGCATGCAAATGTGTTGACAAGGAACATGTTGATTGGAGCCAGGGCCGGGACAAGGGATGGGCGGTAGGAGCGGCTGCCCTGGGCGCAATGGTTTATTGCAGGGATGGGGGCACCCTGTGCCAGGTTCTTCTGTTACAAGGCTGACAGGAATAATGACAGCAACATCAACCCTAAAGGAAGGGAAGGGGGGTTCAGTTTGGCATCTTTGCCATGGGCGCTGGATGATTTTGTCCCGACACTGATAGGAGCAGAGAGCAGAGTTAAGCAGTTGGAACAAATCTTTGGTCTACTGTTGCTCTTTCACTGTCCAATCAGCAAGTTGGGGATAGAGAGAGAGGACACCACATTATTTCTTAATGTCATTGTAAACCCATATTTTTTAATAAATAACAAACATGTTATACTTACTGTTTTTGTTCAGAGCAGCCTAGATCCTTCTCTTCTTGGGTGCCCTGTTGGATTTCCAGGCCCCTCCCCCGCACCTAGTGCCCACCATAGCAAACTGCTTGCTATAAGGGCACTCCTGCGGGCTCACTCACGAGTCGGCTCAGTGTGTCCATAGACCCCCCTCACCCTGCTCACTGGCTGTGATTGACAGCAATGGGAACCTATGAGGAGGAAGAGAGCCGAGAGAGACACTGCTTTTGTGCACATCGCTGGATGTATAGGGGAGGGGGCTGCATTTAGAAGGTTTTAACCTTAATGTAGAGAATGCAATAAGGTAAAAACCCTAGAACCACTTAACCTGTAATTGGTGGCATCCACTTGGCTGTGCTATATGAGAGAATAATGTAAATCTCAGAACTGGAAGGACCAAAATACAAATCATTTGGCATATGGATAGATAGATAGATAGATAGATAGATAGATAGATAGATAGATAGATAGATAGATAGATAGAAATATATTGTATATACTGTACTTATATAGATTTCATTTGTGATTTTGTTCTAACTGTTAAGCCCCGTACACACGATCGGTTTGACTGATGAAAAACGTCCGATGGATGGTTTTCATCAGACCAACCGATCGTGTATGGTACCCATCGGTCTTTTTTCCATCGGTTGTAAAAAATAGAACTTGTTTTAAAATTTTCCGATGGATAAAAAACCGATGGGAATTTCCGATCGACTATGGGCAAGTCCATCGGATCAAAAACCCACGCATGCTCAGAATCAAGTCGACGCATGCTCAGAAGCATTAAACTTAATTTTTCTCTGATCATCGGAGTGTTTTACGTCACCGCGTTTGGAACGGTCGGTTTTTTGACTGATGGTGTGTGGGCAAGACTGATGGAAAACAGTTTCATCGGATATCCGATGGACAAATCCATCGGACGAAAATCCATAGGTTATCCGATCGTGTGTACAGGGCTTAAGTGTGGAGTTCAGTTTCAGGATGCATCTGTAATATATACCAATGTTCTGTATGCTCAGGTGGCCATATGGGTATAAAGGAATACCCTAAGTGGCTATGTCCGCTAACCTTACATGTAGCATATACTCTTTGTTTTTGGATATGTGATAGTAGCGATGACATGTAAATACCATCTGTTTTAAGAAATCAATACTGCATTTCACATCAGTTTTAGTGGAGATCTGATGAGTTCCTTCTGGTCCATCCTACTATAAACTACTAGGTTTGCCTAGTTTATTGTTCTGCATACCTTACAATAGAGAAGTCTTAAGCCTCGTACACACGACCGAGTTTCTCGTCCAAAAACGACAAGAAAACTGCTGAGAGAGCTTTCTTGACGAGAAAACCGTTTGTGTGTATGGTTTTTCGTCGAGAAAACTGCAGTGAATCTCGACGAGAAAAATATAGAACCTGCTCTCTTTTTTCTCGTCCGGATTCTCGATTTTCTCGTTGTGTTTCTCGTCGGCCTGTTTTGCGACGAGAAAAACGTTTGTGTGTATGCTTTTACGAGTCTTCCAAAAGCGCGCATGCTCAGAATGAATCAAGTATGAGACAGGAGCGCTTCTTCTGGTAAAACAAGTCTTCGTAATGGAGATAGCACATTCGTCATGCTGTAACGAACTGAAAGCACGAAGACTGAAAAGCGCGAATCGTCTCTTCCCAAACTTTTACTTCACACGCGTAAACACGAGATCAGCAAAAGCAGCCCAAGGGGTGGCGCCATTGAAATCGATCTTCCCCTTTATACTGCCGTCGTACGTGCTGGACGTGACCACGCAGAACAACGACGAGATTTGGAATTGACTGTGTGTATGCAAGGAAAGCTTGACAAGAATCTCGTCGAGAAAAACTGCGTGTTTTTAACGACAATAAACTCGGTCGTGTGTACAAGGCTTCAGAGTTCATCGCTTTCACAGCTGAGATCTACTGTACATCAAGCTGGAAACCATCCCTAAAATGTATGTAAACGCTAGTGATGAACCACTCTTATTTTATTTGTCAAATGTACAATCAAAAGCATTTTATTATACTGTGTCCAGTCACCTAGCTCCGTGGTCCCAAACTGTGTCCCGGGAGCCAGATTTGGCCCTTTTCTTGCCTTTATCAGGCCCTTGGGACACTATTCCTCCCCCTTTACTCTGGCGATGGGGCAATTTCCTCTCCCTGACACAATGGGGCACTATTCCTCCCCCTGATACCAACAATAAATACCAACAATGAAGCACTATTCCTCCCAATGACACCAATGACAGGGCATTACGGTATATCTTCCCCTAATACCAACAATGGGGTAATATTCCTGCCACCAATACCAATGATGGGGCATGCTTTACATTCATCAATACCAGGGATTTTCTACTCCCACTGGCCATAGTCTGGCCCCCTCAAAGTCTTGAAAGACATAAAATTGGCCCCTTGTTCAGAAAGTTTGGAGACCCCTGACCTAGCCAAAAATCCTGTGCTGTCCTACTTATCCTGCCTGTGTTATTTCAAAAAGTGTTATCAATCTTGCTCAGTTCACCTCTGTTAAACTACATACCACCTCCCTAGTTCCGGGACAAGGTCATCCAGTGCCCAGGGCAAAGATGACAAACTGCGCCCCCCTCCTTCCCTTAGATTTAGGGTCAGGGCGCCTCCATCCCTGCAATAAACCATTGCACCCAGGGCAGCCGGCCCTCCTGCCCACCCCTTGTCCCGTCCCTGACCCTCCCACCTATGTTATGGAGATAAGAAAAGGGGATATACTGTAGTTCTAACACAATGCCTGTCCTATAGTGACAACACTGCTGCTCTATTGATAAAATACAGTGTGTTAACCCTGGGAAAGGAAGTGTTATTGGCAGATTAAAATAAAGGGTTTTAAAGAATGAATCAATAAAATGAATGCAGCTACCACATCTAATGACTTAAAAGCTGCAATATATTAAAAAAAAATTATTACATTTTTTTGAAGGTGGGGGTGAAATACCCTTTAAATGAGCAATAAGCCCCTTATTGTTTAAATTTGGGGGGATCTGAAGACACGTCTTCACATTTTGTATTAACAAGGGAACATGTCACCAAACTAAACATGCATTTTCCTGTAGAGGTAGTGCTCAGAGTTTAGAATATTAGGACGTATAGGTCTAATGCAGGTTAATTTTTAATTTTTGTACATAGAAATACACATTTTATCTTAACATGCAAGCTCTCATTCATCTTATTTCTCCATCGCCTCTGACACCATCTGCTTCTGTGTCCCCGGGCTGTGCTGTTGACATCTGCTGGGCCGTCTCTCAGGCTGCTTCGTGTCCCACCGCTACTTGGCCACTCCATCCTGTTCCAGCAGAGGCAATTTACGCTTCAATTGAACACTGTAAGATAGACAAAATGCTGTAACAGGTCAGAATGCCTTGCCAGCCGTCAGTGTAGACTAGAGGATATCAACGGCATGGATGTTAATTTAATAATACAATTACTAAAACGGGTCTGGGTAAAATGTCTGTTATTGGGTAAAATCAGACCCCATACTTTAGTTTTTGTCGTTTTTGGAATGCTATGTGTTCAGAGAATAAGGCCCCATGCACACGAGACGCAGGTGCAAACTCTGCTGAACACACGTTTTTAAACGCTGAAACCGGCGTTTATAAACGCGCGTTTTGCCGCGTTTGCGGCCGCGTTTAGCGGCGTTTAACCGTGTTTGCGTTTATAAGCGTTTCATCATAGACCCTCCCTAAGCTCAAAAAAGAGTAAATTTTAACCATTTCAGCCAGTTTGTGAGACCAGAGTGAGTAGCAGCAGCTGAGAGAGCCGCAGTGTACTTGTATTTAGCGTATCACTTGCCACATCATCTGCCACAAGTTGTGGATTGTCCACTTGCCACGTCACCTGCCACGTCACCTGGCCACATCACCTGGCCACGTCACCTGGCCACGTCACCTGCCACAAGTTGTGGATTGTCCACTTGCCACGTCACCTGGCCACATCACGTGCCACGTCACCTGCCACAAGTTGTGGATTGTCCACTTGCCACGTTACCTGGCCACGTCACCTGGCCATGTTATCTGCCACGTCACCTGGCCACGTTACCTGCCACGTCAGCTGGCCACGTCACCTGCCACAAGTTGGGGATTGTCCACTTGCCACGTCACCTGCCACGTCACCTTGCCACGTCACCTGCCACAAGTTGTGGATTGTCCACTTGCCATGTCACCTGGCCACATCACGTGCCATGTCACCTGGCCACGTCACCTGCCACAAGTTGTGAATTGTCCACTTGCCACGTCACCTGCCACGTCACCTAGCCATGTTACCTGCCCACATTACCTGCCACGTCACCTGCCACGTCACCTGCCACAAGTTGTGGATTGTCCACTTTCCACGTCACCTGGCCACATCACGTGCCACGTCACCTGCCACAAGTTGTGAATTGTCCACTTGCCACATCACCTGCCATGTCACCTGGCCACGTTACCTGCCACGCCACCTGGCCACGTCACCTGCCACGTCACCTGGCCACGTCACCTGCCACAAGCTGTGGATTGTCCACTTGCCACGTCACCTGGCCACGTCACCTGGCCACATCACCTGACACAAGTTGTTGATTGTCCACTTGCCACGTTACCTGCCACAAGTTGTGGATTGTCCACAATGCAATGCAAGCAATTACAGTTTTCTTTTATATTTTTTAATAGTTTTTCATCATTTGCCATCATTTTTGAGATTTCTAATGTTAAAAAATAGGTCACCTTTAAAAACGCTTATAAACGCAAACGCGGCAAAACGCTGGTACCGCGTTTAGCCGCGTTTAGCAGCGTTTAGCGTCTGAAACGTGGAAAACTTTTGCGTCTGAACCCATTTTTTTGCTTCTGGAAAAACGAGGTTAAACGCAACTGCTTGTAAACGCCAAAAAACGAGAGTGTGTGCATGGACACATAGGATAACATTGAATGGGTTCAGGAGCAGTTGAAAAAAGCGTCCAACTGCCTCTGAACGCGCGTTCAACAGCAAATAACAGCGTCTCGTGTGCATGGGGCCTAAAGAACAATTCCAGGTACATATACAGTATCTCACAAAAGTGAGTACACCCCTCACATTTATGTAAATATTTTAATATATCTTTTCATGTAACAACACGGAAGAAATTACACTTTGCTACAATGTAAAGTAGTGATTGTAGAGCTTGTATAACAGTGTAAATTTGTTGTCCTCTCAAAATAACTCAACACACAGCCATTAATGTCTAAACCGCTGGCAACAAAAGTGAGTACACCCCTAAGTGAAAATGTCCAAATTGGGCCCAAAGTGTCAATATTTTGTGTGGCCACCATTATTCTCCAGCACAGACTTAACCCTCTTGGGCATGGAGTTCACCAGAGCTTCACAGGTTGCCACTGGAGTCCTCTTCCCCTCCTCCATGATGACATCTCGGAGCTGGTGGATGTTAGAGACCTTGTGCTCCTCCACTTTCCATTTGAGGATGCCCCACAGATGCTCAATAGGGTTTAGGTCTGAAGACATGCTTGGCCAATCCATCATCTTTACCATCAGCTTCTTTAGCAAGGCAGTGGTCGTCTTGGAGGTGTGTTTGGGGTCGTTATCATGTTGGAATACTGCCCTGTGGCCCAGTCTCTGAAGGGAGGGAATCATGCTCTGCTTCAGTATGTCACAGTACATGTTGGCATTCATGGTTCCCTCAATGAACTGTAGCTCCCCAGTGCCGGCAGCACTCAAGCAGCCCCAGACCATGACACTCCCACCACCATGCTTGACTGTAGGCAAGACACACTTGTCTTTGTACTCCTCACCTGGTTGCCGCCACACATGCTTGACACCATCTGAACCAAATAAGTTTATCTTGGTCTCATCAGACCACAGGACATGGTTCAAGTAATCCATGTCCTTAGTCTGCTTGTCTTCAGCAAACTGTTTGTGGGCTTTCTTGTGCTTCATCTTTAGAAGAGGCTTCCTTCTGGGATGACAGTCATGCAGACCAATTTGATGCAGTGTGTGGCGTATGGTCTGAGTACTGACAGGCTGACCTTCCACCCCTTCAACCTCTGCAGCAATGCTGGCAGCATTCATACGTCTATTTCCCAAAGACAACCTCTGGATATGATGCTGAGCACGTGCACTCAACTTCTTTGGTCGACCATGGCGAGGCCTGTTCTGAGTGGAACCTGTCCTGTTAAACCGCTGTATGGTCTTGGCCACCGTGCTGCAGCTCAGTTTCAAGGTCTTGGCAATCTTCTTATAGCCTAGGCCATCTTTATGTAGAGAAACAGTTCTTTTTTTCAGATCCTCAGAGAGTCCTTTGCCATGAGGTGCCATGTTGAACTTCCAGTGATCAGTGTGAGAGAGTGAGAGCGATAACACCAAATTTAACACACCTGCTCCCCATTCACACCTGAGACCTTGTAACACTAACAAGTCACATGACACCGGGGAGGGAAAATGGCTAATTGGGCCCAATTTGGACATTTTCACTTAGGAGTGTACTCACTTTTGTTGTTCTTTGCCATAGGAAAAATAGAAATTAAGGCGCTAACACACAACTACAGTCTACATATGACCAATATGTGAACTCTAATACAATATTCGTGAAAAATAAAATAGAAAACAAATAACAAAAAAACTGCACAGTCCATAAAACAAAAATAGTCCTTGTGATGGACCCAAGAAGAGTGTGTCCGCCGTAAAAGCTTCCCGTGTCTGGTACCAGTACGACCCAAGGTCCCTTAGCCTACCCAGTCACTTGTCGAGACATCAGTGTAGGGTGGAGAAGCATAAGACTGTTTATTCAAACAGAGGTACAAAGAGATATACACTCAGGGGACAATTCCCCTTCTTTGCATAATGACACAGGGCGGGGTAAACTACATTAAGTAACATGACACACAGGTACATTCAAACTTCTCATTAGTAGACCGTCTTATCAGCAGGGAGGGCTGTTGGAGAAATTCCCCCCTCCCTCCACCCTGCCCCGGGTCATCATGCTAGAAACACATATACATACCATAATAGGTTGCTCCCAAGGCTGACAGAAACAATAGAATAATGGGATACAGCCACACCTCAAACAATTTAGTAAAAAGTCTACAACAGTTTATGAGACCAAGCTCATACAATATTCCAGCAGTTGGAAAGGTGGAATTCATTTGCCGTCATATATTCCTTGAGAGATATTGTTCAGAAATATTAATGTCCCAAGTGAAAGAGCCTCTTCATTCTTTCAACACAAACCACACATATAGAACCCTGGATAACAGGGGTAACACAAAATGCTGAGTCCGGTGTGGTTGTACGGCAAGTCTGGTTAGTGCAGACCCGACTGGGGTTCTCAGTTACCCTGTGCCCCTAATAGACACAGGGTAGCTTACATATAGGAGGGGCCCGGGGGAGCTGGACAAGGAGTTTCCAGAGCTCTCCAAGATAAGCTGGGTTCCAAAAGCCCCCCACCCAAAGTGACTCCTGTCACAGTCCTTGCTGTAACACTCCAAGCACCGTGCTTTCTGGTGTTAAAGTGCCTTAAGTGCTTCTTTGATTAGTGCTCCACCACAATGTGTACGAAATGCACACTTACCAACCACAGCTATCAAATAAGCCTTTGGTTTCTTAGGATGCCACCCCTTTTCCAGTTGTATTCATGATGTTCCACATTTGCAATGCTTAATAGGAAAATGTCAGCCGCTGTCCTCTCAAATGGTCATCCTCATACCCCAGTAGCTGAGACCCAGAAAAATTATAATGGTCCAGGATAGTGTAATACATTTATTATAAAAGCCAAAACAGAGATAAAATTTAAATTTTGCACTTAGAATTACAGGTGCTATGGTCAGCACCAGGGCCTCTGATAAGCCAGTACAGCCAGCCCTCCTGTACTGGGCCCAGGCCCCATCAGTTCAAAAGTGGGACCCTGGTAACCTTCTGAGCAGGAGGGCCAGTTGTACTCTCTTATTGCAGACACTGATCCTCTTCTGTCTCCCACTGCAGCGCTACCAGCTTCTCCTCCTCTCCCTCCCTCTGCCTGCACTGCAAGGGGATTGGTTCTAGCACATGTGCCATTTCCATCTGCTGTCCGGGCCCCCCTGTGTCCCCCTTTCCCCCACAGATGTCATTTACTGGCCCCTTCATTTCCTGAATGAACCCAGTGAGCAATCGGTACCAATCACTCCTGTGTCCATTCATCGCCGAAGCATATGCTTCAGTTTGTGCGTGAACAGGAAGCCTGAGAGTGCTTCCTATTCATTCATCTGTGCAGCTGAGGCTGTAGAGAAAAGAACTAATAAATCTATGTATTCAGTCACTTTAAAAAGAATACACAATTATGCGTAAGGAAAATAAAAAATACTGTAGCAGAAAAAAAGGGGGAGAAAATTGGGACTTTGAATGAGATGTGTGTTTTGGGAGAAAAAACAATACATTGCACAATAAAGAAGGTTTATTTAAAAAATGCATGGGACATGATGCATAGCAGATATAACAAGCTTATAACACATAATGAGAATGTGAAAAATTCCATTATTGCACATGATGAATACAATCAAAGGAAACAGTGTGATACACAGACATGATGAAATACAAATCTGCATAAAAAGCTTGACGCGTTTCGTGGACTTAATTACACTTCTTCAGAAGCAAATGCAGGGTTCATATCTGTGAGAAATATCCAAAATTACTCCAATGAATAACATCTGGCTGTAAGGGAGGAAAAAACAAAAACACCCCAAAGTTACTTACTTCACAGCTCTTAAATAGTCATAGAGTGCTATAGCCTAAGCTCTGGAGCAACTGCACTTAGGAAAGTGCACAGTCTATTTGCCTTTAGTAAATCAACCCCAATGGCTCAGTGCAGGTAACCCAAAGCTGCACCTGCAGATTAGTTTGAAACCAGGCTAATACGCATTGCAAAATCTATAACATTGATATTATGGCCATTGCTAAACTGTGATTGACATATACACTGACCTTTAATTTAATCCTCCACATTCTGATATGCAGGAATCGCCTCTCTGCAAAATCTACAGGCATCGCCGGCTGTAGTCTTGCTGTCCCAGGCAGACTGCATTTGGTATCACTCTGCCAGGGAAAGGAGCCGGTGCTATAGAGGAAGCATCGGCTTCTTCGGCTCTTCTCCCTCCGCAGCCGCTTGCTTCCTCCACAAATCTGATTCTCTGGAATGGCGGGTCGTCAACCTGCGATCTGGACTTGCCGACCCGCCATCCCAGAACAGGAGGTCACGAGCCACATCAGAGGGCTCTGTGGGCCACATGTGGCCCATGGGCTACTGGTTGGGCACCCATACTCTACCTGTTGTTAGTCTGACCTGTTATATTACTGCTGAATGTTAAAATTAGACTTACATTGGGAGTGTCTTTTACTTACTCTAATGGTTTGGGGCAAGGGTATAATCATAACCATAGGAATCTGGTATGGGCCCATCAACACTAGGGACTGGTCTGGCTACATACAGTAGCAAGTTATGCAGATAACAATAGCAAAGGGTTTGCATACATTGCATCTATCTATCTATCTATCTATCTATCTATCTATCTATCTATCTATCTATCTATCTATCTATCTATCTCTATATGTCTATACACAGATCAGCCATAACATTATGATCACTGCCAGGTAATGTGAATAACATTGAAAGTGGGTGGTACATGTTAGGCAGCTAGTAAATATGTTTTCCCTGAAGATAAAAAATGGGCAAGCATAAGGATTTAAGTGATTTGACAAGGGCCAAATTAGGATGGTCAGAGCATCTCCAAAAGGGCAGCTCTTGAGGGATGTTCCCAGTCTACAGTGGCCAGGACCTACCAAAAATGGTCCAAGGAAGGAAAACTGCAACTCAATTTATAACATTTGTATCATGTGTTTTTTTTAGGATTTTTGGTTGATATTCTGTCTCCTATGATAAAAACAATAGACCCTTAATTTCTTTGTAAGTGGGCAAACTCACAAAATCTGCAGGGGATCAAATAATTATTTCCGCCGCTGCATATATACAGAGGATATAAAAAGTCTAATTACCTGTTAAAATGTCAGGTTTCTCTGATGTAAAAAAATAAGACAAAGATAAATAATTTCAGAACTTTTCCCACCTTTAATGTGACCAATAAACTGTACAACTCAATTGAAAAACAAACTGAAATGTTTTAGGGGGGAAGTAAAAATAAATATCTAAAATAATGTGGTTGCACACCCTCTTATAACTGAGGATGTTGCCGTGTTCAGAATTAAGCAATCGCATTCAAACTCATGTTAAATAGGAGTCAGTACACACCTGCCATCATTTAAAGTGCCTCTGAATAACCCCAAATACAGTTCAGCTGTTCTAGTAGGTCTTTCCTGACATTTTCTTAGTCGCATTCTACAGCAAAAGCCATGGTCCGCAGAGAGCTTCCAAAGCATCAGAGGGATCTCATTGTTAAGAGGTATCAGTCAGGAGAAGGGTATAAAAGAATTTCCAAGGCATTAGATATACCATGGAAAACAGTGACGACAGTTATCATCAAGTGGAGAAAATATGGCAAAACAGTGACATTACCAAGAACTGGACGTCTCTCAAAAATTTATGAAAAGACGAGAAGAAAACTGGTCAGGGAAGCTGCCAAGAGGCCTACAACAACATTAAAGAATATCTGGCAAGTACTGGCTGAGTGGTACATGTGACAACAATCTTCTGTATTCTTCATATGTCTGGGCTATGGGGTAGAGTGGCAAGACGAAAGCCTTTTCTTACAAAGAAAAACATCCAAGTCCAGCTAAATTTTGCAAAAACACATCTGAAGTCTCTCTTAAGCATGTGGGAAAATGTGTTATGGGTGTTTATTTACTAAAGGCAAATCCACTATGCACTGCAAGTGCACTTGGAATGCAGTCACTGTAGATCCGAGGGGTGCATGCAAGGAAAATAAAAAACAGCATTTTTGCTTGTACATGATTGGATGATAAAATCCAGCAGAGCTTCCACTCGTTTCAGATCTTCCCCTTAGATTTACAGCGACTGCACTTCCAAGTGCACTTTCAAGTACACTTGTAGTGCAGAGTGGATTTGCCTTTAGTAAATCAACCCCATGGTCTGATGAAACCAAGGTTGAACTTTTTCTCCATAATTCCAAAAGATATGTTTGGTGCAAAAGCAACAATGCATACCATCAAAAGAACACCATACCCACAGTGAAGCAAGGTGGTGGCAGCATCATGCTTTGGGGCTATTTTTCTTCAGCTGGAACAGGGGGCTTAGTCAAGGTAGAGGGAATTCTGAACAGTTGCAAATACCAGTCATTATTAGCACAAAACCTTCAGGCGTCTGCTAAAAAGCTGAACATGAAGAGGAACTTCATCTTCCAGCATGACAACGACCTAAAGCATACATCCAAATCAACAAAGGAATGGCTTCACCAGAAGAAGATTAAAGTTTTGGAAGGCCTAGCCAGAGCCCAGACCTGAATCCGATTGAAAATCTGTGGGGTGATCTGAAGAGGGCTGTGCACAGGAGATGCCCTCACAATCTGACAGATTTGGAGTGTTTTTGCAAAGAAGAGTGGGCAAATATTGCCAAGTTAAGATGTGCCATGTTGATAGACTCATACCCAAAAAGACTGAGTGCTGTAATAAAATCAAAAGGTGCTTCAACTAAGTAAGGGTGTGCACACTTATGCAACCATCAGGTTATACTCTCACCTACAGGAGGATTGGACACTGGCAAGCAAAAAGCTTGTAGGCCAGTCCAGAATAACCTCATCCCCATCAGCATGCCTTAATTGTGTGGCACAGATGTAACAAGAGTATGACCAAAAACACAGAGGAGTGATATACTAAATTACAATGAGTACAAAAATCTGTTTTCTTTCTTGTTCATTGAGGGACACAGGAAGTCTTTTACCTTCGGGATATTCAAAAGCAGTCCAACTTAGAGGTGGGGAGCACAGCAAACAATTACTAACAGGCCCAACAAACACTGACTGCCTCCAGCAAAAGAGCCACAAGAAGGACAGTAAGCCCATAGTTAGTATCAGATGAGACCAAATCCCCCACCTGGTAGGAAAAACATAGTATTAGGTGGTCACCTTGCATTTTATAACCGTTGCTTTCCCTGTGAAATATGTCTTGAGGGTAAATAAAAGTAAAATTACCTCCAAGGACTCTAAACAGTGGTTCCTGAAAACACATAGAGAACCAAAGTTTAATCCTAAAGAATCATAACAGAAGAACAGGGTGAGGTACATCAAAACTCTCCATAGACAAGGGATAGAATGTATACATACTTAACCAAAATACAAGAAAGAATACAGACTTGCCAAGCTCTAGCTCCACCCATTTGTACGAAGGGGAAGACATCCCTGGTATGATGTCAGCATTCAGTCCCATGGTGTTAACTCCTTCCATGGCAAAGCCACTGGGAAATAGAGAAAAAGGCTCTCAGTGACCTATGCAAATGAAGCAGCTCCTTGCCCAACTGGCCTTCTGTAGAGACAGGACAAGTGATGAGGTAATGCCAGCAGCTCTAGACCTGGAAAGCAACTTATTTTCAGAACAGAGTCTGGAAAGCTCTTTATGCGGAACCCAGTTCCTGAATGTCACTTGCAGGCTATTCTAGTGACATCCTATCCAGTGGTATCCAGCTATGGCTATCCAAAAGCTGACGACAGTCATGCCAGATAGTTGCAGAAGAGCTATCTAAAGAAGAGTTTTGACTAAAGAACAAACAAAGAAGCAAGTGCTAGTCTTGAAAAACAGTTGAAAAAAAAAGATATCTGTACTCCTCGAACACTGGCCAGAAAAATGGCACAATGGTAGCGGGAAGGGCTATCCTGGTCTGGCTTATAATATTTTTGTTTGCCAGTGTCCAACCCTCCCATAGACAGCAGTATAACCTGAAGGTGAACAGCCTCTTTTTTGAGTATTTGTTATTTGTGTACTTTTGCCTTAATTTTTTCCCACTGTCTGTTTTTACAGTTCTCCCGGGAACCATTTAAAGTACAACTGAAAACAAAACCTTTTTTTTTCATTTTGGATAGAGTAAGGGAGACCTATAACTCCTGTCAGAGTTTTGCCATCAGTGTCCCATTGTGGAGATTTCCCTGTCCCATAGGCACAACAGGAAGTGAGAGGAAATCCCTCAAAAGTGAGGAAAATCCCTGGTAGTCACCAGAACTAGTGTCCCCATTGAAAATTTTCCCTATATTCCTATTCTGGTGACTATAAAAACTTGGGATTTTATTTCACTTTCAGTGCTATCGAGAACCAGTACAAATAGAGAGGGTGAATCTCCCTAAAGGGGACACAGTTAGCAATAAAAGCCTTACAGCTGTTTTAATTCCTCTACAGCAGGGGTGGCCCGCCCCATTAGGGTGCCACCCCCCCACTGTCCATCGCTGCCCCCCATCCATGCGTCCGGCCCCTTTTAGGACACCAGTGCATGGTGTCTAATGTGGGGGACTGTTTTTTTGAAGCACAGATTAGAGCCAGAGGCTCTAATAGGCTTCAATATCGGGTGGGCTCGGGTTGCAGAGAGTGTGCTCCGATCCCACCCAGGTGTGTTACAAGAGAGAATGAATATTCGCTGTTGTATCACTGATCCATCTCCCAGCCAATCAGGAAGCGGGTTTTGACACCGGTCACCCGATTGGGTGAAAGGACAGGCGATCCTATTGGAGGCCTAGGAGGAGGAGGGGAGGAGCTGGAAGCCACCATGGAGGAGAGGACACGGAGCCGCTGCACCACGCTGCCTGCTTCCTGCCACCCTCCGCCAATGGGATAAGTGCCGGGCCGACCGGCAAACAGCTAGGAGCGGGGGTTGGTGCCGCTGGGGGGTGGGGGGTGGGTGGTTGTTTGCTGCCCCCTCCCCCCCCCAGAAAAAAAAACACCAGCCGCCACTGCTCTCCAGTCTACCCAAAATGAAAGAAAAGGCTTTGCCTTCAGTTACTGTATACTTTAATGAATATTGCACCATCAACCACCAAAAATCACCTTAATTTCCGTACTGTTGACTCGATTGTATTTTGCAAAAATGTTCCTGAAATTCTTTTGAATTTTTATGAAGTTTCAGGGAAATGAAAACTCTTGATTTCACTCAAAATAAGAGGCTTTGTTGCTCTTACGTCTGATTGTATGCTAAAGGTGAGTCACAGCAATAGGCAAGTGCAAATTTAATCATATGCACAAGGCAGACACTGAGCAAAAAAAAAAAATTATATAGGACGCCAACCTTTCTTACATTTCAGAGTGTGTCTGACAAGAACATGAGTGAGAACTTTGCTTTACATTTTATGGGCCCTGGCAGCGATCGCTCACTTTTGCATTGCCACATATTGCGCAAAAGGGCCAAAGGAGAGAAAAAATGCATGTGATAGCAATTTCACATTTATTCCCTTTAAATTATGGGATAGACACTTAACCTAGTTTGATTCCCAGGTGGTCTGGCTGACGTCCACAGTATTGTGGTTTGTTTAAAGGGTTCATTTCTTGAAGGGAAGAGAAGGGAAACAAGAGTACAAGGCTTAAAAATACAATTCAAAGAGTGGAAGCTCAGAGAACATGGATGAGTTATGTTGTAACAACTTACAGTTATATTGGATCGCTGTGAAAGCAAAACAATCCAACAGATTATTAGTGGAGAAGACAGAAACTATACTATGGAAGTATTGAAGGGCAACTCCAACCACAAATACAAGGTCAAAATATAGATAGGAACACTTTTTACATGGCAAAAAAGCTATTTAAAGTACAAACTTACTCTGTGCCCACCCAACTCCGATGTACTACACTGGGATCCATCAATGACCTGCTGTGCTGTATAGCTTTATAGCATAGAGAGGTGGAAAGTAACTATAGAGCCTTCAGCTCTATAGGGTCTGTGCCATTTCCCTGGCCTATCACCAATGGGAAGGATATTGAGGCACCTACATCATAATGGGTGTCCTAAGCCCTGTCCCAGTTCCCAGTCGTGGTTATAGATTGACAAGTTCAAAGAGTTCCTTGAGAGTGACACTGCTAATTTAGACCATAATAGACCAGGGGGGCGACCCCCCAACCTCCCACTTTCCTCCCACCCCTCTCCCCCTCTTTTTTTCTCTTCCCCTCCCCCCTTTCCTTTACTTCATTCTCTCTTCGCCTTTTCTTCTACCTTATATACATTTTTAGTACCGCCTAGAAAATCCTTTGCAGAGGGCCCTGTTTTCCTCCATCATCGACATCTATTTTTCAAATGGAACCGATTACCTCTCTTTAGTTGACTTGTGCACGGTGGTCTTGCTTCGGGTAGTTGCCTCCTGAAGTGACACACTTCTTAAAGAGGAAGTAAACCCTCCTCAACATTTTGAGATAAACATACGCCCTGTAAGAGAAAGGCATAATGAGCTAGTAGGCATAGCCTACTAGCTCATTATGTGGCACTTACCTCAGATCGAAGCCTCCGAACTGCTCCTCGTCCCCCTCCGCCGCTGCCGCCATGTCAGCTCCGACCGTCTTCCTGTTATCGCCGCTCCGGCGCTGTGATTGGCCGGAGCGGCGATGACGTCACACGCATGCGCGCAGGGCCGGCTTTCTCCATTGAGACAACCGGCAGTCTCCATTGAGAAAACCGGCAACGCACAGTGCGCCTGCTCATGACGTCATCATCGCAGTTTTTAAAAGCAAATATCTCCTTAACCGTGTAGGTTAAGGTGATATTTCTTGCACCTACAGGTAAGCCTTAATCTAGGCTTACCTGTTAGGTGCAAGTTGTAAGGAGGGGTTTACAACCACTTTTAATGTTTGTCTATGGTGACTTGCTGTACTGTTTGCATGATGTAATCTTTCTATATAGACCGCTGTTATTGTTTGGAAGACAGTTCTTATACTGTGTAGACTGGCAAAAATACATCATGTTTATTTTTGAGCCACTTGATGCCAGAACTTCCACATATACAGTGCCTTGAGAAAGTATTCATACCCTTTGACATTTTCCACATATTGTCATGTTACAACCAAAAATGACAGTTGATGCCTTCTTATTTCATTATAGAGGTGAGAGTTCTGTGAGACAGTTTTGGGTTACCCTATTGTCACCGTGATTCCCTAATGTCATCGTCATTCCTATTGGAACAAGATTTGACACAGTTTACATCATTTCTCACCTTGTCTGTCCAATGACTTTATTGCATTAAGGGACTTTGAATTCAGAGCCATCATTTGCCCACCAGGACTCATATTTATTTTCTTCGGCATTTATTAGCACTTATTTAGCACTTTATTGTACAGGTTGTCACGCTGTTGCAATACTGTACTTGCACGTGTTGCATTATTGCACTTAATGCTTATTTTGCACATATTGATGTTGATTCGTTTGGTGTTGCACTTTTGTTTATTGATCCTCATTTCATGTCTGGATGGATTTATACTATATACTAATAAGGACACTGTTGCACTTTAGAGAGGAGATTTTGTTTGCTTTGCTTTTAGTGGGAGGACATTATTTATTCATTGACTTTTATTGTGTATGGTGAACACGACTAGTTTTTGCAGCTTTTTGCACACTTTTCTTTTATCCTTATTCCCATTTTTATATACTCACTAGTAACGCAAAAGATTCCCACTTCACACCCCCGTAAAAGCTGCTGGTTTAATTTGGGCCTTGCACGTTACTTCAATGTTCGTTGTGTAGGGGAATAAAGTCTGTAAGAACTCCAATGTCCACACAGGATGTAAAACCTTATGCTGTTAGGTTTTATTTTATTTTGCATAAAACATATGAAGGATAGTAGAAGGATGAAGGGAAAGGGGTAGGTTCAGGTACGCAGTACAGATTACTGGGGAAAACTCCTCAACTATAAAGTCATTCACCACTTCTCCTCGAGTGGATATTGCTCACCCGTATAGGCCCCTCTTACCTGGCCTAGCAGCCGGAATGATGCACAGGCAATGATCAGGACCAGCCTCTGCCACAGACTGGTTGTGCACAAAATTGGATAGTCCGGGATCCTCTGCCACAGGACTTAGCGCCCGAACTTTCAGCCAAACAGTCAAAGAGCCTTTAAGCCGACCCAGCAGACTGCAAGGTGAACTTTAGCTACGGTGCATCCTCCAATAGAATCACCAGGCCCTCCTCGAGACACCAGCCTTCCGCTCGGTCTTCTCTAGGACAGGTCCTCCCCTGGTTTCCTCCATTGAGTGGCTTCCTCCCGCAGGACGGACAGCACAGGATCACCTTCAAAGTGTAGGCCCCAGTCAGCATAACTGGGCCTACTTGGTAGAGTTGCAGCCTCGGACCAACATGGTCCCGAGGCCAAAATCACACGACACACTCCTCGCGCCAGGAGGGCCGCGAGGGAAGAAGGACCCCAAAAAGTGGCATCTGCCCCTTAAGTACCCTTCCCCGGCATGCTCAGCGGGTAGACTACGCCGACTGAACTGTTCCCGAGGAAGGATACCCAATGCACTCTGGCCTGTCAGTCTTCCGCATTGGCCTGAGGTGGTAATGCCACCTACAGGCAAACAGTGGGAAGTCTTCCCAACACAGCCATAGCCGGAACAGAGGCTGATTTAGCATAATCACTTAAATCTGAGCCCAACTATTGGCTCAGATACCCACTAAATTTGACATAGCGCCCAGTCATTGGGAGCAGGGCGCTACACAAGGTTTCCTCTGCACTGTGTTTCCTTGGCAGGCATTTGGGCCAGCTTAAAGCAAGTTTTTTTTTATAGGCCCATAAGGTCTTAGCACTTGGCACCCTGCAGGCCACAGAAGGTGCAGGCTTTTTAGGGGCTTACCTTATGTTGGGGAAATGGGTGATCTGTGGCTTTTGGTTCTTTTCCTGCCCACTACGTGGAGTCTTTTTTTGGAAGAGCCCTCACCAATCTTAGTAGATTGGCTTTGACTGGTCCCAAAGGAATGAGGTCTATCTGGTTTTGGCCAGGGAGATCAGAGTACCAGAGAAGTCTTGTGCCTTGGGAATACAGGGACAATGAGGTCTTTTCTCTTCAGAGGAAGATCACAGCATCAGTGGCGGCTGGTGCTCCAAATTTTTAGAGTGGCGCAAACAAACTGAAAAAAAAACCCATCAATTGCAGCCTCACTGTACCCATCAAACGCAACTATTGTGCCCATCAATTGTCACCACTGTGCCATCAAACGTAGCCACTGTGCCCATCAATTGCCACCAGTTTGCCTCATCAAATGCCGCCAGTTTGCCCAATCAAATGCCGCCAGTTTGCCCCCTCAAATACAGCCAGTTTCCCCATCAAATGCAGCCAGTTTGCCCCCTCAAATACAGCCAGTATGCCCCCTCAAATGATGCCAGTTTGCCCCCTCAAATGCAGCCAATTTCCCCATAAATTGCAGCCAGTTTGCCCCCTTAAATGATGCCAGTTTGCCCCCTCAAATAATGCCAGTTTGCCCCCTCAAATGCAGCCAGTTTGCCCCCTCAAATGCAGCCAGTTTGCGCCCTCAAATGCAGCCAGTTTGCCCCCCAAATACAGCCAGTATGCCCCCTCAAATACAGCCAGTTTGCCCCCTCAAATGCCGCCAGTTTGCCCCCTCAAATGCCGCCAGTTTGCCCCCTCAAATGCAGCCAGTTTGCCCCCTCAAATACAGCCAGTTTCCCCATCAAATGCAGCCAGTTTGCCCCCTCAAATACAGCCAGTATGCCCCCTCAAATGATGCCAGTTTGCCCCCTCAAATGCAGCCAATTTCCCCATAAATTGCAGCCAGTTTGCCCCCTTAAATGATGCCAGTTTGCCCCCTCAAATAATGCCAGTTTGCCCCCTCAAATGCAGCCAGTTTGCCCCCTCAAATGCAGCCAGTTTGCGCCCTCAAATGCAGCCAGTTTGCCCCCCAAATACAGCCAGTATGCCCCCTCAAATACAGCCAGTATGCCCCCTCAAATGATGCCAGTTTGCCCCCTCAAATGCAGCCAATTTCCCCATAAATTGCAGCCAGTTTGCCCCCTTAAATGATGCCAGTTTGCCCCCTCAAATAATGCCAGTTTGCCCCCTCAAATGCAGCCAGTTTGCCCCCTCAAATGCAGCCAGTTTGCGCCCTCAAATGCAGCCAGTTTGCCCCCCAAATACAGCCAGTTTGCCCCCTTAAATACAGCCAGTTTGCCCATAAAATACAGCCAGTTTGCCCCCTCAAATGCCGCCAGTTTGCCCCCTCAAATGCAGCCAGTTTGCCCCCTCAAATGCAGCCAGTTTGCCCCCTCAAATACAGCCAGTTTGCCCCATCAAATACAGCCAGTTTTCCCCCTCAAATGCAGCCAGTTTGCCCCCTCAAACGCAGCCAGTTTGCCCCCTCAAATACAGCCAGTTTGCCCCATCAAATACAGCCAGTTTGCCCCATCAAATACAGCCAGTTTGCCCCATCAAATACAGCCAGTTTGTGCCCCATCAAATGCAGCCAGTTTGCCCCCTCCGCCCAGGACTTACCTTTCTCAGGTCAGGGCCATCCTCCTCCACACTCCCTCCGAGTCCTCAGTGTCATCTCTGCTCACCTGTCGCTTCAGCCAATCAGGTGACCGGTAACCAGACCCGGTGCACCTGATTGGCTGAGAGGCGGGTCAGTGTTAGGGAAGCGATTCCCTAACACAGAAGTGCGCCCACTGTTTAACCATGTGGAAGCCGATTAGAGCCCACAGGTTCTAATCAGGAAGCCTATTAGAGCAGACGGCTCTAATCAGGCACTTCCAAAACACACCCACCGCTGTAATTCAGATAGCCGGTGCTCAACAGTGGGCCGGACACCTGAATAGTGGGCGGCATCTGCGACAATAGATATATTCGTGCAATGCATGAATCTATATATTGTTGAGTGACGGGTGCAGGAGAGAGGGGGCGGCGCTCCTGAGCCCACTATACCACTGCACAGCATCCTCCTGATTTTTTTTTTAACTTCTCTTCACTTTTTTGTGCACAACAGTCCAGAGAACCCTGCCCCGTTAGGAGCCTTGTGCCTTGGGGATTCAGGGATGATGGTATCTTCTCTCTTCGAAGGAAGACCACATCACCCACCTGCATTTTCATAGATATTCACTTCACTTTTTTGTTCACAACAGTCTTGAGCAGCTTCACTGAACATCCAAGATTAAAAATAAATAAATAAAATCCAATCAATATGGGAAATTAAAAATACTGTATAATACGTAAACCGTATTGGATATCTCTGGAATAAACTATACCATAAAACACCAAATGGCCATGAAAACACCTAAATTGGAGTATGAACCATCAGCAGTTAAAACATTAAAAAATATTCATTTCATTCTTTGTGACTTTTTTTCAAGTTCAGTTCTTTGAGTCCTTTTCATTTATGTCACCGAGACTGCCTGCGAGAAGGAGCTTTGATATGAAAGATCAACAAAAGGTTTAAAAATATATATTTGTATAATATTTATAATGCAAATCTGAATTTAGCATCTTTCAGTTCACTTTATTAGAAGCCGCGGAGTTCAGAGATGAAAAAGCCAAAATCCCCAAACGACACAGCATGCGCCAAAGTTCAATAAGAAAAAGAGAGATGTGTTTATGTTGAAAACACCTCCCTATGCAAGACACCAGTACAAAGGCAGCAGCTAAAAGGTGATCCTGTGTTCACATGTACATGACTGGAACAGGCAAATTAAACTGGGTCTCATTATACACGTTTTAACTGTCTTCCCAGGTGCAACGTCTTTTGTCTGCTTTTGTCAGTAGACAAGAAGAAGAAGAAAAATAACAGCATATTAGGTACCCCACTGTTCATAAATACATTCTTCAGATATGTTATTGCTACATTATTAGTGCAGTGCTATGCTTGTTAATATTACTACTTGTAGTAAGTCATTTGGGAGGACTCTATGACTAAGCTACAGGAGGGTCCCTGTGCAGAGAAATGTTAAAGACCCTCTATAATATATAACCTATATACAAATATTCATTTGCATTCCGGTATCAGCGCTACTCTCTGCGTTACTGTTTGGTGAGGCCAGGGTTATGTGGGAGTGCACCCCCAGGTGGTATGTCAATGATAGCCTTAAAAAAAAAAAGTTATCAAAAAAGTCCACCTTTTTGGCCATGTCTCATGTTACACTCATATTTGGTACATCTCACCCTCATACCCCCCTCCTCCCTTACAGAATACGGGAGTTCTTCTGTCTGCTGGCACCTGTAATTTGTTAATTTCGGCATGGCTGTGCATGGTCCAGTCCACACAGCCATGTCATTCAGTTATAGAAAACTGTGAATGACAAAAACTACAAATCACATTTGCCACTGCTGCAGAAGTACTTGTAGCATCCAAAAGTTTATTAAAGTGCTCCTATCACAACAGTATTTTCAATGGTGTTCTTAGGGTCATGGTCAACATTTTTTTACCTCCAAGCACGGCAAGTCAAGTTAATGCCGAAGAGCTCAATTGTGATCTCATCTGAGCACAGCACTTTCTCCCTATCCTTCTCTGAATCATTCAGATGTTCATTGGCATGACTGTACATGTGCCTTCTCGAGGAGGGGGAAACATCATGCTTTGGGGCTGTTTCTCTGCTGAAGGTACAGACCGACTTTGCCGCATTGAGCGGCCAATGGATGGGGTCATATATTGTAAAATTTTGGATGAGAACCTTCTTCACTCAGCCAGAACACTGAAGATGAGTGATAGATGGGTCTTTCAGCATGACAATAACCCAAAACATACCACCAAGGCAAAAAAAGGAGTGATTCAAGAAGAAGCACATTAAGGTCATGTAGTGGCCTAGCCAGTCTCTTAATCCCAGAGAAAATTTATGGAGGTAGCTGAAACTGCGAGTTGCCAAGCGACAGACAAGAAACCTTAAGGATTTAGGAAGATCTGTAAAGAAGAGTCGAGCAAAATCCCTCCTGAGATGTGTGCAAACCTGGTCACCAACTACAAGAAATGTCTGACCTCTGTGCTTGCCAACAACGGTTTCTCCACCAAGTACTAAGTCATGTTTTGCTTGGGGATCACGTACTTATTTTACTCACTGAACTGAAACTTAATTTATAACATTTGTAGCATGTGTTTTTTCTGGATTTTTGGTTGATATTCTGTCTCTATCATTTAAAATACACCTATGATAAGTGGGCAAACTTACAAAATCTGCAGGGGATCAGATATTTTTTTAGTAATCAGAGGTAATCTCTAGATTCCAAATGTGAAAGATATTTTGTACGTTTTGTTGAAGTTGTGTCATTGTTCTATAAATGAGCAGCATCTTTATAAAGCGAGAAAATAATAAGATATCTGTCTTTTCTCTTCTCTGGTAAAAGCCCTTTAATCTTCACCGTGAATAAGAAATCTGTGATTCTGATTTCTGGTCTGGAAACAACAAGGTGGAAGTTTAAAAAGTCAGAACAAATCTCTTCCAATTACCAGGAGGAGATAATACATGAAAGCCGGGATGTGGGTTTATCTGTAACATATTGATGTCCCTGTGATCTCTAACAACCTACTATAGAACTTATTTATTGATGGCCTGTCACCTGACACAGGCGGGGGGATGGAGAGGTCAGACGCACAAGTTTACATCTTCAAATTATTAACCTAATCTACGTGTTTGATACATAACTAAACTCACCTGAAAGGTCTGATTGTGCACCTAGTAGGACCTCTGCAACTCCATATCTTGTCTAATTGTGTGTCTATCTATCTATCTATCTATCTATCTATCTATCTATCTGTCTATCTATCTGTCTATCTATCTATCTATCTATCTCTATATCTCTATACACAGATCAGCCATAACAATATGATCACTGCCAGGTAATGTGAATAACATTGATTATCTCATTACAGTGGCATCTGAAAGTGGGTGGTTCATGTTAGGCAGCTAGTAAACATGTTTTCCCTGAAGGTAAAAAATAAGCAAGCATAAGGATTTAAGTGATTTGACAAGGGCCAAATTATGATGGTCAGAGCATCTCCAAAAGGGCAGCTCTTGAGGGATGTTCCCAGTCTGCAGTGGCCGCTCCATAGGGCAAGGGGGGTCGATTGCCCCCCCCTGGAAGTCAAAGTGAAGACACACTTGCCCCCTGTGTTGCAATGGCCGCCACGGCCAGACCCGTACATATCATTCAGACCAGACTGCACCGAGAGTGACGAGATTGCTCTGTGTATGATGTGTCTCCCCTCCCCTGCCATCTCACTAGTGGCCCATTGTCAGTCCACCCCACACTAATTCTGAGTGCAGGTGGGATCCGAAGAACTTCAGAGAGCTCACACTGCCTGCCGCTGATTGCATGGAGGAGGGAGCCGGTGGGCGGGCCCAGACAAGGGGGAGGCAGCTGAAGAATCCAAAAGCAGAGACGAGGATGCGCCTCTATATCTACTGCCAGCTTCCTTTCTATGGCAGCAGCACACCCTTTCTCCTGGGCACAGGATCCTCTCAGGCTGGGAGGCTGGATCCGGGCTGTAACAAAGCTCCTCTACATTGCAATACATCTGTGGTGTGGGCAGCCATATTTTGATCTTGATAAAAACAACCTATACATACAGTATAGGCTGTTTTCATCAAGATCAAAATATGGCCACAACAGATGTATTGCAATACATTGCAATATAGAAAGATGTACATTCTCTAGTCTAGACGATATTTATATGGGCATGAAGTGAAGTGGAATTATCCTCAAGAGTTATTTCACACTGCCAGCTGGCCGCGTTATCGGTAAAGCGCTGCTAGTTGTAGCGGCGCTTTACCATTGTTTTAGTGGCGCTATTCGAAAGACAGGGTTAAAAGCGACTGTGTATCGCCACTGCCGTAACGCCCCCCCCCCCGAAAAAATTTCAGCGGACGCCCATGGCCAGGACCTACCAAAAATGGTCCACGGAAGGAAAACTGCAACTCAATTTATAACATTTGTATCATGTGTTTTTTTTCTTCCCATTCTCTCCATTTCCCTTTTCTTCTCCCCTTTTACCATCATCCCTTTCTTCCCTCCTTCCTCACCCCTCCCCTTTTCTTCCTCTTTTGCTTCCTGTCCTGGGGGTCATTACACAAGCACATAATACAATAAAGTACAAAAACAAACCATCAAGACTAATGTCTATTATTATTATAATTATTATTATTAATATTATTATTATAATACAGGATTTATATAGCACCAACAGTTTACGCAGCTCTTTACAACATAAGGGCAGACAGAACAACTACAATACAATTTAATACAATAGGAATCGGAGGGCTCTGCTTATTAGAGCTTACAATTTGAGAGGGAGGTCAAGAGATACACACAGTAATAACTGTGGGGGATGTGCTGATGGGGAAAAAAGCAGCATTCATGATGGACTGAAGGGGGGAGGGAGCCTATGGAAAGCTAAGCCAATGTGGATGGAGTTGCAGAGAGATGACCAAGGAGTGAATTAGGAGCTTTGTGGTGACATTGGTTAGGAAGGAGCATATTTTGGAGATGTTGCAGAGGTTGAGGCGGAAAGCTTCGGACAGTGATTGGATGTGGGACCGGAAGGAGAGTTCAGAGTCCAAGATTACACCGAGAACCTTGGCATGTGGGGATGGGTTGATAGTTGAGCCATTGATCTTGACAGAGAAGCCAGGGGAAGGGGCACGTGGGGGAAAAATTATGAGCTTGGTTTTGGATGGATTGAGTTTGAGAAAGTGGTGTGACGTCCAGGCTGATATGTCTGTCAGTAAACTAATGATGCGTGTGGAGACTGATGGAGTGAGCTGAGGGGTAGACAGATAGAGTTGGGTGTCGCCAGCGTAGAGATGGTATATGAAAGTCGTGGAAGGCTATTAAGTCACCCAGGAAGGAGGTGTAGATGGAGAATAGGAGAGGTCCAATAACAGAACCTTGGGGGACCCTGGCAGAGAAAGGAAGAGGAGAAGAAGTAGAATTGTAAATTACACTGAAGGGATAGGCAGGGAATATGCAGGATGAGAATAAGTTAAGAGTATAGTCACAGAGACCAAAGGTGTAGAGTTTTTAAGAAGGTAGTGGTCCACCGTGTCAAAGGCAGCAGAGATGTCTATCTATCTGTCTGTCTGTCTGTCTATCAATCAGTTAAGCCTATCTATCATTCATCTATATCTTCCTTCTCTCCCCTCTTTCTTTTTTACCTCTTTCTCCAGTTCCTGAAAGTCTTTGACTTTCATGACATTTACTAAATGCATTTTCCAGGGGTCTCTGGCACCATTGCTGTTATATTACAATAATGCACAAAGAAAACATTAAAGGGTAACTCCGCTTTTTTGAGAAAAAAAACATCCTCTCTAGATGATCTATGTACATTGCAGGGATTTTAACATGCTTTGTTGCAGATTCCTAGCTTTTGTTATTCTGAAGAATTAGCTGTTTGTTTGTCTGTGTTCATGTGCAAAATGCAATATTTTATAATTAGCAATCAGCTGTTGCACCTGCAGGGCTCCAATTAGGAATGTGGCAGGGCTTGCATCCCTTTAGATCTGACTTCCCTTTGAGAGCATTTCACAAAAAATGAAATTTTTGTTGCGGGGGATGCCTAAAATTTGACTTGTATCTTAGTTTAGACTTCTGGGAAAATCAGTAAGCCAATCACATAAGCGGGAAATTAAATTTCATGGGGGGCATTCCGTACACCATCTGTGTACAGAAGGCCTCCAGGTTGCCATATTGCATTGCATTTTACAGAAGATTACAGCACAGCAGATTGAAAACAAAAGGCAATTTGTATTAACATTCAATTACAATGACTTGTGTAGCAATTGTACATGCTATTATATCTATATATTTTATAATTTTTTCCTACGAAAGTGGAGTTACCCTTTAAGACTAAAGTATAATAAAACAAGAATATAGCAATTGTTCTGTTGCAGAATTGTATACGGTTGTCTGATGATCTATGAATGCTTGGTTACTTATTTCATTTGGTTACAAGTTATCCATTTGGCCGAGCACAGGTATTTCAGGTAGATTAATATTATCTGTTATGTGCTGGGTCACTGACTGTGTCTGGGTTACCTTGGATGCTGAGTGCACAAGGTACAAACTTCACCTTTCTAGATGTTTACTCTTCTTTGGCCTACATTCTCATGTGCACACCTCGTCCACCTTTAAAGGGTCAGTTCTTCTAAAATTGATATTGTATAGGTGACAGCAGAATAATTTATTCACCATCCTATTATGTCTTTTGGAGACCCCATCATGAGGTTCTCCAAGTCTTGTTCTAACAGGGAGACTAAATTCCCTTCAAAATAATCATAGAGGGTAGGCAAACCACAGACATCTTAAAGTGGTTGTAAGGGGTGAAGGTTTTTTACCTTCATGCATGAATGTAAAAAACTTTCTTTGTGCAGCTCCTCCCCAACCCCCCCCCCTTATACTTACCTGAGCCTCAATCTACCGATATGCATGATAGCATGGGCTCTCCTGCATCTCTAACTCCTTATTGGCTGAGACACAGCAGTGGGAGCCTATGGCAGCCCCATTTGACTGGTCAGCCCCAGTTGACCCTCTCAAGGTCGTCTTTCTTCATTCTCAGCATCTGAAAGGAGCATCTGTGGAGTGAAATAAAATAAATGTTGCTTGGGAAAGAATTAAAGTGAATCTGTTGCTTTGCCTTGCATGGACAAAGAACAATATCACTTTAGGATGGCCATACTTGGTGGAAATGTCTTTATTTGGGATGAATAAAAGGTTCTTTATCAAAGCTTCCGTTCCATTGGTAGATTTGTCCATTACTGCCTCCATCTATCTCAGTTTGTATCTGACTACTCAGCAAGGTAGATTACATTTTCCGGCCCTCCAAAGTTCTATTGATATCAAAAGGAGCTGTATCATGTAATCTTAGGAAACGGTAAAGTAATGCACAGTACCATTTCTGGAGCAGGTAGGTACAAAGGTTCATCTGGTGGTGCAATCAAAGTTATCTAGTTCATAATAAAACAACCCCTGGTCCAAAATGTAATCAAACTAACATGAATAAGCAGACCATAGGAAAAAACCTAGGAGGTAAGAGTTATCGGAGGATTGAAGGAAGAAAGTGGAAAGTTTAAGGGATGGGGGGTATGCGTGGTGTTAGAATCACAAATTTTCTACAACAAACTTGATATGTGGGTGGTGGCCTTTAAAACGGCCATTAAGCCCCCAACCTTAGATCAGACCTTCATTTAAAATGTAGATACCACTCATCTTCCTCCTCACCCCTGCCCCTAACATGAGTTTTTCTTCTTTTTGGGGGGGTTTGGGTAAATTGTTTGAAGGGTACCCATGCCTTCAATTTCACCTAGACGAGAATGACATTGCCACACCTCCCTGCCCTCAGCTCCCTGGGACACATCATATGTCTCACGGCACCACGTGACCTCGCACATGCACAGTGGGGAGCTGGGAAGTATTTGTAGCTGCTGACTTTTAGTTTTGGGTGAAATACCTCTTTAACATTTTAGCAATCTTAACCTGATAGCAAAGGAACTGATATGAACAACCAATGCAAGCGTCAATACATGCAAAAAAAAATAATTGGAATGTACCTCATAAAAAATAATAAAAAATCAAAAAAATAATTGGAATGTACCTCATTAATTTAAAGTGTGTGTAAACACAGCAATAAACTCATCACATTTGCTCCCTCTTGGTCTGGTAAATATTTAATTAAAAGTGTTTTGTTATTTTTATGCCTGTTATAATTGTTGATTCTGCTTGAAATTTAGGAAACAAATAACTTCCTGTGCTCTCTGCTTGTGCCGACTGTTATCAGTTAGTAATGTTTTCAGGTCTCTCTGTAAACTACAAAATACCTCCCCTCTACATTATGGAGAAAAGGAGAGGGGGAGCATTTTTTTAGTTCTACAATACTTCCTTCCTAGTGTAGTTCTCACCCCTGAAAAAGCCTGATGAATGGTCCCAATGTTCTCTCCTGAGCTAATGTATCTGCAACCAGGAACTTAGCTGAAGTTACTCTTCTAGCTCAGTAAATAGTCTAGGGGTATCCTTTATTTTTTGGATGCATTATTAAAAATTGAACTTGGATGGGGTGTAGTGTAGGGTAACTCTGGGATATTCCAGCAATAAAAAGTGGCAACTTTAGGGCACTTTCCTCTTTCCCAAAGCTTCCTAGCTCAGTCCTACCAGCAGCAAACAATGGACTCTGATGTAAGAGGGATAGTGAAAGCATGCAGTTACTGGGATCGCACACACTGGTCAGTACTCACAAATGTTCCTGGATATTTGGATGTGTCCTTCCTATATCAGCCAGACATGTGTCCTGTGGACTCTTCCGACCAGATCCCCAGATAAATCCCTCAATCAGCCCCAGCAAAGTTCAGTAGAATAGGTCCCCAGCTAACACAGCTGGGACCTCGTTGTGTGAATGAGGAAAAAAATAACAGCTGGACTGCCCAGAGGGGCAGCAGCCCTTCAGGTTGGGAACTTATCCTAGACAAGAACCCCGCTGTTCCAAGCCTCAGACTATTAATGCACTACCCAACCACCTACTGGGCACACTCCCTCAGGGATTGGCTGGAATCACATAAATATTAGGGTTGCTTATTTGACTTTCCCAGCCCACTACATTCCAGAACTCTCCAGAAGGCAGGGGGAAGCAGTCAAATCAGCAGCAACCAGTGCAACTTAAAGCAACCCAAAGCAATCACAAGCTGCAATACTGATTGCAGAGAAGCTAAAGAACTACATTTACCTAACCTAACTAGCAACTATCTAGGAGGGTGCTACACTACACTGTAGTGTAACAATGATTGTTTACTGTACTGTAGCTATGGAAATGCAAAATTTTCATCCAAGGCTGCTTGCTCTGCATTAGGACTACAGAACACCTCATTACTCATTCAACAATGCAACCATCAGTCCCTCCCCTCACGCCCGGGTACTAGGTGTAATCCTAGACTCTGACTTGTCATTTCAGCCTCAAGTCCAATCGTTGTCAAAAGTTTGTAGAATTCACCTCCGTAACATCTCTAAAATTCGCCCCTTTTTAACAAATGAAACCACCAAACTCCTCATTCACTCCCTTTCTCGCCTTGACTATTGCAACTCCCTTCTTATTGGTCTGCCTCCCCATAGGCTATCCCCTCTTCAGTCTATCATGAATGCTGCTGCCAGACTTATCCACCTTACCAACCGCTCAGTGTCTGCCAAACCTCTCCTCCAATCCCTACACTGGCTCCCAATCGCCCAGCGAATTAAATTCAAAATACTAACCACAACCTACAAAGCCATTCACAACTCTGCCCCGAGCTACATCACCAATCTTGTCTCCAAACATGTCCCAAACCGTCCTCTCCGCTCTTCTCAAGACCTCCTACTGTCAAGCTCTCTCGTCTCCTCCTCCCATGCTCGTCTCCAGGATTTCTCCAGAGCCTCTCCCATCCTCTGGAACTCACTACCTCAACCTGTCCGGCTATCCCCTACTCTTGCTACCTACAGGCGATCCCTGAAAACTCACCTCTTCAGAGGAGCCAATCACGTCTCCAACTAATCTTTTACCACTTCCATCAGCTCATTCCCCACAGTTACAACCTTGTACCACCTGCCCCACCCTATTAGATTGTAAGCTCTTCTGAGCAGGGCCCTATCAATCCTCTTGTATTTTATTGTATTATAACTGTATTGTCTCCCTTTTATATTGTAAGGCGCTGCGTAAATTGTTGGCGCTATATAAATCCTGTATAATAATAATAATAATAATTACTATTTTATGAATATAAAAAAGAAGGAATGTGTTCTTTAGTCCAAAATGAGAGGGAGCAGCCTAGAATAAAATTCTGCTTCTAAATATTGTACTGAGTGAGTGCTGTCAATGTGTTAGTGGCAGCATCACCAGGTGAAAAAAAAACAACACAGCCTGAGAAATAGAAAATTAATGCAGCCACCACATCTAAGGACTAGTAAGCTGAAATATATCATGTAGAGAATTAAAAGAGGGAAACAGGGTAGGACTTTAGCAGTAAAAAACACACAGGAGGGTGCAAACACACTTTAGTGGTACCAAATGACCATGAAGAAAAATAATGCATTAATAAAAAAAAAAAAATTTATCAACAAAGTTTCAAATTTACCATATGTCTAGACTATATAACAGCAAATGCAACAATGTTAATCTGCATAATGTATGTTCCATCCATCAAGATGTCTTTCATATGGCAACTTGAAAACCTTGACACGTTTCAACTCATAGAGAGTCTTCATCAGGAGGAACACAGGATATTCTATAATGTAAATACACATCAGTATCCATACCTAGAAAAATCAATAATTATACAAAAAAAAACAACCAAACCTGTTTGTATATAAATAATTACTTGCACATAATCAAAGATGCATTAATAAAATAAATAGAATGATGCATGTCCAGAGATAAGAGATCCCAGATATAGAACCATGTTATATTCAAGGGAGAAGTTACCTTCTCAGTAGTCATAAGTGCTGATAACCTATCAAGAGTTAAACCAAACAACAAAATAATCAGTATGGCACACTGAACCAGTGCATCCTTCTATTTATTTTTACTAATGTATCTTGAAGCATGTGTAAGTAATTTTTGTATAAAAACATTTGGTTGTTTTTTTTTGTATAATTATTGATTTTGCTAAGTAAGGATACTTATGCGTATTTACATTCTAGAATATACAGTTTTACCTCCTGATGAAGACCCCCTGTGAGTTGAAACACGTTTTTAAGTTACCATCTGACAGATTATCTTTGATGCATTGGTTGTTATACTTGTATATTCTTGATGTATGGTAAATTTTAAACTTCATTTATAAAGTGAAGTTTTTTTTATTATTTTTAAATGGTCATATAATTAGTCTTCATGGCCATTTTGGTACCGCTAAAGTCCTTCCCTGTTCCCCTCTTTTAATATTTCAATAGGGATGAGGTACCATGTTTGACATAGGTTGGGATTCAGCATCAAGTATTTAATGCAATATATCATATTTTTGTTCTTGGGTTTGGACACATTTTCAAACTGGTATAGGAGGTGTGTATAAGAGTGGCAATCCCCCTCAATTGCAACTAATGAAAAATTGCAAAGTGCAATCCAAGTTCATAAAAAGACTTCACAATAGCTGTCCAAACCTGATGGAATCTGGGTAAGGATCATTAAATGCTTAGGAGTACCTTTGTAGTTATCAACTCTGAGGAGAGATAATTAATTACCAGTAACATGAATTGCGAGTGTCGATAGTCCTCTAACTGCTGAAGAATAATAGCAATGCCTTAGTTAGAGTTTGGCAGGTAGAAAGTCACTTCTGCACACTTCAAAGAGGAAGGGAATTAAGTAACAGACTTATCTACAAAGGTAGACGGAGCTGGGTCTATAGTTAAGCTGTTTGCCGTAAGCTTTTTTTCTTCATTAGCCAATAATTGCCAATGTACAATTGACATGAAGTGCACTAATAATAAAGAAAATAAATTCAGGCGTCTCGTAGTGTGTCTGAATTGAGATGATTTACTAATTTTTTTACTTCTTATCTGTGCAATTAAGGCTCACTAAAAGGTAGGAAAATGAAAGTGAGCGAAAAATAAATCCTGCTCTTTAATTGCAGAAATAAGTGTAATTTAAGTGGGAGAAAATTCACGGTAAAGAACAAGATATATTTTGTTCTGTCAGCTCCATCACCTCTGAATATCCCTGAGGCTTGTGTTTAAAAACAGAAGGAAAAGTGGGGGTGTCGCCAATAGCATCCAGTTAGATGCTGGAAGTCAATGATATCCTGTAGCAGATTCTGGTTGGTTGATTTGACAAGCGCGTTGACTTTTGCACTTTCAATTTTGATACCTAATATAGAAGTCCGGGCTGGAACTAACTAAACTGCTCCCACACACTTTGTAACTCCTATAATAACTACCCTGTAGAAGGAAGATGCATATACTGTACCTACCTATTCTCAGGGAACTCCAGTCCAGTCACGTGATCGGCTCCCAGCAGCCAACTTCAAGGAGAGAAGGGACCACTGACATTGGGCGTCCCAAAATAAGCCTAAGTCACTGTTCAGGCCGTCCATCCATGGAAAGCGCTCTCTTCCCTTCCCTGAAGCCTGCTGCTCGGGAGATAATATGACCAGACCGGAGCACCCAGAAAATAGGTAGGTATATACTTCTTCCCTTTACAGGGTGGTTAGTATAGTAGTATAGGATTTAGAAAATGTGGGATGGACCTGTTTTTTCAGCTTAGTTAGTTCTAGCCTGAACTTCTACTTTAAGGACAAATGTTTAATATTCATGTTGAAATATGTTGGATCTGTGCCAGCAGAAGATCATTCAGCACCCAGGGCAAAGATGGAAAACTGCATCTCCCCAGTTGGAGGAGGAGGTGAGACTAAAGCCCTGTACACGCGATAGGTTTTAGATGAAAACAGTCCGATGGACTTTTTTCATCGGACAAACCGATCGTGTATGGGCCCCATCCTTTTTTTTTCCATCCGTGTAAAAAAATAGAACATGTTTTAAATTTATCCGATGGAAAAAAAAACGATAGCAAATTACTATCGTCTGTGGGGAACTCCATCGGATAAAAAACCCACGCATGCTCAGAATCAAGTCAACGCATGCTCAGAAGCATTGAACTTCATTTTTCTCGGCTTGTCGGAGTGTTTTACGTCACAGCGTTTGGAACGGTCAATTTTTTGACTGATGGTGTGTGGGCAAGACTGATGGAAGTCAGCTTCATCGGATTTCCGATGGAAAAATCCATCGGTTAAAAATCCATAGGAAATCCGATTGTGTGTACAGGGCTTTATAGAGGTGCATGCACAGTGCTCTGTGTGGAATTGTATGTAATGTTTGTAGCTTGCACTAAAATAGCCATGGTACTGTCAGGGAAGATGCATGCATGTGTAAAGGTGCATGGTTCCTGTTAGCCCTGTTCGTGGCCATTTAGCGGGTGCGCAGTCACGTGCGTGATCATGCACACAAGTTTGCGATCTGCTCCTGACTTTGCCTGAACTCTGCACCGACCCCTGACGCGCCCCCGACTACACTTTTCATTTATCCTTCTGCTTATCTGCCTTGTTATTACTGAACCCAGACTGACTTCTGACTACTCTTCTGCCTGCCGCCTGTGTCTGATCTGCCTACCAGTTGCCGACCTGGACTTACTGACCTTGCCTTGGATCTTCTCCCATCACCTGATCCAGCCGTAGCTGAGCCTGACATCAGTTCCTGCTCTTTAGCCTGCGTGCTACCAGCCAGCTGCTCCTGCGCATCCAGACACACATCAGCACTCTCCAGCAGAAGTCTTATCAGGCACTTGCTCCCCTCTGTTCTCTGGCATTCCCTGTTACTCTACCAGGGCTCCTGAGCCAGACCTGCAAGATTGGCTTGCTTCCTCTACACTTTGGGCTCTATCACCAGGTACGGTACAGGTACACCACAATGAAATGAAGAGTTTAAAATTGGTGCACAAATATGGGACTAACAGTGGTAAGGGAAAAAATATCCCAGAATTGGTGGTGTCATTGGACGGAAAAAAAATCATTGCGTTGGTAATGTCATTAGAAGGAAAACATGTCCCAGCATCAGTGGTATTACTGGAAGGATAAAATGTCCCTGCATCTGTGGTGTCACTGGAAGGAAAAAATGTCCTTGCGTGGGTGGTGTAAGGTTGTGGAGGGCATACAATGCCTTGAAAAAGTATTCATACCCCTTGAATGTTTAGGATTGTTGCCCTGCTGGAAGGTGAACTTCCGCCCCAGTCTCAAGTCTTTTGCAGACTCTAACATGTTTTCTTCTAAGATCGCCCTGTTCTTGGCTGCTTCTAACCTCCCATGAACTCTGACCAGATTCCCTGTCCCTGCGGAAGAAAAGCATCCCTACAACATGATGCTGCCACCACCATGTTTCACGGTGGGGATGGTGTGTTCAGGGTGATGTGCAGTGTTGGTTTTCCGCCACACATAGCATTTTGCTTTTAGATAAAAAAGTTCAAGTTTGGTCTCATCTGACCAGAGCACCTTCTTCCACATGTTTGCTGTGTCCCCCACATGGCTTCTCGCAAACTGCAAACGGGACTTCTTATGTCTTTCTTTTAACAATGGCTATCTTCTTGCCACTCTTCCATAAAGGCCAGATTTGTGGAGCGCACAACTAATTGTTGTCCTGTGCACAGATTCTCCCACCTGATCTGTGGATCTCTGCAGCTCCTCCAGAGTTACCATGGGCCTCTTGGCTGCTTCTTTGATTAATGCTCTCCTTCCTGTCTGTTTAGGTGGACGGCCATGTCTTGGTAGGTTTGCAGTTGTGCTATACGCTTTCCATTTTCAGATGATGGATTGAACAGTGCTCCATGAGATGTTCAAAGCTTGGGATATTTTTCAATAACCAAACCCTGCTTTAAACTTCTCCACAACTTTATCCCTAACCCGTCTGGTGTGTTCCTTGACCTTCAGGATACTGTTTGTTCACAAAGGTTCTCTAACAAAACCTTTAAAGGCTTCACAGGACAGCTGTATTTATACTGAGGTATCAGAGTAAAGGGGGCTGAATACAAATGCACACCACACTTTTCAGATATTTATCTGTAAAAAATGTTGAAAATCATTTATCAATTTCGTTCCACTTCACAATTATGTGCCACTTTGTGTTGGTCTATCACATAAAATCCCAATAAAATAATTGTTTTTGGTTGTAACATGACAAAATGTGGAAAATTTCAAGGGGTATGAATACTTTTTCAAGGTACTGTATATCAGTGGAATGCAATAATGGAGGGGAGCTGGGCTCTGTTGGGTGCTCAGTTCAGACCTTCTTCATCGGAAGTGAAGGCAGCCTCTCCTTCCCACCTCTGGTGATATGTCATTTGACAATGGGAGACAGGAAGAAGGAGAGTCTACCTTTACTTCCCAGAGAGGCCCTGCTGAGATAGAGGTGTGTTCTGAATGTGCACCCACTAATTTCAGCCCAGAGCATCTGCTGCTATTGGAGGGAGGAAAGAGCAGAATCCTCCCTCTTGCAGCTATCAAGATACCTGCTCCTTCTGACAGGAGTGACTTTGGGGTCACTTCTATCAGTGAGGAGCAGGAGAATGGAGTGCCTGAAGCTCTCAGCTCATCCCCCTCCACATATCAACACTTCAGCCTGGGGAACATGCCTCTTTTGCACCCCTTCCTCTTTTCCTAGCTTTGTGTTGAACTCACGAAAGATGAAGCCGTTGATAGGACTGCTGAAATCCTTAACTCCAGCTTGCAGGTGCTCCCTCCTCCTCTGGGTTCTGCTCCTCCCACAAACAATTCAGCATAGTCCATTTCCAAAGGGTATAATCAACTTATTTTTCAGCACAAGCACAGACACTTTATCCAGGATCCTCTCCCTAATGAGTTTCACCCCTACTGGAGCTTAATCGTAGAGCTCTAGAATTAAGCCCCAGTAGGAGGTGAAACATGTTGGTTGGTGTTAGGATCCTGCAAAGGGTATTTGCGCTTGTGCTGAAAAATAAAGTTAATTTTACCCTGTAGAATGGCTGTGTGGCTCCATAGCTTTCCTAAATTGTGTATGTTGAAACTTTCATTTTTAAAAAGCTGTCTCAGGTTAGCATGTAGATTGGTTTTCAACATGGCCATTGCAAGAAAGTTTCAATTTTACTGCTTCTCATCCAGGTCATGATCTTCTGATTAGCTCAACTGGCAACAAATGATAGGATGATAAAATATCGTAAGGCAAGACAGTGTTGGCAACTATGCCAATGAGCCATTGAGAATCATGCGTCACCTTGGCTACAGGACATGTTTGCATTATTCTAGTAGGATGGCATCATTATAACTTGGCCCTACTATGACTTTTGTAACATAGCAGGATCCAGGCCTTTGTAATATGGCATCACTGTGGCTTTGGTAAAATAAAAGCTTTCTATTTTTGGTAGAATACATAGCCAGCTAAACATTTGTTTTAGCAATTTTCTAACAAAATGATACATGACTGCTACAATCAGAGGAGGACTGTACTGGAGAAAGACCAGCGTTTGCCTCCCCCTTCCGGAAATGTACTATTATATATGATATATGTTGGGATGATATGGTATGTAATATATTTTGGGAAGATCACCCTGGGTGGAGATACTCCCCCATTCAGACTTCAATCAGTGACAGCTGTTCTGTGTTTTGTAGCTATCTGCTTCCTGTTCAGACCTGTAAAGTAATGGTGGGTCACAATAAACCATGTTCTCTTAAACAACATCCACCTTTCACAATGGCCTCCATTCACTGCAGCAGTCTTTGTGATGAACATTCTTTACCATAAAAAGGTCAGTTGGTTGTGTTTTTTTCCCAAGCCAAATATTCCCAGGCCTCCCTCAGCTATACAACATATGGAGGCCCACTTGAATTTTTACTCAGGCCCTAATTTTGCCAAACAGAAGCCTACTTTTAAGCAGGTGAGTGGTTGTATTCTGAATAGCTCTGGCTCAGTCCACAATGTCTACCTCTATTGTGTTTCTAAGGATAAAGTGAATTTCTAGAAGAAGTTCATCACTCCTTCACTCTGCCGTCTCTTATTACCAGCATGTTCCCTGCCATGCAACACAACTGATTGGCTTTTTGAGCTGCTTCCCCCTCCCTCTGTCAGAGCTCTGCTCTACAGAGACTGACATGCCTCGTACACACGACCGGTTTTCCAGACGAGAAAACTGCCATTTTTTTAGATTGGTCGGGAAAACCGGTCGTGTGTATGCTCCATAGCAGTTTTCCCAACGAGAAAACTGCCCGCAAGAAATTTAGAACCTGCTCATTTTTTTCCCGTCGTGTTTCCCATTAGTCTTTTTCTCGTTCTCGTCACGAAAACCACTCGTGTGTATGCTTTTCTGAGGGGAAAAAAAAGTGCATGCTCAGAATGAAGTATGAGACGGGAGCGCTCGTTCTGGTAAAACTAGCGTTCGTAATGGAGATAGCACATTCGTCACGCTGTAACGGACTGAAAAGCACGAGGCTGAAAAGCGTGAAACATCTCTCACCAAACTTTTACTAACACGAGGATCAGCAAAAGTAGCGCAAAGGGTGGCGCCATTTGAATGGAACTTCCCCTTTATAGTGCCGTCCTACGTGATGTACGTCACCGCGTTTTGGTCGAGCATTTTTTTGCCTGAACGTGTGTATGCAAGGCAGGCTTGAGAGGAATCACGTCGGCAAAAACGTTGGTTTTTGGCATGTCAGGAAAACCGGTCGTGTGTACGAGGCATAAGAGGTTGATTTGATACCAAGTCAGATTCAGGTAATTACATTGCTTACCTTAGACAAATAAA
Source organism: Rana muscosa (assembly GCA_029206835.1). Classification (NCBI taxonomy): domain Eukaryota; kingdom Metazoa; phylum Chordata; class Amphibia; order Anura; family Ranidae; genus Rana; species Rana muscosa. The sequence continues at coordinate 438,861,457 of CM055127.1, read as the reverse complement.
TATATTTTATGATGTATTAATAAATACAGAGCTGCGTTTGTTCTGCATTTTAGTGTGTTGGGCATTAAAATGCAATTTATCAATAACAGGTATTTATATAGAGCCGACAGTTTACATACCGTATATATTTGCACATTCACATCATTCCCTGCTGTCATGGAGCTTACAATCTAAGGACCCTCACATTCATACACCTGCTAAGGCCAATTTAGACAGGAGCCAATTAACCTATGAGCATATCCTTATGCCGCGTACACACAGTCGGAATTTACGACCACAAATGTTCGATGGGAGCTTGTTGTCGGAAAATCCAACCGTGTTTATGCTCCATTGGACATTTGCTGTCGGAATTTCCGATGACGAAAATTTGAGAGCTGGTTCTCAAATTTTCTGACAACAAAAGTTGTTGTTGGAAATTCCGACCGTATGTACACAATTCAACGCACAAAAATTCTACGCATGCTCGGAATCAATTTGACGCATGCTCGGAATCATTAAACTTCGTTTTTATCAGCTTGTCGTAGTGTTGTACGTGACCGCATTCTTGACATTTGCAATTTCCGACAACATTTGTGTGACCGCGTGTATGCAAGACAAGTTTGAGCGAACATCCGTCGGGAAAAAATTGATCGTGTGTACGCGGCATTAGAGTGTGAAAACCTTCACAAGCACTGGGAGAACATATAAAGTCCATGCAGGCGGTATCATGGTTGAGATTCAAACCGATGACCTTTATGCTGCTAAGCTAAAGTGTTAACCACCAAGCCAATATTACATTATTTTGATGTGTTAGCAGGGCTTTTTTTCTCAGAAAATAGGTCCAGGTACTCCCCCCATTTGATTCACCCCTTGTCCCAGACCCTACCCAGCTCCAAGCATCGTCCATTGGCTCCACCCCTTACCCACCTCCTAGTACCATCCATTTTAGGGAATACCAAACCAAGCATAATTTTGTGGTGCTAACTAAATGTATGGAATTTGTTAAAGTGGTTCTAAAGTCAGAAGTTTTTTTTACCTTAATGCATTCTATGCATTAAGATGAAAAATCTTCAGTGTGCAGCAGCCCCCCTACCGTGTTTCCCCGAAAATAAGACCTAGTATTATTTTCCAGGAGGGCTGCAATATAAGCCCTACCCCGAAAATAAGCCCTAGTTTAAAATGCTTGTAAAATCCAATAATTCACTCTATTACAGTATTATATAATGTACAATATGTGTGTTTCTGTAATATAATTGCGGGGAAGAGAGCTCCAGGGGGAAACAGAAGCGCAGAGCAGCACTATAATGAAGGTATTTGGCACAATTATATTACAGAAACACACACATTGTACATTATATAATACTGTAATAGCGTGGATTATAGGAATAGGAATTTACAAGCATTTAAACTCAGTTCACACTGGGGATTCCTGTCAGGCAGGGAGAGAGAGAGGGGGAGAGAGGACAGCACATTACATAATAAGACCTACCCCGAAAATAAGCTCTACTGTGTCTTTTGTAGCCAAAATTAATATAAGACCCGGGCTTATTTTCGGGGTAACACGGTAATACTTACCTGAGCCCCATCTCGATCCAGCATGAGAGTCTCGGCTGTCCAGGATTCTCCCTCCTCATTGAGACAGCAGGGGGGGCACCATTGACTCCTGCTGCTGTCAAAGTCAATGAGCCAATGAGGAGAGAGAGGGGCGGGGCCAAGCTGTGGCTCCGTTTCTGAATGGACACACAAAGCAGAAGCTCTGCTCAGGTGCCCTCATAGCAAGCTGCTTGCTGTGGGGACACTCGGCAGGAGGTAGGGACCAGGAGCGCCCTCTGGGGGCCCGAGAGGAGGAGGATCTGGGCTGCTATGTACAAAACTACTTTACAGAGCAGGTAAGTATGACATGTTTGTTATTTAAAAAAAAAAGAAACTTTGGTATCACTTTAATGATAACAAGAAAAACTGTAAAATAGATCCCCTGCACCCAGCAACAATAGACCCCCTCCAGCTACAATAGAGCCCCTCCAGTAACAATAGATCCCACAGCAAAATAGATCTGCCTCAGCAACAACAGATTCACCTAGGGTTGCCACCTTTTCTTCAAGTCAAACCCGAACACTTTAGCGGCGAACGGCAATCTTTTTTTTGGGGGGGGGGAAACTATTCATATATTTTGCTATTAACCACTTGCTGACCGCCGCACGCAGATTTACGTCGTCAGAATGGCACGGACAGGCAAAAGGGCGTATATATACGTCCACTTTAAATTTCTGGCCGTGTGGTCGCACGCGCGCCGCCAACGGTGCGCTCGCTACCCTGTCGCGAGCTCCGTGACCGTGCCCCCGGGACCCGCGGACCCGATCGCCGCCGGTGTCCCGCGATCGGGTCACAGAGCTGAAGAACGGGGAGATGTTAGTGTAAACACAACATCTCCCCGTTCTGCCTAGGTGACACTGATCGTGTTCCCTGTCATCACATGTCACGGCAAGCCACGCTCCCTAACAATAAGAATCACTCCCTAGGTCACACTTAACCCCTTCAGCGGCCCCTGCAGGTTAACTCCCTTCACTGCC